>CM059017.1:12975711-13419960 GCA_030272315.1 Paspalum vaginatum | reverse complement strand
CCACGGCAGCGGCGACGTGCTGGGCGAGGTGATCCAGGTGTTCGCGTCGCGGTACACGCCTGTGGACGGGTCCATGATCCCGACGGGCGAGGTGGCGCCCGTGTCCGGCACGCCCTACGACCTGCGCGCGCCGACGCGCCTGGGCTCGCGTATCGGCCTCGTCTCCGGCGCCGGCATGGCCGGCTTCGACATCAACTACGCCGTCGACGGCGAGGGGTTCCGGCGGGTCGCGTGCCTCCGGGACCCGGCGTCGGGGCGGGCGCTGGAGCTGTGGGCCGACCAGCCCGGGATGCAGCTCTACACCAGCAACTGGCTCAGCAACGTCAAGGGCAAGGGCGGGAAGGTGTACGGGCAGTACGGCGCGGTGTGCCTCGAGACGCAGCACTACCCGGACGCCGTCAACCACCCCAATTTCCCGTCGGAGATTGTGAGGCCCGGCGGCATGGCGTACAAGCACGACATGCTCTTCAAGTTCTCCTTCTAATAAGTTCTAATAAGGCGCTCTCTCTTTGATCAGCCATCTCATGGGATGGGAGCTCTAGTAAATTCAGCTAGCTAGCGTACCAAAATGTAGTGTCGCTGCCAAATGGTGCTGCGATCCTGTTCCGCAAAAGTTATTTTGTTTGTCCTTCTTTTGATAAATGGACGCCACACTTCTTTTTCTCCTTCTAATAAAGCTGCTTATTACCCCCGTCGGGAATTCGTGACCATGATTGAAATCGACAGTAGTTACCATACAAAACAGAGCGCTCTGCGTTTCCAATCTACACAGCAGTAGTTAGTAGATACTGAACAAAAAGATTTGGGAAAAGTCAATTTTACAACCTCAAATTGGTTAAGAAATCCAATTTTCAACCTCGTGCTATAAAACTGGGTAACTTGCCCCCTCAAACTAGTAAAAAAGTCCGATAACAACCTCGAGCACTGTTGAAGGTGGTTCTAAGCCGGTTTCGCTAGCGTGGCATGTGGGACCCACATGGCAGCGTGTTCATTTTTTATTCTCTCAATGACACGTGGGGCCCACTTGTTTGCTACATCCGCCACCGCACCGGCCGCCCGCACACCCTCGTCGGTCGCCCTCCCTCCTTCTCTGGTCCATCTTCTCGCTGGTCGCATGGTCACGAGGCAGGAGCCCAGGGGCTAGGATGTCGGTCGCGCCTACCCGCCTCCCTGGCTTCATCTGTGCGCCTGCACCTACCGACATGAGAGGCGATGCCTGCGCCCCTGGCGGCCCCGTGCCCTGCAGGCGGCAGGCCTGCACGCCTTGTGCCCTAGCTGGCCGACCCTACACTACGCCAGCCGCGGATGGTACGAGTCTAGGAGAGGGGCGGTGGCGGCGGCTGCAACAAACAGAGAGAGGGGAAAGGCCAAGGAGAGGGATGGCAAGTGGGCCCCATATGTAATTGAGAGAGAACAAAAATGAACGTGTTGATATGTGGGCCCCCACATGCCACGTCAGCGAAACCGCGTTAGAAACCACTCAACAGTGCTTTGGTTGTAAATCGGACTTTTTCTAGTTTGTGGGTGCAGGTTACCCGGTTTTGTAATAAGGTGTTAAAAATCGGATTTCTTGACTAATTCGAGGTTGTAGAATGTACTTTCCCCAAAAGATTCATATTGATGCGCAAAGCGCACGTATACTGTATCCATTTGTTTGCGGCATAGCGACCATTGCATATGTCACTGTCATTTGTCCATCCGTCAAGGTGGATACACGGACACAGATCAGGTGGAGGAGTATACGTGCAGTGACAGGCTGACAGCTGTTGATACATGGGCCCGTGCCCCGCTGGCTCCACACGTAAGTGGCTGTCACCGCATGTGCAGTACTGCACCAAATCCCTCTCCTGATACACTATGATGACGTGGGCTAGCTCCCCGTCCCTGATGGTTTAGCGGTTTGACAAGGGGAGCATGTCATACTTGTCTAGAGGCGTCATTATCTGCCGGTTGAGGCATATGCTTGGGGCACCATAGGACCGTAGGTCGACTATGGTCCTGCTACCCTTGTCTTGGTCGCCTTTCCCGGAACAAACCATTCATTGGGAGTGAGGAACCAGGTCGTTCCGGTCGTGTGGCCCTTCGTGGTCAAGGTTCCCTTCTTCGATAATTCGTATCGGCTGGTGTTGCTCCCTCGTTGTCCGATGTAGGGCCGCTAGGCGTTCACACCTGTTAAGTGATAACATCTCGGCAGTGAAGAGCGGATAAGCGAGGAGAGATGAAGTTGATATGAAGGCTCTAGAGTTTCACATCAGCATACCAATATATTTGGAACCTCTAATCATAGTTGCATAATTCCAGTTACATCAACGACATAAATAAAGAAGTAAGATGACATAATCACATATGACTGTGACATTTCCACTACAGGTAGGGTCTGCATTTCATTGGCTAGCTGCACAATAAACTTAAGGCACATTTTTACCATTTATATCTAAATACAGCCCCCACTATAATATTTTTCTAGCTTCTTACGAAGCTACGTCATAATAAGGCCCATTATCCAGTAGAATTATTACTAATGTCTTTCATCGATCTTCTGTGGCTAAGAATACTCATGCATGTATTTAAGAGAAGGCACAATATATATAAGCATATTTTTATTTCATAATATAATATTTTATTTACCAATTCTCATTTTATGGATTATATTGATATTCAACGATAAAAATTTCTGCAGCAACCCATAAGATGTCATCTAGTTTGTTTAGTTGATGAAGCCATCAGCCTAGCCATGTGGATGTACCAGCTGTGTTTGATTGTTTGGATTGGTGGTTGGGCCATCCCCGCATGGTCGTCAAAGCACTCAAGATGGAGCAAGTTGGGGGATCAGATTTTCATTTTCATTTCTTTTATCCAGGTCCAGGTTGGACGCATGTGAGGGGTCCTGGGAACCGTAACCAACCTCCCCCCTCACTATGATTACAAATATTTATATATTTAGAACAAAACTATGAACTCATGGAATAAACATGTACACATGTAACAATTGTATCCATCGTAGAACAAATATGCGCACAGCTAGAGCAAATATATAAATACGAGGAACAAATTACCCTTTTTTGGCGGGACAGATGGGTAGATGGCATTTCCATGACTGACCTAGCGCCGACGCTCACGGCACCATCCCCAAGCGCACAGCCGGATCGCTGACAGTGGCCGATGGGATGACAGACCGGTTGTGGGTTCAAGGCATTGTTGGCGGACTAACTGTCACAATTATCGTGGAGTACCTCCTTGTGTGGCAGCGGTTTTAAAATATACATATGCAAGAAGATGTGGAGGACCACGTGGTGTGGAAGTGGTCGGAGAGTGGTCTGTACTACGCCAAATCGGCCTACAGAGCACTACACTTGGGTTCGCTGCACTTCCCAAGCAGTAGTTTGATTTGGGGAACTTGGATGCCCCTGAGAGTCAAGATATTCGTCTGGCTAGCGCTCCGGAGAAGGCACTGGACGGCAGATCGGCGGCGACAGCATGGACTTGACACGCGTGATAACTGCTGGATGTGCGACCTCGAGCCTGAGTCCTGTGACCACCTTCTCTTCAGGTGCCAATTCGCTAGAGAGGTTTGGCGACGGGCACCGGACAGGGTTGGCCAACGGCTTCCTTCTGTTGACGCTTGTCCGGGGTTGCTCGACTGGTGGCATAGGTTTCGCGTGGGTTGGTCGGGGACTTCGAAGAAGGGGCCAGACACACTGTTCGGCCTGGTGTGTTGGTCGATCTAGAAACAGCGGAACGTCTGTTGTTTCAAAGAAGAGCGTGCGAGCATAGATAATGTGTTGGTGACCATCCTAGAGACCGCGGAGTTGTGGGTTCTACGAGGGGCCACGGGTCTTGACGCCATTGGCTTCATCTAGGTGGAGCACCGGGATATATGGTTGGTTAGTTTGGGAGATTTCTACCTTGTAATCGGTGCGCGGTGGCCGTCCTAAACCGCTTTGTTTGCTCTTCTTACTTAATACAAAGATACGCAGATCTCCTGCGTATTTGTTAAAAAAAAGATTCATATACTTATAAAAACTAAAAAATATTAAGAAGTTAAGAAATAAGATTTATATACTTATAAAAACTAAAAAATGTAAATTTAAAGCAAATAACTAAAGAAAAAATGAGCTTAAGAAACAAAATGTACATCTAAAAACAAAATTAGATGAACTTAGCAAACATATAATCTATATAAGCGCAATAACTATGCAATGAACATAGAACGAAATTTTAGTCCATAAAAATAAATCTTGAAACATGAATAAATAGTATAAAATAAGAGAAATAAATAAAGTATAAATTTAAATAAATGTATAGATAGAAGATAAATAAAATAAAATGATAAAAAAATAAAAAAATAAAAACGAAAATAGAAACAGAATACACAGAAGCGAACGAAAGGAATGAAAAAAAAATTCTACGAAAACACTTTCATCATGGGCCGAAATCAGCAGCCACACCAAGACCCGAACCGCTTCAGATTCCAGGACGGCCCGAGAACCGGAGAACCCGAGCGCCCTTTCGCCGTCACCTCGTCACCCTCTCCATTTCCTTTCTCTCGTTCACCTCTGTTCCGGTCTTCTTTCCTGGCGGCGGCGACTGGGCGAGCGGCGGCGCCCCTTCGCCAGGTCTTCGACGGCCCTCGCCGGGGGCTTCGCCGGCAACGAGCAAACAGCAGGTATGCCAGCCTCTTCCTTTCCCTTCCCTTCCCTTCCTGCTGACTGCTGTGCGCAACCGAGCACCCCAAACCCTAGCGTGAGCTGTCTGTGTTTGGATCTGAACCACCTACAAGTATATAGATGTGCTATATCTACTGAAACCGATTCTTCGCAGAAATGGCCGAGTGTACAGCCCGCCCCGGCCTGCTTATAACTGTTCTGAAGTTTCGCAATTCTAATTTAACATTTGTTCCTTTTGGGCAGGGTTTGGGAATTTCCTGTATGCTCACGGGTTCGGCGCTGATCGGTGGAACTAGTTTGAGGAGTCTGAGGACTCAAATTCTGTGAATCAGTAAAGGTGTGGTTATTTGTACTTTCCAAGGGAGAGCGTAAAGAAATGGAATGCAATAAGGACGAGGCCCAAAGGGCGAAGGGTATCGCGGAGAAGAAGTTCGAAGCGAGGGACTTGCAGGGTGCCAGGAAGTTCGCCCTCAAGGCTCAGACGCTCTTTCCTGGGCTTGAAGGCATTGCTCAGATGATCGCCACTTTTGATATCTATCTTGCTTCGGAGGTCAAGGTTGCTGGGGATAAGAACTGGTACTCTATCCTTTCTGTTTCCCCGAACGCAGATGATGAAACTATCAAGAAACATTACAGGAAGTTGGTTCTTCAGCTCCATCCGGACAAAAACAAGTCAGTGGGTGCTGAGGGTGCTTTTCAGATGGTCCAAGAGGCATATACGGTGCTATCTGATAAAAACAAGCGGGCAGTATTTGACCAGAAGAGGAATGTAAAGACACTCCAACAGAGGGTAGCTCAATCAAGTAAAGCGAGTGCAGTTCCTGGTGCATCCAATGGCTTCTATAATTTCGCAGCCAATGCTGCTCCAGCCCCCAAGCCGACAGTAAACAAGCAAACAGCGGGATCAGCAACACATGCCCCGCCCCCACACGCACCTCAACCTCGACCCCCTTCCACACCCTCTTCTGTACCTCCGGCAAAGTCTAATACATTTTGGACCTCGTGCAACAAATGCAAGATGAATTATGAGTACCTCAGGGTGTATCTGAATCACCATCTTCGCTGCCCTAGTTGCCGTGAGCCGTTCCTAGCAAAAGAAGTACCAACACCACCGACTGGGAATGTGGTACAGGATTCAAACACCGGTGGTTCAAACCAAAACACAAGCACTGATAGAAATTTGCAGTGGGGTCCATTTTCAAGGGCTGCTGGTGCAGCCAGTGCCACTGCATCATCTGCTGCTGCTGCTCAGCTGCTAATGTAGTTCATCAGACGTATGAAAAAGTTAGGAGGGAGAGGGAGGAGGCACAAGCAGCGGCAAGAAGGGAGGAGGCTCTTCGAAGGAAGTACAATCCTCTTAAAAGGCATGCAAGCATGTCAGATAATGTTAATCTTGGAACAACTGATGTTGCATTTGGAAAGAAGATGAGAACTATGGCTAATGATGCTGGAGTTGGTTCTTCATCTGTCTTGTCAGGTTCAGGGCAAATTGTTTTAGAGTGCCTGGTGTTAATATATCTTTTTCAAACAACATCGGAGCCTATGGATTTCAAGGCACTGATGGTGGCCCCAATTGGAAACCCAGGCCTCTGGTCCGCTTTAATTTAGTGAAAACCTTCTCTCAGTTGGATGTTAGGGGTATTTTGCTGGAAAAAGCTAAAAGTGAGCTGAAAAACAAGCTAATAGAAATAAAAAGTAAAAAATCCCAAGCTGTTGCTAGTGGAAAAGCGAGCAAGAAGCAATTGGTTAAGGAAAATGGTGGGGATAATGAAACTCCTGCTTCAGATGATCCTACAACCAATAAAGATGTTCATGTTGATCCAGAAGAGAATGGTTCTAGTAGTAGCACAGGTGCTGAAATTGAAGACGATGATCCCTTGTCCTATAATGTTCCTGATCCTGATTTCCATGATTTTGACAAGAACCGATCTGAAGATTCTTTTCAAACTGAACAAATCTGGGCTACGTATGATGATGAAGATGGAATGCCTCGTTATTATGCATTTATTCAGAAAGTTCTCTCCTTGAAACCATTCAAGATCAAAATAAGCTATCTCGCATCAAGGACAAATAGTGAATTTGGGCCTTTAAATTGGGTTTCTTCTGGCTTCACAAAGACATGTGGTGATTTTAGGATCGGTAAATATGAAAGCTGTGATATAGTCAACATGTTCTCTCACCAGATGAAATGGGAGAAAGGGCAACGTGGGGTTATCAAAATTTATCCACAGAAAGGTGACCTCTGGGCTGTTTATCGGAATTGGTCCCCTGACTGGGATGAAGATACTCCAGACAATGTGATCCATTCCTACAATGTGGTTGAGGTGCTGGACACCTATGATGAAGACCATGGCATTTCTGTTATTCCCTTAGTTAAAGTTGCCGGATTTCGAACAGTATTTCAGCGCCATCAGGATCCAAATGCCACCTTGAAGATTCCCAAAGAAGAAATGTTTCGGTTTTCACACCAAGTGCCTTTTTACAGGATGTCAGGCGAAGAAGCTCCAAATGTCCCCAAAGATAGCTATGAGCTTGATCCAGCTGCTATTCCCAAAGAACTTCTTCAGGGGATCACAGAAACAGTGGAGGCAAATGGAACTTCCAAATGTTGATCAAGACAGTTAATGATGGACTGCCTTAGTTGACCTGGCATTTTGAAACAACGAAGCAGAAGTTGTTGACATTTGCTAGTTTTTATTATAGATTTTCTTCTACTGTTTTTGACTATTACCTTTGCATAGAAGGGTTAGACTCGGGCCAGTCATTCAGGAGTCAGCCGTTAGCTGCTTCTGGTGTAATTAGGGGGCTCTGGCATGAATTTTGTTGTGACTATACTTAGTAACTCTCGATGTGGGTGACTACTAACATGAAGCTCATCTATTTTACCTTGACAGAGTGGGTCTATTGTTTCCTGGGAATTCAAAATACTAATCTAAATATTAACTTGTGTTCATTTGTTGCTTTATTTTAAAAGCATGCTTTATTTATTGTACTATGTGATCAAACAATTAGCATTGCTTCACTTAATTTCATAAATTCCTGCTTGCTGTGACATATCATATATTCATATGTCCAGCACATCGAGGAGTGCCCTCTCGTGACAGCTTCTATGGTCACTTTTGGAAGGAAAAGGTCTAGTGCAGACTCCAACTGACTCCTGCTATCGTCTTCTTTTCCTTTATTCTTGAGTTCTGGACTGTTCCTTGAAAATATCTTCACTTCTGGCATTTTGCTGGAGCAGGCACTCAACATGGTGCTCATTAGCTCACTTCCAGTGCATACGACCTCAACTCAAGGCCATTAAGGTACAAGAAATCAGTGCATTGATGTCATCTTTGGTTCAGTTGTGCATTCCATCTCTTAGTCTCACACCCTGCAAAATTCAGGTGATTTCAGGCATTGAACCCCATGAAGTGGATGCAGTGACTGTCATGTGGTCAGGAAGATCATCAGGTTAACCTTTCTTTCTATTTTTTTAACCTTAAAGCAGGAGCATTACTAAATCATTTAAGGAGGAGAAAGCAAGCAAGTCTTACAAATTGGATATTACAAACAAGGGGAAAACACAAACACTGCAAAACAACCGCAGCAAACAAATGTAAGCATGGCTGACCACACGGGAGTCCTCGATGCCATTTCTTCCTTGGCTAGGCTGAACACTGCCGCCGGAGAGGTTTGCTTGCTTCAATGATGCATCGGTTCCGCTCTTTCCAAATATTCCACACGAGGTACGTTGCTCCTTTGGTTTATCATGGACAGATGCCGCCCACCAAGCCTAAATGCTGAGGACATCAGGACTGGGCAGGGAAATCAGATTGTTTGACCACACCCTGAGAGACTCTAGCCACTGATCGCTGAATCAACTTGTCTGCCGAGCAGCCAAGTGAAAATTTTATTTCTTTCCGCATGAGCCTGCCAGACAGACTTCTGTTAGGTGAATCGCTCTGCTGCCTGCTGGAAGGAACGAAGCCTGAGTGGCACCTTCTAATATTTTACCTTTCAAGATTCTTTTTTTCATATTTCTTTCAAAATCTAGAATTTCGTGCGAATTTCTTTGAAATTTCTACCGGCTAGCCAGAACCCGGCCTGTTGATACACCTGCTTATCGACCATACTTGGTGATTATCTTATCCACAGGTTTTAGAGTTTGGACCCCTGAAACTGAAAAACTGAAGAGACACGGCGCGTCCAGTCCCAACTGCTGGCATGCCGTGCCCTGCCGTGACGAATTAGTTACAAAGTACATCCGATTTCCCTGATGGTGTAGTTACTAGTATCTCCGATCTTTTATATTCTTTTATTTTCGAATATTTGTTGCCGGTTAGTTTATTTTGAAATATAAAAACGTAAGATAAAAAAAACGGAGGGAGTACTGTATGAATATATCAAGAAAAGATCAGAGATAATATTAGTAAATGGGAGGGAGTACTAGTCAGTGCTGATAACCAGTTCCAGGTAGATTATGAGAATTGAGAAGGCAGAGAAGCTGAGCAAAGCCGAATCTTGGAGATGAGGGCAGCTGGCTCTATCACTTTCAAGTGCGGAAACTCCAGCGCGTCCGACTTCTCCCCGTCACCAAGATTCAGCTTCATTTTTTTTCCCCTTCCACATGCCTGCGTCGCATATCGCATATACGGTCGTTCTAATCGGCATGCCACGATTTGTCCACGCTGCCTGGGCTCCATCCGATTCGCTGCCGGAACACGACGCGCGCTTACTTTTACCTCCGTGGCGACCGCCGCGACGGCACCCAGCCAAAACACTGCACCCGCCCTGCCATCGCGGAGGTGGATCCGAGCGTGTGAGCACACACAGGGAGCGCATCATGGAGGAAAGGAAAGCGGCAGGGCGTGCGTGGATGTTTCAGGCTCTGGGCTTGGACCATCATGCGGCGCACGAGGTCGCGCGAATATTCCGAGGTCGCCGTCCATGTGCCGGGCTGCCAAGCCAAGTAGGCGGCCACCGCTCGCGCACACTGCGACGCCGGGCCGGATGGGCTCGCGGACACGGGAAACGCCGGGCCGTTGCCCCGGGCCCCTGCGTGCAAGTGCTAGCTGACAATTCCATCGGGGTCCGGCGGGCGGCCATGGGAGCAGGAACCGAGGATGGAGGGCAGTGAACCAGTGACCACTTCGGTTTTGGCACATCCTAATCCTACCCTAGCGCATGCGCATCCCACTCCTCCCACCCATGCGGCCGTGCCTCGCCCGCAGCAATATCTTCGACTGCAGATACATCCAACTCCAGCAGCTGTCGCCTGTCCGCCGTCCGCCCCGGTCGTCCCTCTCCCGGCTTCGTCTTCCTTCTTATTAAGCCGCAGGCGCAGGCGCAGGCGGCCACGCCCACACCCTGCGCCGCGTTGCTCAACTGCTCAAGTGGTGTGCCATGGCGAGACCTCGCCGCTCCTCGGGCTGCTGTGCGCATGCGTCGCCGCTCTCGCCTCCGCCGGGGCCCCAATGTGGCGGCGGGGAGGAAGATGGTCGGCGTGTACGAGCTCAACAAGGGCGGTTTTCTCGATCAAGGTCACCAACTGGGGCGCCACCGTCACCTCCGTCGTCCTGCCGGACTCCAAAGGTGCGTCGCGTCGCGTGCGCCTTTCCTCTCCCTCCCCCGCTCTCCAAGAAGCAAGAGCCCCCCATGGCGCTCTCGCTTCGGGTTTCTTCTAGTCTCTGTGGTACTCTGTGCTGCATGCTCAAAACGAGTGGAAGTGAAAACCTTGATGCCCAAATGCTCTTCCTTCCAGGGAACTACGCTGATGTCGTGCTTGGATACGACACCATTGCTGGATATGTGGTAAGCAGCTCGCACATCACGCTACTACTCCAGTTCCTTCTTTGCTCTCAGGTCAAACTTATTATGCTCTGCATCCTCCCTTCTGTTTGGTTTCTCTCTGCAGAACCAATTGCTCTGTTTTCACCTCGTTCATCCATTGCATAGACTATCTGTACCACTGCAATACCTTTGTTCAACATGCTCACATAGTCACAACTCCAAGCACATCTTCCGTCACTCAGCTTCCGAAATTTATCACCTGTTTCATATTTTTATAAGTATGCAAGAAGCAGATATACTGAACTTAATTGGCCACCGGATATGCCGCAAAGCCGATGTCAACTAGTCAATCATTCAGGCATAAAAATAAAGTTAGGCTCATCATCCACAGGGTCCTACGCTGTCGCCTTCAGTTTCAGATCACGTTTTCTACACGGGGAGGTCCCAAGCAGAGAAAACAACCCCCACATTAAAATTGAGATGTGTTCGCCACGTCTCACCCTTGTAGAGTACAGCGAGATAGTAGGATGTTGGATGAATAACGTAGATGAAATTTGAAAGCAGAGATAATAAAATGAAAAAAAAGTTAACTCCGAGAATTGAACCAGCGGTTCGTAGCAACAGGCGATTAGCTGGATGCAGTTTAATTTCTTTATGTTGGTGACCATGTTACCTGTGAGTTTTCTGCTAAAAAAATGGAAAACTACCCGTGAGGTGAGATAGTATAAACTGAGGGAGGAAGACGCCTCCACCATGTGATGTCTGTCTGAGACTGCTTCTTGTTCCCCAGTTTTAGGCTTTTAGTCATACAAACTTACAAAGATTCCTTGCTATTTTAGCCTCTGCTCTGAAGCTTCGCTTTTCTATGCACAGCTTTGAGCTTCGGTTTCAGTTGAGTCACATCACAAAGAAAGAAAGAACAGCATAGTGACCAAGCTAACTCTAGGGCCGATAGGACAACAGTTCTTGTGCAATCTTTCTCAAAAGAAGCTTTGCCAACTTCCCCCCCCCCAAAAATGTACAAGAATAGGAAATGACGACATTCATTCTTTCACAGTTCTCCAACTGTTCAATTTTATTCCCCATGGGTAAGTAAAGCTCCTAACTCTGTTTCGCTGTCTGAATAATCTTGCTAATCAGAATGATTCAACCTACTTTGGAGCGCTTGTTGGACGAGTCGCAAACAGAATTGCCAACGCGCGCTTCGTGCTTGATGGGAAAGTTTACCATCTGTTTAAGAACGATGGCAACAACACACTCCATGGTATGCTTCGGAGTTCAGAGAACCGAGCTTGGTCCCAGCTCGAGATTACCCCGTGATGCTCGGTGAACAATGGTTAAATTTACCTTCCTCCTGTTCAGGTGGCCACAGGGGCTTCAGCCAAGTTATATGGACGGTGAAAGAATTCGTCGGCGGCGGCGACTCCCCATACATCACGCTGTACTACCACAGTTTCGATGGAGAACAAGGTAGCGCTATTCCAAATTTCAAATGGTGAAAATTGGAACTTCTACTTTTCTATTGTTTTGGCCTTTCCATCTTCGAGATAGACAGAGAGTTTTCAAATTAAACTTTGAAACCCAGGCACGGTCACACCTGTTAACATCATATCAGTACTGCCGTTCAAAGGCTTGACCTGCTGCCGGCAGTTGAATTGGCAAACTGAAAACACGGCACACGTGATGGACAAGTATGTGCTCAATGACCACTAAATGATGAGTGTGTGTGAAACGTACAGGGTTCCCTGGCGACCTGGACGTGTACGTCACGTACGAGCTCGCGTCGCCCTACGTGCTGCGCGTGCGCATGAACGCGACGGCCTTGGACAAGGCGACGCCGGTGAACCTGGCGCAGCACACGTACTGGAACCTGGGCGGGCAGGGCAGCGGCGACATCCTCCACAACACGGTGCAGCTGTTCGCGTCGCGGTACACGCCCGTGGACAGCGGCCTCATCCCGACGGGGGTGGTGGCGCCCGTGGCCGGCACGCCCTACGACTTCCTGGCCCCGACCCCTGTCGGCGCGCGCATCCGCCAGGTCTCCGGCGGCCCCGGCGTCTACGGCTACGACATGAACTACGCCGTCGACGGCGAGCCCGGGGCGCTGCGGAAGGTGGCCGTCGTCCGGGACGACGCGTCGGGGCGCGCGCTGGAGCTGTGGGCGAACCAGCCCGGGGTGCAGTTCTACACGGCCAACTTACTCCCCAACATCACCGGGAAGGGCGGCGCGGTGTACCACCAGTACGGCGCGCTGTGCCTGGAGACGCAGGGGTTCCCCGACGCCGTGAACCACCCAACTTCCCCTCCCAGATAGTCAGGCCGGGGCAGGTGTACAAGCACGACATGGTTTTCAAGTTCTCGTTCTAGCTAGCTAGCTGCGCTGTATTCACCTGGGACTGGACCGGATGCACAATAATATCTGATTCGATGTCAAATCTGCAAATAAATGATGTTCCATGCATTGCGAAGATAGTATGCCCAAATCTTGTGCAGTTGTGCGTTTAAATTTAGGGAAAAGTCCCTATACAGTATATAAGTCGTCCATTTTTTAAACCTGAACTACGAAACCGAACATCGAGCACCTTAAACTATAAAAAGGGACAAACTTGGACCTTTAGCTGGTTTTGATGACGGGTTTCTTTTTTTTGAACAAATAAAATCTTATTTATTCTCTATAAATTCATAATTTATTTATTTTAAATTATAAAAAATATAAAATCTATACCAAAATGTTGCTAAAATATAACCTATATACTTGTGATGTATTTGGAGTCATTTTGAATTTTTATATTTATACGTCTATTGTTTTTCTTGCTCCAAACAAAACACAAGAAATACGAACAAATACCCCTAAGCAATTAGATAAACTATAATTTTTTTAAAATATGGTATAAATTTCATATCTTTATAATTTAAAATTAATTAATTATGATTTTTAGAGATAAAATAAGCTATTTTTATTTCTTGAAAATAGAAAATCACCTTCAAACCCAGTTAAAGGCCCAACTTTGTCCGATTTCTAATAGGGTAATAGCTCGAGGTGCTTGGTGTCTGGTTTTGTAGTCTAGGATTGAAAATCGAACGACCTGGACAGTTTGAGGTTATGAATGGACTTTTTCCTTAAATCTATACTACACTTGAAATATACTTCAGTTTGGGCACAAAACGAGTATTCGATTTCGTTTTGTGAATTTCCTGGATTAAATCTCAGGGCTATGCAAAACACAACTTTAATTTATAATAATTGGATTTGGAATCAGCGATCTAGATTATTTTTTACCAAAGTTAGTTAAGTCAATTCATCTGGTGCTGCAAAAGGATTTCAACATCATCCTAGTTCTCAATTACACAATCATTAAATAAAAGTTACATAAAAACTAAGTGTACTTACTGTGTAAGCCAGCTATACTTTTACAGCAAAAGCTAATCAAACTTGTATATAGACCGAATGGAATAATACATCATATGTTAGACCTTAAGTTGGACTGAAAAAACTTATATGAAGAAAATAGAGTGAGATAACTATGAAAAATATCGATGAGATCAATATATGCTTCTAAATTACTAACTTGATATTAAATTTATCTAACAACTTTTAACACATACATTTCCAAAACTCTAAATCGCACGGAAGCATGAGTTAATGGACTAGTATGACTTAGTTAAGGAAGGAAGAGAAGAGAGGATTAATAAAACCCTTGGTATTAGAGAATAAGTTTCTATGAGAGAAAACATATTACTAGATTACGTCAATGGACCATCACCGGGGTCGTACACTCGTACATGACCTGCCCGCATCGACGGCCGACGGCAACAGCCGCTGCTCTGGTCACCTCTCAATGACGGTGCCAAACTCAGGAGCCGTTCTAGTGAACACTAGACTGGGAAGATGGACAACGTCTTGACCACAGCTTCTTCTATGCTCCGCATGCTGTCACTAACATCACCTGACTTTTAGATATCATTTGCTCTGCACGCTCCAGCGTAGGAGCTGATCTTTCTTGGTGCAGTGCAGCAAAAGCCTACAGGAACTGATCGAACTCCCTTCCCAACCTGATAGCGGCCAAGAGATTTTTTTGGTGCATAACCATAGATTTTTTACTGCATTTGAAAGGCGACCGACAAGGTTTCAGCCACAACTCCATTCTCCAGTAACGAGTTACTGAACCTAGCAAAATAACCACATCATATTGCTGTAGAAAAGCCGCGAATATGGACAACTGCCAGCAGGTGGTAGCTGCATCAAAAGATGCACATCATTTCCCGCTAATTGATCTGTATGTGTCATCACTGTAAAACCATCCCAGAATGATAGGATGCATCACTTGCTATGTTCATTTGCGTAGAGGCTAAGTAAAACAGTAGGCCGCCAAATTAATTTGAGCGCAATCTGTCCTCTTGAAGCGAGCACACAATGACTCTTATCCTTGCTAGATGTACTCGACATATCTACATACTCAGATAATGCCAGCTCAATCTTCAAGCTCTTCCAAGCGAGGTACCATAACCAGAAACCAAACAGTACAACCAGCTCACTATGACCGCGAGAAGTTGCAGCAAAATAAATCTCAGAGTTAAAAAAAAAGATGAGAGTTGAGGAGGGAATATATGAAGAGCCTAGTGTTGTCCCACGAAAGGAGTCCTAACGCTGTCTCACAAAGGAGAAGTCCTTGCACACTCATGGCGGGGTGCCTTGGTTAGAACTGAAGTGGGGACAAGTTAGGACTGAGTGGGACCCGCCTAAAGTGGTTTATTGCGTGAAAACACTTAAAGAGGCTCATACCGCTTTTGCGTGAGGACGCCTAAAGAGGCTTATGCCGCTTTTGTGCTTTGCAACACAGGCTCTCCATCCCTCCTCCCAACTCTTGTGCTACGGTCTGGAGACACACCTATTTAAACTTAACCTCGCCGTGTTAGAAAACCAATACGGTACTAAACTTGTGCGTAAAGATACACCAAGAGTATGCACAAGTCTCTTCTCTGCTGCATCGCCCACAAAGGGGGCGGCGCGGACCGAAGCCCTGCGACCGACGTCGGGTCGGGCCTCGTGTTTCGTTCTGTCTCGATCTGTCCAAACGGAGACCGCGGGTGAGTTTGTTGGCGCTTGGGCGTTCCGTTTTCATGTTTTCTGTTCAAACCCTATTTATGTGGCAATGGCTGTCTCCGGTGAAGGAGCACCAGCCGTGAGGCGACGCAGCTCAGGCCATGGCCATGGAGCATCACCGTGTATATGTTCTGTGTGTCTAGATACAGGACATACTTGCATGCATGATCTTCTACGTCGTCGTTCATTTTAGTCCACGTAAACCATAGACCGCATACCGGATGCCCAAAGTTACATACGATTTTTTCTACGTTGCCAACAAGGTGAAGGCATTCCGAGATGAACTGTTAGCCATCTGTAGCTGACCAATTTTTAATGATGGTGTACATTAGTCTAAACAACGACAATCGTTAGTGAGTACTGAGCAGTAATTGATAGTGATGGCGTAAAATCGAACGGTGCCGAAAGGATTCGTCATTTCCGTTTCGATTCCTTCCGTCACACCATGAGCGCGATGGCGCGTGCAAAGATGATGGCCCGGCCCGATCATTTGACTGACACTATAATCCCGGCCGTCCGTGGCGGAAACGACGGTTTGGAGCCCGTCCAAATCCTGGCCGCCAGCTGCCACGTCCCAACTGATAGCCGCCTATATTAGGTGCTGGGTGCCCATCACTCGCAGCAGAGCTCGGCAGCCGCGCATGCCTGCCGCGTCTCGCCCTTGCTGTCCAGTGCCTCTGCAGGCCGTCGCTGGCCGCCGATGGCGAGACGACGCGAGCTGCTCCTCGCGCTGATGATGTGCGTCGCGGCCTCCGCGGTGGCCGCCGCCGGCGCCGGCGACGCGAGGAAGATGGTCGGCGTGTACGAGCTCAGGAAGGGGGATTTCTCCGTCAAGGTCACCAACTGGGGCGCCAGGCTCATGTCCGTCGTCTTCCCCGACTCCAAAGGTACCTCACCTGCTCTGCCGTGTTCTTGCGTGCCCCCACCGTTGGGAGGTGGTGCCACCTTTCTTGCCTAGCATTTCTAATAATTCCAGGCTGTTTCTTCTTCAGGGAATTTGGCTGATGTCGTCCTCGGCAGAGACACCATCGCTGAATACGTCGTAAGATCATCAAAAGCCCCTCTGACTCTGAATGTTCTTCTCTTTTATTGTGTTCATGCATTTTTTTTCTTCAGCAGTATTTCTTTGACCACATTCTTCAGCGTTATGCCTGCATTTGCCGTCCCTTCGATGAACAGATTTGTGACAGATCATGCATGTGACCCATTGATTTTTTTACTACTCCGTACTTGTTATAGTTCAACTAGTGATATTTTAGTACATGTCCTATTATGTTGCCCTCCAGCGAGATTCCAGAACTCGCCAATCTTATTTCTACAATCTACTAGTTGCACGGCGTGCTCGATTTTTCATGCATCTCACTTAGTCTGCGTTTAAGGCATCGAGATGATAATGGCAGAGGAACTATGGGGAAGAGAACAGCGCTGGACGTGGGGGGCATGATTGAAAGAAAACGTGATAAATCATGAAGAAACGACAATCGACAGGCGTGCATCAGTAGCTGTTCTGAGACACTTTATGCTCGGGAATCTCATTTTCGAAAACAAAATCAGTACCTGTCTCTTTTTTAATATTAAATACAAATAAAATAGTATAAAGTCTCCACATCAATATGCAATTATCGCCGTCCCTTAACTGATGTCATATATGTGCATATATATACATAGACCAGTCAAAATTTCACAGTCAGAGAAAATTTTCTAGGCAGGAGCAAATCTTTCGCCACCAACCAAGTTTCAGAAACGCTTATCCACAAGCCATCAATAAGCTTTGAACTTGTCAGAAAATGACAACTTTCTGCTGTATGTTGTTCCTCCTGTACATACTCATTTCATGTTATTATTCTCTGCAACTTAACTCGCCCTGTCCGACGACCAGAACGACACCTATTACTTCGGGCCGATAACGGGGCGTATAGCACAGCGAGTCGCCCGGGGCCGCTTCGTCCTCGACGGCAAGGTCTACCACATGTACAGGAACGACGGCAGGAACACCATCCACGGTCCGAGCTAGATACTACAGTACTATGATATCCCCATGACCGATCGATATCCACCGTGTCCGTAATCCATCGGGTTAATTTTGACGACGCAACTGTATATGTCCCTCACATCCCAGGTGGTGACCGAGGGTTCAGCAGAAGCATCTGGACGGTGACGGAGTACGTCGGCGGCGGCGACGCCCCGTCCATCACCTTCTACTACCGCAGCTTCGACGGCGAGCAAGGCCTGCCCGGGAACGTGGACGCGTACGTGACGTACCGCGTGCCGGCGCCCTACACGCTCGCCGTGCACATGAACGCGACGGCGCTGGACAAGGCGACGCCGGTGAACTTGCTGCTGCACGCGTACTGGAACCTGGGCGGGCACGGCAGCGGCGACGTGCTGGGCCACGCACTGCGGCTGCACGCGTCGCGGTACGCGGTGCTGGACGAGGAGCTGCTGCCGTCGTCGGGCCGCGTCGAGCCCGTGGCCGGCACGCCGCTGGACTTCCGGGCGCCCACGGCCATCGGGGCGCGTATCCGGCAGGTGATGGGCGGCCGCGCCGTCGGCTACGACGCCAACTACATCGTCGACGGCGAAGGGATGCGGCCCGTGGCGCACGCCCGGGACGGCAGGTCCGGGAGGGCCATGGAGCTGTGGGCGAACCAGCCCACCATGCAGCTCTACACGGGGAACTCGCTCAACCACACCGCCGGCAAGGACGGCAAGGTGTACAACCGGTGGGGAGGGTTCTGCCTCGAGACCATGGGGTACGTGGACGCCGTCAACCACCCGGAGTTCCCGTCGCAGACCCTCAGGCCAGGACAGGTGTACAGGCACGACATGCTCTTCAAGTTCTCCTTCTAGCTGTAGCTGCATCAGTACGTTTGTTTCGGTGTGCTGTGATCAAGCACGAGAATTGAGATGTGTAAAATAAGTTCGTCATTATATTGGTGTGTCGTGCGTGGAGGGCAATCAATCAATAATCTTTGGATCACCAGGGATGGCATTCGTCCCTTCTTCTATGGAAAATCCAAACGACAACCGCGTGCTTAATTTCTGTGGTGTGTTTTGCACGCGGTTAGTTGCCCGTCCGATCCATCGGCTTTCGTTGCCATTTTCGTCCGTTTGCTGCCGTTGTGTACTGTGATGTTGTTGGCGACCGTGCGCTGTCTCCGTGGCGCCGGTTCTGCTTCATTCCGTCAGGACCGGCTGAACATGCGGCCGCCGGGGCTTGCACTCCGACAACGCGACGGTGCGCCGCCGCTGGTTGTGATTTTCCCCTCAAATTAGTCCTTTCCCCAAAACTTTTTTTATAAATAAACATGCGACGGAATTTATTTAAAAATAGATCAAAGCTCGGCATATTGAGACAAAACGCTGATGTACTACGGGTTGGCGCTAGAAAGGACACCGTGTGCACAATAGCAACATGCATAATGGACATATGGACGACAGTACAAATAAACCAAACATTATTTTTGGCCCACCTAAACGATTGGAAATGGTGAAGAACAAACTAGAAAAACTCACTGTCTGCATCGCGGGTAGGAATACAAACAGATCTATTTGCGGAAAATGGCTTGCAGGCAATGCCCACGAGTAGACCAACTTGCGTCTCTAATCCCAGGTTCATCGATCTATGTGATATTGCGATGTGATGTGAGCAGCGAGGAAGGCATCCATTGGTTTGGATCGAATGAAACGAGCGCATGTTATTCTGCTCCTGCCGAGCAGCTAGCATGCTGATATGCAAGCTAGCCTTCGTCTCAGTTCTTCTGCGGGGTCTGCACGGTGACGTTGGCGTTTGTGTCACCACCTTTCCGAGGAGGCATCGCTGCGGTCTCGGCCTTCTCCTCCTTCGGCAGGTCAGCTTTGACCTCTGATGAACCCTACAAAAAGGTGCACGCCAAGGTTGCATCTTAGCAGTGATATGATGGCACATCATCTTCAACAATGGCTTGTAATTTATCCCCATGCAGGTTAAAAATCCGCTGTGCTTAATAAGTTTAAGTTTGGTGCATCAGGGAGAACACAGAACTGTATGTATAGGTGACGCTCAAATTTTTCTTGAACTGGGACTGTAGAATGACATGTGCACCTTGGTGAAAACCTTGAAGGCCTCTTCTGCGGACTTAGTTTTCAGCACGTTCAAAGCTTGCTCCTGTACCAACGAGGTCAAAGTGTGGTATAAATACATGCTTCAGAGGAAGTCAAACAGCAGTGAATAACGAGTCAATCAATACTGTACTACTGAAGCCAATGCACCAGCCGCGTCATGCAAAGCTTGTGGATTTTTGGCCCTGAAAGGCTGCAACAAGAAAGCAAAACCATACATATTGCTTTCGTGCCTAGGCATGCTAAATTGTATGCCTAAGGCTAAGGCTGTATCGAGCGTTTCCGCCGTCTTTCCATCCTCGTCACTATTCTAAGTATCTTTCTGTCTGTCTACAGTGCCGTAACAATGCAGCATTTAATTTTGTAGAACCAATATGGGAAAACCGCTGGAGATAGCCTAAGTGCAGCGGTGCCCCTAGGTTCGCGCACTGTTACAACACTATTACGTACTGTTACGTACTGTAGATTTGAGTGGGGGTAGCTGAAACAGTGATAAGAGTTGGGGAATAGAGGAGCCATTGGACTTAGCCTAATGAAATCCCTCGTCAGATTTTGCAAAATCAAAACACAAATTAACAGAAGGGATTTGTATTGGAGTTTTTCCACCGGTTTGGGCTTAAATATACATTGCAACTATCTTTCCAGCTTTTAAGGATTTTTTTCTATTTGGGTGCATCGCCTCTCTAAAACACGTGGTCCCTTAACTCTACTACTGAAAGATGTCATTGTTAAAACTTAAAACACCCATCCACAGCTGCCAAATTCAGAGCTCAACTTTCTTAAATTGAATGCAAACAGCATAGAAATAGCGCAAAACCTAGTTATAAAAAATGGTCAAACAACGGGACTCGTATACAGAGACAAACAGGTACTCCCTCCGGGTTTTTTTTTTTATTGACGGTTGGACAAACTAATTTAGTATGTGCGCACCGTATTTGTTCTTTCCTGATCGAACAATATATGTACATTCACATACGGAGGTAGTAGTATTAAGGTAGAGCATACTTATTACATACCCTTGCGTGCTCGATTTCCTTGCTGGACAGGGTGGGCGCCTCCATAAGGCCAGCCGAGAGGTGGGAATCCAAGGAGTCCTCCCTCTCAATCTCAGCAGAGCTCGAGCTCATCATCCTACAGTACTTTGGAGAAGGTGACGCGACTGGGGGCAGCAGGAGTGCTTGTGCTTCTCTGATGAATCGATCGGTGGCACAAGTAGAAGGTGAGCGTGAGCACACAATGCAAGATAGTAGGAGGCCAAGAGGGCAACGGCGGCCTATTTGTAGCTGTAGGAGCAGGAGGCGAGTGAGAAGCTGAGAACTGAGAACTGAGAAGTGGAAGAGGAGATCACGCATGCCGGCTGTTGGCGGTTCCTGACACGCGGCGTGCGGGGTGGCCAGGATTTTTCAGTTTGGGCTCACGCGGCAGAGTAGAGGACGGCCGAATGCTAGAGCCTAGAGTGTATGGCAATTAGCCGAGCCGTGTAAATGCTTTGCTATTTTGCTTGCATTGGGAGTTTGATTCTGAGTTGCAGTTACCGAAGACATTTTTGTTTTGAGCCGTGTATTTAGACAATGCTGGAGCGTACTGTAGAGTGCATGGTAATCACACGATATGCATTAATCAATGTGACGACAATCACTCTCCAAAAGACATTTTTCGTTTACTGAAGAATTTCCCCAATAGAAAACTCAGGAAGAAACAACCAAAGGAAGCAGAAAAGGAAAGAAACATGTATGTGCCACCTCACTATCCTGTGCTGTAAGCCATTGCCGTGCATGTGCGTGCATGCGCGCGTCGATAATCCAATCCGTCATCATCCATGCCTGCGCGCCTGATCCTGCACGCCGACGCCGCCATGCCCAGGCCTGCGGCCGTCTTAGAACTTGAAGCCGAGGATGTGCGGCGTGCCGGTGTACTTGAGCCATATCCCGCCGTCGATGAACGGCCCGGCGGTGAACTGCTCGGCCTCCTTCCGGACGATGACGCGGAACCCTGGCCAGTTGACCCTCTTGCTGGTGCCGGCGCCGGGGCCGCGGTTGTTGTACTCGGCGTAGTAGAGCGTCTTGATGCCGAAGTCGCCGTTCCAGGGCATGTACCCCTCGGGCTTGATGAAGTCGGCGATGGTGCTCTCCATGATGACGAGGCGCGAGAACTCCTTCCACGGGCGGCCCAGGTAGGAGGGGATCTTGAAGCGGTCGGGGAAGAGCTTCTGGTCCGGCACCAGGCGGCAGTTCTGGATGACGAGCCCCGACTTCATGTTGGGGTCCGTGCGCCCGTGCGCCGTCACCGAGTTCTGCTGGTTGTCCATGGGCCGCCGCGTGATGATGAGGCAGTTCTGGAACACCGCCGCCGAGTTGCCGAAGATGAAGTCGATGGTGCCGGAGATGACGCAGTTGCGGAAGAACTGGCGGCGGGCGTGCACGTACAGCGTGTCCTGGAACGCGTCGAACCGGCAGTTGAAGAACGCCGCGAGGTCTCCCTGCACGCGGAGCGCCACCGCCTGGTGCTTCTCAGCGCCGGCCGTGTTGTGGAAGCCCATGTTCTTGCAGATGAACCCGGACGCCTCGATGGCTGCATTGCATGCATTCGTGGTAAATTGATGGTACGGCTACAGTAGTAAGTAAACAAAAAAGCAAGAAGAGAGATGAGCTGGCGGCGGTGGCGCACAGAAGGTGGCGGTCTTCATGGTGGTGATGCCGTCGGCGAAGCTCTTGCTGCCGGTGACGCGGGTGCGCTTGGGCCCGTCGCCGTACATGAAGATGTTGGCCTTGTCCTTGGGGACCATGACGATCTCGTTGTAGAGGCCGGCCTTCACGTAGATGACGTACCTTCCCTGGTGGCCCTTGGGCATGGCGTCAATGGCCTGCTGGATGGACTTGAACTGGCCGCTGCCGTCCTGGGCCACCACCACATTGGGCGCAGGCTGGCCGCCCGACGCCAGCAGCTTCCGCTCCGGCGACCTCATCCACACGGGCCAGCCCTGCTCGTCCTGCTCCGACAGGAGGCGGCGGCGCGAGTCCTTCTTGAACATGTCCAGGTCGATCTTCTTCAGCAGGCCGCCGAGGCTGTTGGTGATGGCGAGCGCGTTGCTGCTGAGCTCGGTGGCGTTGCGCAGCACCGAGTGCATGGCCTCCTTGAGCTTCTCGTCCACGAAGCCGTCGATGCAGGTGTCCATGAACGTCATGACGCCCGTGAGCCAGGTCTCGAGGTCGTCGGACCGGCTGAAGAGCACCTTGATGTCGCCGCCGGCCATCTCGAGCATGCCCCTGAGGTCGTCGACCGCGTCCTCCAGGAGCTTCTTGCAGTCCTCCCGCGCGCACTCCGTCATGGGGTCGCTCGACTTGGCCTCGCCGATGGCCTTGGAATGCTCCACCGCCAGCTTCACCGACTCCAGCGCCACCTTGGCGACGCTGTGGAACACCTCCTTGGGGTTCTCGGTGCCATTGGTGGCCTGGGACAGCGTCTTCTCGCACGACTCCTTGTACAGCGTCGGCGCGCACAGGGACTTGACCGACTTGCCGGAGGTGGCAAGGGAGGCCTCCCCAGGGACGTTGAAGCTGTCGCCGGCCTTTTTGCCGGACCGGCTAACGGTGGCGACCACGCCGACGACGACCGCCACGACGAGGATCGCCGACAGGCCACCTAGGAGAGCCTTTGCCATCTTGGGCCGCAAGCTTGTCGTTGAATCGGAAGCCGAGCAAATTTATAGCGGCATTGAGGACGAAATGGGCTCGTACGGACGGACGTAGGTGGCTTCACCGCGGTTGAGTGTCGGGCCGTGTTTCTTGGGAGCCATCGTCTATTTGAGGTCTTCGGCCAGGACCGGTCAATGGTGTTCCCGTTCTGGATCGATGAATATTTGGATAGTTCTCGTTTGTTTCTTTGCTAACCACTGTCTTAGAGCCCGTTTCTAAAATGGGTCGCCTTGTGCGAGGACAACGCATTGTGATCAACCTGAATTCAACAAGTGGTCATGGACATCTTCTCTATTTTTAGACTATGTGCTTAGGTTATTTCCAGTGTAAAGTATTATACTTTTAAAATCCAAGGGTGCCACATCATATAAAAGATATGGTACTGCTAGATAGAAACATCCTCCTATATTTTGAGATAAAAGGTAATGTGATGCCATGCGTGTAAAAGTGCACCCAAGGCATTAAACTTTAGGGCCTATTTGGAAACAATGCAATTTCATGGTTTCAATGCAATACCATGGTATTGAGAGATACTATGATATTTTGCTGAAAAGGTGTTTGGGTGATCACTAAAAAGAACTTTGTTTCCAATACCATAGTATCGCCAATACCAATATTGTTTTTTAAATATTGTAAACTACACTCTTTACCAAAATTTCTCATTCAAGTGAGCAAGAGACTAGTAAAGACATAGTATGGCTATAGAACAAAAAAGTTCTAGAATACTATGGTTTTAGTAGTGAGGAAAAATTCTATGGTTATGTCATGAGCAAACATAGACCACGGTATTCAAAAATTATTGTATTGAAAAATTTTGCTCCCAAACATGCCCTTATGCCACAACAATATTCTGCATAATATACGATACAATTCTATCCTCTTTGTTATTAAGGGCCCCATCGGAACGTGGGATTTCTATAGGATTTGTACAAGAACTTTACAGGGAATAGTTCAAAAAACAGGAAAAATGCGGAATTCGAAAATTTTTCCCATGTTCCGAAGGAGGCCTAAATGATGTGTCATGTCATAAAAAGATTCTTATGTTGTGCCTTATTTATGAGTATGATCCCAACTATTGGGAATGGTCTTACACTCCGTTTGGATGTAGATATTCGAGTTTAGAATCTAAAATTGGAACATGGTTCATTCAATTATGTTGTTTGGCTAAATTTAATTCTACTAGCTCAAATATCTACAACCAAATTCCAAACAGACCCTTAGTGACCTCACTTTGCTAAAGTTGCTAGACTCATTTGCTATTTGCCAACACTTTGGTAGAAATATGTTTACTATAGCTTTGGCTGGGGATAGTAATAATTATCAATCGTTGGGTGAATCCGTCAAATGTTTGATCTATGGGGACGAAATATAATTTCCTTCGCTTAAATTTTTTTGACAAAGTGGAAAAATGCATAGTTCAACATGTAGCCACATAGATGGTTAAATTTTGGCGATCTACTATCCACACAGTGTGCTAGCAAGCAGGTGTGCGGCAGCCGACAGCACAGGTAGGCAGCGGTAGTACCCACGGTGGCGAGTGTGCGATCGAGCGGAGGCGTCTGGTGTGTAGGTGGTGGTGACTACGTGGGCACACATTGCCTAGGTGGCGAGTGTGTGAGTGCCTTACGTAGGTGGTGGAGAGGAGGTGGAAGTTAGAGTGAGGAGAGAGTAGAAAGGGAGGATAAGAAAAAACAAATAAAACATACAGGTTCGTGGTCCTCGCTGTCGTGCTAGCAAAACCAAACCATTCGATGGTTTATTTGCCCGATTTCCAATACGTTTGTTAGTTTGTACAAAACATCCAATTTTATATAGTTTAATAGGGTGATGCGCACGACTGCACTACGTTACATTGCGGACCCAGATGCTTTGGATTGCAAAAGAGGGCTGGATCGTGCATGTGGGCTGTATTTTGTATAGGATCAAACTTGATCCGGTGCAAGTGATTGTGCTTTTGTGGATGGACACGGCACTGCGCACGGTGGCCGTCGGGTCCTGGACCGGCCTCGGGCAGCCGCTCGCCGGGCCGGTGGCGGAGCCGCCGCCCTTCTCCGCGTGTCGTCGGCGAAGCCCTTGTTTCTCTTTAGCTGCGTGCGTGGCGTGTCGAATTACTAGATCTCTGAATCATTATTCAGGTCTGAATGCCATCAAAGAGAGGAACATGTCGTACGTAGGACAGCAAAAACGAATACTCCTATTTGGTTTCTGATCGATTTGATTTGAATCGTCATACAGATGGCCGAACATCTCGTCTGAGACTGAGAACTAAGCGATGATGATCTAAAGTCGGTCGAGCCGGCAGCGGTGCGAGCACAACTACACCGCACGTCGCTTGTCGGCAGAATCCTGGACAGTCTAACATCAAACCACGTCTTCCGGCCACGCCACGCTACACCGCCTGCCTCCAGTATCTACACCGGCGGCCGCGCGCCGGGAGCTGTGCGCGTACGCTGGTAGCGGCATGCACGGCGATCAGCCGTGGTGTAGCTGCAGCTGCAGCAGCCGCGAGTAGGCGCCGTCGGGCCTGGACACGAGGTCCCCGTGGCTTCCCTGCTCCACCACGCGGCCGTCCTGCACGACGGCGATGGAGTCGACGCCGCGGATGGTGGAGAGGCGGTGCGCGACGAGCACGGCGGTGCGCCCCTTCATGATGCGCTCGAGCGCCTCCTGCAGCACGCACTCGGACTCGGCGTCCAGCGCGCTGGTGGCCTCGTCCAGCAGCAGCACGGCGGGGTCCTTGAGCACGGCGCGCGCGATGGCGATGCGCTGCTTCTGGCCCCCCGACAGCTGCACCCCGCGCTCGCCCACGGGCGTCCGGTACCCGTCGGGCAGCGCGCTGACGAAGCCGTGCACGTTGGCCACCTTGGCGGCCTCCACGACCTCCTCCTCCGTGGCGCCGTCCCTGCCGTAGGCGATGTTCTCCAGGATGCTGGCGGCGAACAGCACGGGCTCCTGCTGCACCAGCCCGATCCTGAGGCGCAGCGACTTGAGGTTCAGCCGCCGGATGTCCCTGCCGTCGAGCATCACCTTCCCCGCCAGCGGGTCGTAGAAGCGCTCGATGAGTGCGATGACGGTGCTCTTCCCGGACCCGCTCGCCCCGACCAGCGCCTGGCTCTGCCCGGCCCTGATCCTCAGGCTGAAGTCCTTGAACACCATCACGTCGGGGCGCGTCGGGTACGCGAAGTCGACGTGGCGGAAGTCGATCTCGCCGCGCACCGACTCCGGCGCCTGCTCCGCCTCCGGGTCGTCCGGGTCGATGCGCGTCCGGCTGTTGAGGATGGCGAACACGGAGCGGATGGACTCGCCGCCGCGCACGATCTCCGGGGCCAGGCTGACGGTCTCGGCGACGGAGTTGGCGGTGATGACGAGGACCACGAAGACCTTGATCACCTTGGAGAAGGTGGAGGCGCGGGTGCGGACGAGGTGCGCGCCGAACCAGAGGATGAGCGCCTCGGAGGCGTAGAGCGAGAGCTGGGAGACGCCGAAGAGCGCGCCGGACACCTGGCTGCGGCGCAGGCTGTGCAGCTGCGGCACCCGCAGCTCGCTGCAGAAGAGGGACAGGATCTTGTCCTGCGCGTTGAACGCCGCCACCGTGCGGATGTTGCTCACGCCCTCCCCGGCGATCATGCTCGTCTTGGCGTGCGCCTTCGCCGTGTCGCCCGCGAAGCCCTTCATCGACAGTTGCTGCCGTGCACATCCACACCATTTTTTTCAGTCGGTCGGTCAAATCATCGTCATCCATGCACAGACGACAGAAGCTCAAATGCCATCACGTAATCGTTTCAAAGTAAAGCAGTGGCATACACATGCTGCGAACTGCAGCAAGCCTGATGAAAAAGGCTGTGCGAGCGATGCCAGCAGTGCCATGATTCATTCACTCAGAAATGCATACTCTTGTCTGAAAGGCCTGCCTGCCTGCCTGCCTGTGCGCAGTAGTGCAGGCCATGGACCGACCATGGCCTTCGCTGAAAGCAAGAGAGGACCCATGCATGGTCCATGCCTCCCATCCCATGCACTGATGCACGGCTACAGCGACGAACGGGCATGCCGTGCGTCACGCGATCTTCACGAATCACCGCGGCAAATTATTGCGAGCAAAGAAACGAGTACGACGGCCCTGTGGCGCGAAAACGAGAGGCAGACACGACGCGATCACGGCAACAGGACGCGGCCGCAGGGCCTGGGAGACGGCCATGTGCGCGGACTGCGGGTCGTAAAAGCCGCTGCTCCCCCCGGCCCGCGGCGCAGGCGCAGCAGAGCAGAGCGCAGAGGCAGGCAGGCAAAGGCCCCAGATTCCCGTGCACGAGGCGGCCGTGCAAAGGGACACTGCCGCGGACGAGGACCACAGCCACGGGCGAGGAACCCTATCCCTACCCATGGCGCCGTGCCGTGCGTCCTCTTCCCAACGAAGCTGCCCACGCTGCCGCCGCGATAAATGGCGCCAAGCCTGAAGCCCTAAACGCTGTCTGGGGCCTCCTTGCCGAGTTATTTACACCGAGTTCACTGAATAACAACGTGCACTTGCAGGGTGGGATTAAAAGAAGGGAAGGGGGATCAGCAAGGGAGGAGCAAAGCGTTGCCAGTGGCGCACATGCCACGCACAGCAATCCATGCCAGTTGCGGCAGAGGACTCCAGCAGCAGCAGCATGGGTGATGGGCCACGGATCCTACCATGACGTGCCCATGAATTTAATTGTCCCCTCTTGGCTCTTGTCTCCAACTGATTCAGACCCCCAGCTGCAACGGCTGCCTGAGCCCGAAACGGGGCGACAGCCGCGCAGGCGAGGGTGCCGTACAATGCGCTTGGTTTGAGACAAAAATAGCCGGGTCAAATTCGCTAATCGAGCTAAATTAGTGGCTGATGGGATTCCTACACCGGCCACTGTCTCTTCTAAACTCAGATCGGCAATATATAACTGAATAATAAGCGGTCGTCAGTAAGCACGAGTCGCGAGCAGGAAGTTTTCCATTCTGCTTACCTGAGCAAAGTTGGCGAGGACGAGGAGGGGGAAGGTGACAAGGATGAGGAGGGCGACCCGCCACTCAATGATGAAGCCGACCACGAAGGACACAAGGAGGGAGGTCATGTTCTGCAGGATCACAGATATCCGCTCGGCGATGGCCGACTTCACATCAGCCGCGTCAGTGGCAAGGCGAGCCGCCACAAGGGTCGAATTGTTCTCCTCCTCATCGAACCAGCCAACGTCGTTCCTTAAAATCACTGCAAAAACAGTTTCATGAAATCACAACCTGATCGTGTTATCCAGCAATGCCCACTGCGCAGGGACGCCAGGAGGGGGAAGATGGAAGAAACATGTTTTAAGGCTGGGCAGCCTGTGAATACGTACCGGCAAGCATCATCCGCCGCACCCTGGTGGTCAGGTTTTCGCCCATGATGCTGAAGAAGTAATGCTGGATGAGGTATGCGACCACCGCGTACAGCCCGGTGCCGATGTAGATGAACACGTACTCCCTGGTCTTGCTCTCCATTTTGTCGGGGTTCCGGTAGTAGAACACTTCGATCATGTTGCTCATCACAATGGCAAATGTCGGGCCGATGAACCCTGACAGGATGGACCCGATAGCGCCAAGTATGGCATAGGGCCACTCCGGCGCGTTCAGCTTAAGGAGTTTGAAGAAGTAACCCCTTGGGGCCGGGTACTTCCGGTCATTGTCGGCGTTGGAAACCATCTCGATGCGGCCATCAGCACCCGTGCTGTACGAGTAGCTCAGGTTCCTCAAGCTTCCTGACCTGAGGCTCAGGGACCGAGTGGACAGGGAATTGCTCAAGCGGGATGACCGGGACTTGCAGGTTGATGGGTACGCACGGTTTCTGGCCGTCTCCTGGAATCTGATGAGAGCGGCGTACGCTCCTGAGCTTCCTTTGGCGAGGAGCTCATCATGAGTACCAGTCTCAACAACCTGGCCTTGCTGGATCACCGCGATCATGTCAACACACCTTATGGTTGATAACCTGTGAGCAACCACAACCGTGGTCCTGCCGACCATCAAGCGATCAAGTGCCTCTTGGACGATACTCTCCGAACCAGCATCGAGCGCGCTAGTGGCCTCATCTAGTAGCAAGATCTTTGGATTCTTTAGCATCGCACGGGCAATGGCAATACGTTGCTTCTGTCCACCTGAGAGCTGAAGTCCCCTCTCTCCCACCTGTGTTTGACCAAAAGGGTATTAATCACATTGTGCTATTAAGTACAGATATCATTACTAGAATATAAGTAGAGCTCGAACCCACATGAGTGTTGTAGCCATTAGGAAGAAGAGCAATGAAGCTATGGGCATTTGCTGAAGTAGCTGCAGCCTCAACCTCAGCCATTGTGGCATCAGGCTTGCCATAAAGAATATTCTCAAGAATTGTAGTTGCAAAAAGTGCAGGTTCCTGATTCACCAAGCCAATTTGATCTCTTAGCCACTTCAATTGCAGCGTCTTGATGTCCACGTTATCCAGCAAAACTTGTCCTGCGGCAACAATAATGATCACTTGTTCAAAATTAAATAGACTGACAAGTGACAAACAACATCAGGTGTACAGCTCATTCGCTCACCCTGATTAGGATCATAAAACCGCTCAATGAGAGCAACAACCGTGCTCTTTCCAGACCCGCTGCCTCCAACAACCGCTGCAGTCTTCCCAGCGGGGAAGAAGAGAGAAAAATCACGGAAAATCATGACATCCGGGCGGGAAGGATAGCTGAACGCCACTTCCTTAAACTCTATGTTGCCATGAACTTCATCAAGGCACCTCCCGTCCGCCGTGTCCTGAACTATCGTTGGCCTCTGCCTTATCACCTCCAGCAGCTTGTAGCCGGCAATCTTCCCTTTGCTGAATGCTCCAAGGTTTGAGAATGACTGTCCGAGGCTCCTGCAACCAACAAATTAACATATTGGTTAGAATGGTTGAAGCTGCAAAGCTGCTAGAAAATCAGAAGGGGAAGTTTTTAGTACTGACAGGCCGCCCACAATCGCTGAGAAAATCGCAGTGAAGGCCTTCCCACCATCTGTCTGGCCGTTCCGGATGAACACGCCAGCGTACCAAAACACCAGTGCCCATGACATACAAGCGATTCCATAGGTGCAGCCAATGCCAAGCCCCTTGGCCATCCCGGCCTTGTAACCCAGCTTCAGGGTGTTCTGAATCGCCTCCGAGTACGAATTCAGGGCCTTGGTCTCCCCTACATAGGAATAGACAGTCCTCACCTGGGCGATAGCCTACAGAACATAAAGGTGGAAATCTTGGCATCAAAATTACTAACAAATTTGCATCAAAAAGGAGAAAGATGTAGTCTTTTCTCCATCTGGACTTGTCACCCAAAGACCAAGTAGCCAAGTACAGCATGGGTGAGAATAGCTACTTGGTGAAAAGGCGGGCGCATAACGACATGGGACGAGAGATTATCCATCGAAAAGAGCTGATTGGATCTAACAAGAAAGGCTGAAAGGATCCAAAACGACATCATATTGATGCCATGTGCCCAGCTACCTTGCTGCATTGGACTCTTTGACCGGGACGAGCTAGAGCCCACACACTCCACAGTTCTCCCCCCCCCCCCCCCCCCCCCCCCCCACTAGCCATCTTGATTTGTTGGCTTGGAAAGGCGTTTCCCAGAAGTAGTACGTGCCCGTATCAGTGGTTGTGGGAAGGGAGATGCTACCTGCTCGGCTATGATTCCGGCATTGGCGTACGAGTCCCGGCTCTTGGAGGTGAGGCCAGTGAGCGTGTACGCGTACAGCCCGCCGGCGAAGGCGATGCCCGGGATGACGGCGATGCTGAGCAGCGCGAGCCGCCACGCCGAGACGAACCCGACGACCAGCCCGGCCAGGAACGTGGCGAGGTAGTGGATGAAGTTGCCGACCTGCGACCATTATTCCAAATCCGTCCGCCACAGTCGTCAGATCTCTGGGCACGCCGGAGCCATGAACCACCAGAGGTGGCGGAGGGCAGGAGAACAAGAAGCGTTGGTTTAATTGGTCACCTTCTCGCCAATGGCGTCCTGAACAAGGAGCGTGTCTGTGGAGACGCTGAAGACGACGTCGCCGGTCCTCGCGTCGGTGTCGAAGAAGCCCACGTCCTGCCGCAGCACGGCCTCCAGGTACCGCCGCCGCAGAGCGCCCACCTGACGCTCTCCCGTGTACATCCAGCAAGCGATCTCTGCACGGAAACAGAGCACGGGTGCACGCAGGCTAAGAAGACCGCGACGCCGAGACACCGGCTGGAAAGAGCGTAGCCGGGAGCAGGGTGAGGAACACACCTAGGTACGACGAGGCGCAGACGACAAGGCCTAGGTAGACGAAGTAGAGAGAGTACTGCAGTGCACAGAGGAAGCACAGGCTCAAGCATCAGTAATCACAGCGGCGTCAAGAAAAGAAACAGCAAGCGAGGCAGGGCATCTGGGCATGGAGCCACGAACGAACGATACGTGCCTTGGACACCTCGTCCGTCATGCGGCGGAGGTTGTGCTGGTTCTTGCCGAAGCCGTTGACGAGCTCGCCGAAGAGGAGGAAGAAGACGGGCATGGCGGCGCCGTGCACCACGGCGCCCGCGCTCCCGGCCGCCATGAGCAGCCAGTCCAGCGGGTCCGCGAAGCCGAACAGCTCGTGGAACGCCACGCTCTGCTCCGGCCGCTTCTTGACCGCGTCGCACCCGCCGCCGGCGCCGGCGGCGCTGCAGCTCGCGGCCTCCGCCTTCCCCGCATCCTCCGCCATTGCCTCGCCTCCTTCTCCGGCCGGCTCTTCCTCACGACACAAGAGCTGGCTAGCGTAGCGCCCTCACGGCCCTTGGCATTGGATCTAAAAGAACCCGCGGAGGCGTGCCCTCCTCAGAGCTCAAAAGCCGCTCCTCTTCTTCCTCCTCGAGCAGCACCCGCTGCTCGCCTTTGATCTTATACCGCAGGCGAGCGCCACTGTCGCGCAGTGCACGGATTATTTTGGCCGGGCACTTGGGCGTGCTTAAAAAAAGGCTTTCTGCGTTCTTCGGGGCGAGCGAAGTAGGAGTGGCAGCATAGGAGTTGAGGCTGAGCTCCAGGGGGGGTCAGGTCACGCGCGGCGAGCATAGGCTGCCGACGTGCCTCGGCGTCTGCTGGTTGGAGACAGAGACCCCGTTCCGGTGGTTTATGCGACGGTGTGGTCACGGTGCGGTGAGCGTAGCGGCACGGGTGCGCGCGGCTCGCTGACATTTTTGGTCCCATATGTCAGAGAGAGCTGGGGTATTCAACTAACCCTCGACATGGTGGTGTACGCAAAGTCATCAGTGCCCCTGTACGTATTATATGTCTCCTCTATGGAATGCAAGATTCTCAAAACATAGAAATAGAGAAAACGTAGAATCAGCATGTCTATACTAATATGAGGTTGGATCTCATACTTATTTTCTTCCAAGTTGATATGTAGGATACCATTCTATAAGAATTTAAAGGATTTGGTAGGATTCAATTCTATGTTCCTAAGACTTCCATATGAAAACTTTCCATAAAAATTCAATTATCTAAAATTCCTTTGTTTTTCCGCTATTCTAAAAAATGCCTTAGAAGTATCCAAGGATGCTACGATCCTGTAGAGCCGAAACCGCAATGATACCTATCTCATATTATTATAGGATGGAATCTTATAAATTTGCTCCACATGATCCTACATTAATTTTCGTGGTATCCTGATTCTACGATGCTATGGTCCTACAAAATATAATTGATATAAATATAAAATATCATATTGATGATTTGATTGTGAAAAATATCATTTTAATCTTAAGATGCATTGAAAATAATATCAACAAGTATAGTAGATTTTATAGAAATCAATTAAATAATATTAACTTTTATAATATAATACAGATCTTGTAAAAAATTATATAGTTTAGAGATACGTAAGTACGTTGATGGATGTATTGCATCGTACCTATCAGGTATCGCAAGAGGCCAACAGCTGTGCCGTGGACCCACATTCCAGTGGCACTAGTAGGATGCTGGGTATACGGAATACGGAGCCATGAATGTGTTTTTTTATTTCGGGTATAAATGTGTTTAGGTCCACTGCAGAGCAAGTGGGTTTGGCCATACAATCATACTCGTACTGTCGTACGTTCATGTATGCAGTACGCATACGCGACAGGATATGAATAGTGTAATGCAAAAGATTTTACTTCTTTTTCCCTGGGCTCACGTAAAATGAAGGTGCTTAGAGGCAGTGGTTACTGGTTAGTGAAAAAATGTTTCCTTTCACTATGCCATCTTAAAAGATGGATGGGATGTTTAAATTAGTATTGATTTTTAATTGGTGCCAGTAAGATGATTGAGACTATCTAATCACCCATTTCTACAGTAGAAATTAAGGTTTTCATTGGTGTTCACTGTTCAACATTATGATAGTATAAGTAGGGGGCCTAAAAACGAAACAAACAGCAGTCTGGCTCTCACCGAAAAGCTACACACTTCTGTTTACAGCCCACAGAGCGGGGGGACCACCCCTCGGGAGGCACAGCAAGTGGGTCCCATTGAGCGTGGGCAACAGATTTTTTGAGAACGGGTGCAAAAGATTTCTCTCACTGTGCGTGTCTACCGGGTAGCTTTAAAGACAAAATATGATTGGCGATGCTAACATAACCATACACCCTCGTACTCGTATTAGGTCATTCTTAGTAGAGTCATATTTAGACGTTTAAGTCGAGGCAACCGAAAATACTATTTGGCATGCGACCCCCCTAGGGGGAAGCGGCGCCCGGCGCCCAGCGTGTGCGCGGCACGGGAGAGGGGGTGCGGGTGTCGGTGATGCCGTCGGCGTGTGTGGTGGTGGCGGGCAGGGGCAACCTCACCAGATTGGGGCTTAGAGTTGTGGGTGGGGGGGGAGGGGCGAGTGCGGCAAGGAAGCCAACACGGACGGAGGTGGATGGCGGGGGCGACCTCGCCGGATTAGGCTTTGGGGTTGGGGGCCGCTAGCGACGAGCTTTTCCTCCACCTCCGGCCATAAAGGGAAGGGCTAGGGGTGGCAGCAGGACCAGCGGAGGCCGGCGGGTGAGATCGGCGATGAGGGTGCCATCGGTCTAGCGGCGAGGGATGGTGGTCGGGGAGGGCCGACGACAGGGGTGTAGCGGCCCCTGGGTTAGCGGTGGGTGGAGCGATGAGGCATCTGTCACAAGCGGCAGTGAGAGGTTAAAGATGGCGCTGCTATGCCCAAGCGGCGCGCGTCAAAGAGAAGCGTCACGATGCAACCCACTGTTAGGCTGGTTTTCCTCCCAACTTATATAGTTGGAGAAGACTTTAGCTAAGGTTGACCATAGCTTGGACTGATTACGAGCTTCGATTGAGAAAGATCATCCTGTTTTATACTGAGGCTGCACATAGAAAAAGAATAAAATTTGGAGAAATGAACCAAACTTAGATTCCGTGTTTAAAATTTAAAATGAAGGGAGGCCATAGATGCACTAAATATTCTAGGAAAATTATGTTCAGCGTTTAAATTCTACGCTGCCGAGAAGATCAAGAGCCAGAGGATGAGGATCAAGGAGAATACTTTGTGCCTTGAGGTTGAGGCTCGAGAGAATAGGTAATAGGCTCTAGGCCACTGAAGGAGGCGAGCGTGGGGGTGGAACGACGAGGGGCAAGGTGCAACCACGCTTTGTGGAATCTATATAACATATATAAGTACAAGTCAATTTGTTGTGGTTAATAGAATTCATGCATGCGAGCTATTAGAGAAGAGAAGTGAGTATGCTCAATCATTTAACAGCCGATACCTTTTAACCTTGAATGTTATAAGTTATCAAGTATAACGTTTTTAAAAATATTATTATGCAATCATACAAATATAACCATCTTCAAATTTCACTCTAGAATAATTTTATAAATTCTGCAGCAACGCGCGGAGTATCATCCGGTGGAGTATTGGTTTCTAGCGAGAAGAGACAAGCATCGGCAACCGACGCGTGCTGGGGGATCATACACGAATTGAAGGGTGCAGCCCTGCAGCGTGACCCAATGGGTACGATGGGGTGTTGTTTTTCTTTCCTCCTTGCGCACATTTTTGTTCAAGCTTAATTTTTGCGCATGTGAACGTAGATGAAAAAAATCGCATGCTCTATATATCCACGTGTATTTTTCGTTGGAATCTTCGTACATTCTTTGATGTGTTTTCATTCCGTACTTCGGGAGCACGTGAAGGCGTGGGACCTGCAATGTACGTCCAGATGTTATGAGTGGCACCGTGAAGGCGTGTTAGCAGGCTAGTGGCTTCGTGAGCTACTGTAAAAAACGAGTTGCAATTGTCAAAAAAGGTGGAACCGTGGAAGTGGCGCAGGGCGCGGGGCAAGCAAACAGCTACTGTAAAAACGAGCTGCAGGCCGGGAAGAGGGTGCATGGCCTCTCGGACGCTCGGAGGAGGACGATTGGACGACACGACGCTTTCGCGCTTTTCCCTGCTACTATTGCCCGCCTGCCCGGCCGCTCTGTCACCTGCATGACTCCAACTATATTTCAGGCACCAATACCGCTACGTTGAATACCTTAATCTCCGGTTTTCCTTTTAATACGCGCAGACCTGATGATCTAATGAAAAAAATAAACAAGAAGATTCAGTCAACTGGTTAGCACGACGTTCCGCTCGCCGGATTGAGATGCGGGAGGTGGATAAAAATACGCAAGGTAAAACGAGCCCCACCCCCGCACGGCATCGCCATGTGAGTTGAGCCTGCGGTTGGGGGAGGGAGGAAAAAACACACACGCACAGCGTCATCGCGCGGCGGGTTGACTTGCATTGTCAGATCGGATCCAATCGCGCGCGCAATCCAAGCGTGCTTTTGTATCATCGGCAGCCATTGCGGGACGCCGAGCGTGGCAGGGAATTGGGATTAGTGGATCATGACAGGGCAGGTTTTATTAAGGGGGGAGAAACGTCATGTGGCCGTGCCTGGCCGGTGGTTGGGGGATCGGATTATTTTGTTTCCGTCCATCGGTGCTGCTAATTGGTTCGGTTCTTTGTTTTTAATCTTCCGCGGGGCGCGGTCAAAGGATCCGAGGAGCACGAAGCGGGGGCCGCGGCCGGTGGCCATACACCGCGCGGAGGGGAGGGAAACAAGGGCGCCCGCCGGATCGGTCAGAGCGGGCGCGCCCCGACGGCCGCGATGCGCCGCCGAGGCGACGCTGCGGCAATGCCCGTGGCACTAGGGCGCGGCGGCGGCGGTGCGGTGGCCCCCGCGCGGGCAGGGCAGCCCCACCACTCGGTACGCGCCAAAACCTGCGTGATACCTGGACCTGGCCGTACCGAATGCTGCGACGACGCGAGGAGAAGGCTGGATTTGGGCCTCTCGATCGCTTCTCCACACTGCCTTGAGTGGCGAAACGGTGTACTGTACGTACTAATTGCTAATGCACATGCATTGAAAAAGAATAGAAGTTATTAGATTATTTTAAGAGAATGTTTATTCATCTTGTTTATCACTATTCTTTCGCTATTTTTTTACTATTTTAATTATTTCTCTTTCTGTCTACGGTATCGTTACAGTATCAAACATTATCAAACAGTACTATAAACAATCCATGTAGACCTCAGACAACCTTGCGGTACGCCGGAGATCGTGTCCCTCGCGGATAGATAGAGTACTGTACCGTACGTATTACTGCCTGGGCTGGAATCAATGCTCGGATTATATCGTCATTACGCCGAGCGACTTGGCGCTCCATGTGTTCACTCCGGTACTCTGAGCCGCACCAGACCAGAGAAGATATATATGATGGTGGCAGCGACACGGCGTGCGGTGTCGCGTCGACATAAATAAGCATGCAAAGTACGTACTGGAGCACTGCGTACAGAGGTACGCTCCCCCGGGTGGCCGGGTTGCATTGAAGGAGCCAGGATGAATTCGAAGCCGTGGAGAGCGTGGTGGTACGGTTGGAAAATCTTGGATTCGGTTTGGCCGCCGAGCGAGAGCCGCCGATCCGTGTAGATCAGATTCACTAGCACGGGCCGAAGCACACGCAGAACGGGCGGCGCTGCAGAACGAGACACACACATGGACTACAGATTCGCGGTAGGAGGAGGATCGCGAGGCTATTTGGGCCCCTAACAACATTTTTTGTCTGTGCCGGAGTACGCATGTAGTGTAATGTACGTGAAGCAAAGCACGTGTGCGCCCTCTCGCTCTCATCAGGGCAGTAACGTGCTAGTACCAGTAGTACCGCTGCTAGCTTGGGGTGCTGTTGTGCCTCTTGTCTCGGCGAACATCGGGCCAAAAGTGAATGCGAGCGAGCGACTCCCAAAGCGAAAGTGCCAAATGATTCCGTGGAACCGGACGGCGAGGACGGGGGACGAGCTCGCCGTTGCTGCTGCCGCCGCCGCACTTTACGCTATTTCTAATCATTATTTAAAAAATCTCATTTATCAACTATTTTTTTACTATTCTAATTATTTTTTTGTCTACAGAGTATCAAACAGTAGTGTATAGTTAGTTCTTTGAACAATGAGCCCCAGGTCTTACGGCGCCACGCGACGCGATTTCTTTTCAGTTGCGTCCGGAGCCGGCGGCCGGCGGGCGCACTACTAGCTCCAGCGGTGGACGCCAGGCGTGAATCTCCAGACAGCGGCCGGGATATGCTCTTTGCACGACACGGATACATACACCAGTGGATTATATACATAGATAATACTCCATACAGTGGAGTGAGTACTCGTTGGTTTCCCTCGCTTTCATTCCAGTACGGGCAACACAAGTTTTTACAGCTCCTGGTCACACAGCAAAGGAGCCAAGGACTGTGCGGAAGCCGGCCGGCAGGCCACAGCAGAGAAAAAAACCAACCGTAAACGGAGGCCACACTGCCTGTCCACAGGGGAGGGCAGGGCGCCATGCGCGGAGGCCAACAGCGAGGTGGCGGTCAAAGCGGCCCGGGCGCAGCGCGGAGCTGGCTCTCAGGACGCGTCGCGTCCAACAGCCGCGTGATTGGACTCGATCCCGATGAGACGAGGCGACCATGCATTACCGTACTGTTAGTTTTGTTTTTTTTTTCAAAAAAACTGACGCGATGGGATGGGAGTGCAGCGCAGGGCAGGTGCAGGAATCTAGCGCCAGCGTCCCTGTACCTGTTCGACAAGACGACAAGCAATCGCTAGCCGTTTCCTGGCGCGGTGGCTGCGTGGGGCACACCGTCGCGCGCCGCACGGCGCCGGTACGCTGCGTTGCGTTGGACGGAACCCCTGGCCTACTCTTCGATGGTACACTGGCAACGCAAGGCTCGTCGTGGCAAAAACTAGAGCTGCTAGGCCTTGGTCAGCTTTGCCAACTGAGTATAACTATATATTGTTTCGTCGACCGTGGCAATCTATCTACTAGAGATGGAGCGTGCACAGAGGAAACCAGAGCTGGAAGCAAAGTGCAACATGCAACGGGGAAGCTAAACGGGGTCTGCACATATGCGGTTCCGCCGGAAAGACGGTCGTCGTTCCAGCACCCAGCACTGCATCCCTCGCCCGACGAGAATTGCAACCGACCGAACAAATCAGACGCGTCGGCGTCCGATACTCCGATCCGTGAACCGCGAGACACCGATCAAGTGCTGCTGCGTCGCTATCTGCACGCGCTGCATGCCCATCGCTACGCTTGACGCCGCCCGCGCGCTGCGATGGGCTCCCATGCACTCCGGCTGCAGGTAGGTGCGTGGCATGCCCGCCCACGAGAGGTACGAGGTGCCGCCCATAGTATCCCGCGCACACACACAGACACGACCACACGAGCGCTCTGTGCACAGTGCACAGGGACGCCGCCGCTGTTTATTAGTGCTTCCTACCATGTATACGACGAAGCCGACGCTCACTGTGTACAGTACAGCGTAGCAATCCATCTTCTCGATGATCATGAAACTCTCTGCCCCTGCACTCACAGCTCCGGACATGTGCCCATACCTTCCACTGGTGAATGCAGGCAAAGGACCTGTAAAAGACACCGGCCAGATAGATGGATAGGCTTGTTGATGACACACTCGTACTGCTAGCCCAAGGATATATTATATATAGGACACAAGGTACGTAGTTTCGTACTCGCGTAGGCATCGTAGGGTACGTCAAGCAGTAGTAGCGGTCGAAGTTGATGGTTATTAATGCTGATTATTCTAGCCCGAGAGACTAAAAACGAACCAAATCCAAACTTTACCCGGTGTATCCTTGCTCTACCTGCTAGACAATGCCTCACGCGAGCCAGCGCCATCACAGCGGATTTGATTAAAGGAGCCTGTTTTATCGCTATTTTAATTATTTTTTGTTTATAATAATATTACAATATCAATTTATACTATAGACACTCACTTTATACGTTCCGTTACACATAGTCTAACGTGACAAGAAGTGAGCCGAGCCAGAGCATCACCGGCTGCATGCATGCATGGACCATGGGGCTGGCTGGACCTGCTCCGGCCGGGCAATCGGGCGTGCGTGCACGCGCGCGCAGTTGCTCCAGTCAGTCGTGGCTCATGATACCTGCCAGTGCTGCCACGGGGGCATGGCCACGGAGCTAACAGCGACGGCTCAGTGACGACGTGACCATGTAGTCCACGGTAGGGCCGCACTCGCTAGGGCTAGGGCCAGCCGCGCGCGTCGGGTCCGTCCCGGCCGGCGGCGCCAGCTGCAGGTCCCATGCATGTTTTGCCGCAGGCCCTCACATGTGCCGCCGGGCCTTCAATTTCCCCGGCCCTGCATGCGCGCCGTCACGTGCGCGCCCCGCGTTCCGGGAGGCAAGCCTGCCCAGCTAGCTTGCCTTTGCCGCCGGCCGGTGCCGCGACGTCCGCTCGGCTGGCAACGGGGCTGCCGCGTGCATGGCAGAGCCAGCGCGTAGCGCGGTGCGTGCGGCTGCCGCGAGCTGGCAGGTACTGTACTGATCGATGCATCGGACAAACGAGGACGAGAGCCGCCGCAACCTGCTCGCCTCGCGCGCGGCTGGGTTCACGCTCGCCGCAGGGAGGAATGTGGTCTGTCGGGGGGCGTCATGTGGCGTGGGACTCGTTCGAATTCGTGCGGGGGGTTTGTACTAGGACTCTAGGAGTATATTGTAAGCTTGGTGCTTGCGGTATTTTTTTTTAGCTGGGTGGCGGGCTGGCGCGGCTCAGTTCCAGAAAGATTCCGCGATTAAAAATTGCGAGGGCACATGCGATGATGCCGACGCTGTAGGTGCAACATAGTATAGTACAACAGGCTGCCATGCGAGGACTTCCAAACAAGAGGCGCCTACTTTAATTTGACAACTATTCTGCTTATCATTTTTTTCTAAAATAGTAAGTAAGCGGAGCATTTAAACCGTGTCACCTCAAAATGGTGGCCTTAAGAGCAAAGCTAATAGAGAAGCCAAACGAAGGCTCTATACTTTGTCACATCATCAAAAGCTAACAACAAAATCAATACATATAGTAAGCTTGCTCTTAAATGGTTTTAGATTGATTAAATTCAAACTGTAAATATTTAATATATGTGGACAGAAACCATTTGGATTAGTTGGAGAAACAAAGAGTCAGTTTTAATTCCTGCGGCAAGCTCCAAGCAAGTTTTTTCTCCTCGTAGCTTGTGCTGGGACCAGGCTCCTGGTGAAGCACCCGTTTTATTCTCTCATTTGTGTTTCTACCTTGCCACCTAGAATTTTGGTGACGTGGAACTGTTTGGAACTTGCTTTGTCAGCTTTATTATACCTAGCTCTAAACTGATATAAGTACGGAGTGTTCTCCATTTCTCGATACTGATCGGCTGCCTTTTTGGCTGTGAGGCCGGACTTGTAAAGCTCGGCTATACCTCGTTAAGACCGAGTTCAGCAGTCAGGATAAAAGCATATCTATTCACTATTCTAACTACCATTCCTCTATAAATGGTGTCGTTACAGTGTTATTTTATACTATATTCGACCATTTATCCGGACGGCTGGACTCGGTCTCAGCGTTCCGTCGTTTGAGGAGGGAAAAAACAAAAAAGAAACAGCCAAACAGAACAGGGGAGGCTTGCTTGCGGATGACAACGGCTCTGGCCTGGCACGGTCCATGGGCCTCGCGTCATTGTCGGGCCTGTTTCGCTCGTCCGCCGGCAACCCCCGCATCATTTGTCTCGGCCTGGCCGCGCGCGGGACCTGGGCCCCCGAGCCACGTCGTTTTTGGGCTTTGCCGTGCAGCTCGCAGCGCCGGGGGCACTGCCGCACTGGTCTGTCGATCGTCCTTAAATTGTGCAAAAGAGGTGGAGACTGAATGGCACCAACGCGAGAGAGCGACATCCTGAGAACTGGAGGCCAGCGTGTGCTGCTTCGGCTCTACACCATCAGCCTTCGTCCCAACACTTGAGGCCCGGAAGCTCCGGCCCAGCACACCACTCCTGCTCCGGTGCTCCCGCTCCTGGCTGTAACAAAATGCCACCACCACGCACTCGCAGCAACACCGAACGGGAACTGAAACGAGGCCACGAGCACACAGCCCATAGCAGAGGCAGGGGATAAAAAGGCCACACGATTGATGGAGAGCAGCAGCGGAGGGCGTGGGCGCCCACGGCGGTGACTGGCAACCATACGTTGGGGCGCCGGGCTATCCGAAATCTGATCCCTCCCCGCAACCCCGACCTCACGATCCCCCGCGCCGCACCACAAACGCGAATCCGCCAACTCATATATACACGCCGCGTCCTCCCGATTGTTGTCGGCTAGCATCGTCATCTTGATCCCGCGCTGCTCGGCAGAAGGTCCGCCATGGCGTCACCCATGCTCTCCGCCACCACCGCGCCGCTCCAGGTACGCAGCTGCTAGCTTTGCACCGCGAGCTAGTGAGCAAGCGATTGATCGTTCCGTTCCGTTCCGTTCCGATTATAGTAATTAAGATGGTTTGTGTGATGCCCACCGCCACCAGGGGGCCGGCCTGTCCGAGTTCTCCGGGCTCAGGAGCTCCGCGGCGCTGCCGATGCGCCGGAATGCCACCTCCGACGACTTCCTGTCCGCCGTCTCCTTCAGGACCCACGCGGTACGTACGTGCGCGCGCCTGCTGCCCCGATCGACGACGACGAGGGCCTGCACTGCTAGCCTTTTTTTGCTATAGCTGCACGGCTGATCGGATCGCTTTGCTTGCTCCTGGCCTGGTGGACGCACGTTGTTGCAGGTCGGCACGACGAGCGGCGGGCCGCGGCGGGCGCCGGCGGAGGCGAAGCTGAAGGTGGCGATCAACGGGTTCGGGCGCATCGGGCGCAACTTCCTGCGCTGCTGGCACGGGCGCGGCGACGCGTCCCCGCTGGACGTCATCGCCATCAACGACACGGGGGGCGTGAAGCAGGCGTCGCACCTGCTCAAGTACGACTCCACGCTCGGCATCTTCGACGCCGACGTCAGGCCCGAGGGCGACAGCGCCATCTCCGTCGACGGCAAGGTCATCAAGATCGTGTCGGACAGGAACCCCACCAACCTGCCGTGGGGGGACATGGGCGTCGACCTCGTCATCGAGGGCACGGGCGTCTTCGTCGACCGCGAGGGCGCGGGGAAGCACATCCAGGCGGGGGCCAAGAAGGTGCTCATCACGGCGCCAGGGAAGGGGGACATCCCCACATACGTCGTCGGCGTCAATGCCGACCAGTACAACCCCGACGAGCCCATCATCAGCAACGCCTCCTGCACCACCAACTGCCTCGCGCCCTTCGTCAAGGTCCTCGACCAAAAGTTCGGTGAGTAGCCCGCCAGGCCGCCAGTAAATGATCGTTCGTTCGTTCTTGATATGTAGGAGTAGGACTATAGTCCCTTTGATTAAGGTCGTCGAGGTTTCCCCATATATATCCGGGGTATATCCCTGCTGCAGGCATCATCAAGGGCACCATGACCACCACCCACTCCTACACCGGCGACCAGAGGCTGCTGGACGCCAGCCACCGGGACCTGCGCCGCGCCCGCGCCGCCGCGCTCAACATCGTGCCCACCTCCACGGGGGCCGCCAAGGCCGTCGCGCTCGTGCTGCCCAACCTCAAGGGCAAGCTCAACGGGATCGCGCTCCGGGTGCCCACCCCCAACGTCTCCGTCGTCGACCTCGTCGTGCAGGTCTCCAAGAAGACCCTCGCCGAGGAGGTCAACCAGGCGTTCCGCGACAGCGCCGCCAGCGAGCTCAAGGGCATCCTCGAGGTCTGCGACGTGCCGCTCGTCTCCGTCGACTTCAGGTGCTCCGACGTGTCCTCCACCATCGACGCCTCGCTCACCATGGTCATGGGGGACGACATGGTCAAGGTCATCGCCTGGTACGACAACGAGTGGGGCTACTCGCAGAGGGTCGTCGACCTCGCTGACATTGTCGCCAACCAGTGGAAGTGATGTGTTGCGTTGCTGTAACTCACCCTCGAATTCAAGATTTTCCCCCAGGCTCTCCCCGGCCTGATGATAATAGAAATCGAGGCCTCAAACTCCAAACAGTTTCCTTTTCTTCCTCTCTCTTTTTGGTTTCCCTTCCTTTTTCTTTCTCCCTTCTCTCATTTTTCATTGTCGAGGCCTCGAAGGACAGATTATAGTCGACTTCCGGCAAAGGAAATCGCAACTCTGTATAATGTGGATTTGTAATATATACTCCTACTATCGGTTGCAGGCTCTCATGTACTACGATCTCAGCTCTTTGTTCGGAGATAACAGAATCATACAAGAGAGTTAAGTCCAATTCACCCTTGAACTTGTCATTGAATTTAAAAGGTCCTCTTAGCTCGAATACCAGACAAATCGTTCCCCATAGACTTCTAAAATCAGTCGAATTACCCCAAGCAGTTCCACTGGGTGGTTGGTTTTCTCTTGAAAACATCAACCACATGCTGGAACGCTTGGCGCCGAGCGTCCGGAGGATGTTTCAAATATCGGACGAACTGATGCGTCCGGCACTCCGGCCCAGCTACCTTCCCTGCTCGAATTAGATGTGATGTTGTGGCGAGCTTCTACTTCTACCTCTGCTTCACGTCCAGCCAAGCTGGCGCCTAGCAACGCTGTAGCCTCTTCACGCTTAGCTATGATACGGTACAAGTGCTGCCGCTGCCTTGCTTTATTAGTGTAACTCCTCGTGCGAGGAAGCATCCCGGAGGACTCAGCAGCCGTAGTACGAGAGCAAGGCGAGCCGCTCCGTATCACGGCACATCATTCGTTAAGAGCTAACGATAAACCAATCCATATAAAGAGTGAACAATAAAACAATACATATAGTAACTTTACATTTAGATGTCCATAAATTGATTAAACTAACACTGAAAATATTTAATGTTTGCAGAGAGAAATCACTTAAATTGGTTGGAAAAAGAAAAAATCAGTCTTAACTCTTGCAGAAAGCTGTAAGTGGGCTCTTTCTCCTCGTAGCGCACGTTGAGGCCGAGCTCCTGATGAAACACCTACTTTCTTCTCTCTTGTGTTCTCACCCTGCCGCCTAGGATTTAAGTCTCATACAACTCTGGTTGGAGCCTATCTAGTTAGTGTTATTATATTTGGCTTTGAATGTACAATGCATGCATCTAGGATTCTACTGGATTTCAATTTGGTTGGACGTGGACATCCATTTGTCTAGCATCCTATAATTTTGGACTTTTTTGGATTCTTTGCTTCGTTGGTTTGTGTCCCGGCGAGACTTATGCGCCTACAGGTGCCCTCCCAAAATCCCAGTCCAGACAAAAAAAGAAAAAAAATCTATATAACCTCCTAAATCATGTAAGGCGGGATATATCACACTCTAAAATATAAAACGGATGTTTTATATCTTAAACTATAAAAAAAACGGTCAAATAACCTCTGAGTGGTTTTGGTGGGTGGTTTTGGTGACGTGGCACGCTGACATGTTCAAATCATCCCTTCAACTATTTCAACCAGTACAATCTACCCTTTGATAAAATTTATATTTTTATTTCTCCATGTTCAAATTAAATTTGAAGTTTAAATTTTGCAGGATGATAATTGGAATCATAACTTGTATTAGAAAAATATACGATGATTTTTTTATTACTTTTCTTACAGTTTTGTATTAGCAAGGTTAATTTATTAGTAAATGTCAAACCTATGAAAAAAACTATGATAAAATGATCACATATATTTTTAGCATAAGTTATAATGTTTTCCATGACCTCACAAAATTAAAACCTTAAAATTCAATTGTATATGGAGAAATAAAAAAAACAAATTAAGCAGCCCCATCGAACCTTTGCCTCCATCGACCTGCTTAGGCTCTCGACGAGCTGAAAGCGGCTCGTCGACCTCTTTGTCTCTGCCGGCGCATGTCAGCTCAAGGGGCTCGCCAGCACCTTTGGTGTCAACGACTTCACCGAGAGTGACCATATCGCCTTCTTCGCCCCAGCCAACAAGCTTTGGCTCGAGGGTGCGGCCTCACCAAGAACGGCCCTCTTGACCTCTTCACCTCCAGTGACACGCTTCGGCTCAAGATTTGGTGTCTTTCAGCTCGCGGAGAGAAGCAAGCGGTGAAGCCCTTGCCGCTCATCCTCATTGTCAACCCTCTCCTTCATTGTTGAAAGAGACAAAGAGCACTTAGATTATATACTTCATACTTGTATAGGCCCGACATGCGTACATGCTCTTTATAGGGCTTTTGGGGTGGAGTTTTTAGCAAGAAATACGCACCGGTGCGATAGTGAGGGCGTTCTTTACTACAAAGTCATAATAGGAGCTAGACCTTTTTCATATTTTAGTTGCTTCGTCTTGTTGTACCAGCTAAGCCAAAATAACCAATGGGCTACTATTGGGGAAATAGGTTTATAGGAACATATTTGTAAAATCAGAGACTCACTTATAATGTTTGGAAAGGCTAACAAATATATAAAAATGACCACCTCCCTTGCTATATAATCAGCCTGAGGGCTTTGGCCCACACTCTCTCGCTCTCCTTTTCCGTTGGACTTGGCCCATAACAATTCTTGATGGCACGAGGATGATGTTGTACTCTTAGTTTGTCTTTTAATTAATAATATTGTACACCTATATATATTACATTATCATTGAACAATGTGTTGAAGTCTGATCAACAGTTCAATAAGATTATAATTTTGATTATTTCATCTGCAAGTTTGTTAGATAATCTTGTAACTGATTATAGTATTATTACATAATTACTGAATAATACGTTGATTAGTTCATTTCTATATATTTCAATAAAAGCTGAAAAAAATCTCATGTCTAAAAGTTCTAAAATCGTAAACATTAAACCATAGATAAATACTATTGAAGGCAATAAGACAAATTGAAGGCAATAAGTCGATTATGTTGCGAGGAGTTCGAGAAATTTCAAAGTAAGTTGCTCAATTGATTCTTTTGGAAATGACAAGTTTATAAAACTTTTAACAGCCATACTCGGTCTCCTTCTTAATCTATTGCACAAAAACTATATACTTAAGCATTCAAATGGAATGTTTTTTGAGGAAAAAAAGAAATAGTAGCCACCTCTTGTAATTACTGCAGATTTGCACAACAAAGTTTCTAGAGTACTCACAAAAATGTGAATAAAGAACATACAATACATGAGAACATGAGCCAACAAGCATGACAACCAATTGGCACTTGTAGTACATCGGTGGCTCCAGCGGCTGGTTGAAAGAGGAAATTGCCTGCGCTTCTGGCCGCCGGCGTGCTAGATCCGAAGTATAGAGGAGTGTGCTGATAGCTGCGGGACAAATACGCGGCAGAGATTCGCAACCTACACAAGGGCAAGCGTGTGTGCCTTGACACATTTGAGGCCGTCCGGAGGTACGATACTGAAGCCCGGCTGGCGACCACCAGCCGAGGAGTCCAATGATGAGTCCCAGTTGTTGGGCTCACCAGTCTTCATCCTGTGCGCATTGCTGGGTGAGATGGTTGCATCAGGATCGGGAGCGCCTCTATAGATGCCGCGGACTCCACTGCCAATAACGACACCCTCTCCTATATTGTCTCGGGCCATATGGTTACTTGGGATCAGGAGCACCTCTGATGCTCTAGACCTGTATGCCAGACTCCACTGTCAAGAACGAAACGACGTTCGGCGCCGCAGTTCTCTTCTATTTCTCTGTCGACGTGCTCCTACCACCACAACCAAACCATGACTTTTTCTCTATCATAGTCGGCCTTTAAACCATCCAGCCCTAGTCAACCTACTATTTGATAACTCGAATCACGCCGGGACACATCGGTTGAAGTATCAGTCTAGGCCAAACACCTGTCTGCCTTCATTTGTCTGCGGGTAGGTTGCCTAGATGTTGCTTGGGTGTCGTTTGATGCCTGTTGTGTATACGTTGTAGTATTCTGTTTTTTCCATTACTAAATAAATCACTAATCATCAAAATACTACTCATTTTTCACTATCTAGGAAGATAGTGAAGTAGTATTTAAAATATATTGGCTACGTTAATGTTTGCCAAATACAAATATTGATGCTATTGTTTGCCATGTGAGGCTGATTGTAGGGCTTTTGGTTTAAAAATCCATTCTTCTCCCATCTCTTTCAAACCTAAAAGGTAACTAATTTATATAAAAAGGAATATTTCACTAATTTATAAAAGGAAAAAGTCTAGTTACATTCTCCATCGATCGATCATGTCTACATAATTCGTTACACCCCATTTCGAGGTAGATATTATAGTTTCGGATGTGGAATTGGAATCTAGTTTTCTGAATTCTGTTGTTTGGCTGCGTGTAATCAACATCCAATTTCTTGGTAGAGTATTTGACTATATCTAGAAGTGACATATCCCAATTCAATGCGTGATACCTCCGTATTGGGTAGAACTAGTAGAATGTCTTGCCTTGCTACACCTTTCTAAGATGGCATCTCCGGTTTACCTCATACTTCTATAACCTCACATATATCCTTTCACAATATCAATATCACAACAATATCTTCTTCATCATTTCTTATGTACTATATTCTTTTATCCCATCCTCACACCAACCCACCCTCCGCAGCCTCGCCCCACTGCTGCCCACTGTACTCTCCGTGACAATTTTGGGCCACAGTGCGCCTTTGTGGCGATGGACGAGCACTCCCACCTCTCTATCCATGCCCTCTTTGACTTAGCATCGCCCGCTCATGGTCATCCACCCGCTTGGCCTCCTACCGCTGCCTACTCTGCTCCTCGTAGCCCACCCAATTGTTCCATGCATGCTCAACAGCTATGGCCCTCCCATCAGCTACGACCTCGAGTACCATGGCCATGTCCACTTCATCCATGGTTGCGCCCCGTATCGTGCCTTTTCATGTCCTAGCAAATAGCTTCGCTCCTTCCTCTCTTGTCGCCTAGCCTGTGAGGCAACAGGACTATGGGAGCTACTACTGCGATTCAGTTGGTCTTTTGGCATGGGCTCTATATATGGGACGCCAACCTGGCAGCATGGATACGAAGTGGCAGTTGCAGCATTCTACTAAGTTCCATGTTATGTTATCGTCTACTAAAACCTCTATTTATATATTTCATCGATTTTCCGTGGCTTCATGCATGCGATGTTTTTCTGTAGCATATGTGCCAATATCACTCAAATTCCCGTAGCAATGCATGGAGAATTTGTCTAAGTAAAGAAAAGCACAAAGGCCTAGCGCTAAGTAACCAAAACCCAACCGCATAGAGAATTCGTCTAGTAAAGAAAAACGCAAAGGCCCGGTGCTAATTAAGCAAAACTCAACGAAGAGCACTCTCTAGCTCAGCTCACTTACTCCACTTAGTCGTTATAAATGAAACAAATAATCCATTTAATCCATTCAGTAATGTTTCGTTACCCGACAGCAAGTTCACATATGAACAGTATACAATACCAGGTCATTCTCTCCAAGGCCCAGCCAGTTCCAGTTCTCGTAATATGCACAAAATTAGCAACCGATGGCCGGCAGCCCAGCTCTGCCTTTTAATTAAAGCTTTAAGGAAAATCGGACCGAAAATCTATACTGAGCGCTTGGTTGAAAAAATGGCAGAAATGCCACCCTAATGACACCCCTGACAACGGCAGTCCCCCCCCCACCCCCACACAATATGCCCAATGTGTGTCATTGTTTCCGAGCTCATCATAAGAGACGAGCACCTCCGACTTCCCACAGTGGACAAAAGGGACCACCAAAGCCACCCGATCCCGCCTACACAGAAAGCATCATCCCACAAGGAGAAAGATCGAGGTGCACCATCGTTGCTAAGCCTTGACGCACCCAACACGAAGCAGCTTCAACTCTTCACCACTGAGCTTGGTCCAGCAATGCCGAGCACCAGAAGCAAGCAGACATTAGGAGCAGCTCCAACTCTCCACCACCAAGCCAAAAAGAGTGACGAAAATCCCCGTTGGCCAGCGACCACGTAAGCAAGAACTGGAGGTCTCTTGAACGGCGCCTCGAAGAAGGAAAACAACGCCGGAGTCACCGCCGCCCGCCTAATGGAATCGAGAAGAAGTCTCCCCCCAAACATCCAAGCTGAGACCCGCACCGTGTTGACCGCCGGTACCAGTTTCTTCCTTAGACTCGATGATTCACATGCTCGTCAACGTGGATCCTTGATGCCAGTTCCAGTGAGTGATGAAGATTGAAGAATATATGGTATCACGTAGGACAATCACGGTCAGGCCATACAATGGAATGTAAGGATGACATCTTTCTATCAAACATTCTGGAAATTGAAAACACAGTTCTGCTTCAGATTCATCAATTCAAATGGCCCTTGTTTAACAGCAAAGAACAGACGTGGCTTTACTGATGATGCGACTGACATGGGACTGATTGCATGCACTCCACTAGAATCTACCATGACAAACTCTACTAATGTCCAGAGGTAAGTTCAATACGGGTGTTTGAAACTTGGAAGACACTACTTCAGCTAGATAGCATAACTTCTGACCTAACGAATAGCAGATCTAAAAAACAGGCACTCTAGTTCAAGGGCCACCACTGAAAAGGTTCCAATCATGCACACTGAAATTCATCACTGCATGTCTGAAGATCTGAGACATTGGCAAGCACCCTGCTTGTTCAGCAGGTATTGCTGGACCAGCTGCAACTGCTGCGGCGCTTTCACTCAAGGGGCTGAAATAAAACCAAACACAATAAATCAATTAGTGCTGCCTATAGCACTGGAAAACAACAGACGTCAATCCCCAGATTTACTAAATAATATCAAGGCCTGAGCAACTGTAGGATGATGGCATGAACAAAGATATGTAGACTGTACTCACGTTTTGCACCTTTATCAATCATGTTTCTTGCAGTACATTAAATTACTGTTACATCTCCATTTAACTAAATACCCAGTTTTGATATTTTGGTTAGTACACTAGCATTTGGGTTAAAAGAAATTTATGTATCTGAACAAGGGTAATTCCATAGTGCAAAACTTAAAGTGGTTTGCAACAAAATGGCATGTTTAACAAGAAGAACATTTAGTCATTTACTCCTACTAAATTGATGCCCCTCCTAACATTATTGACCCTTATTTTAACAAGTCAAGGTGCATGCAAACTGGTGCAAGAAACCAAATAAATAGACACCCTTTTCATATACAGAGTAACAAATGCCAGTGGATGATAGTTGTGTCATTTAAAATCAGGAAATGCTTCCCAACCTTGAGAAAAGGACGAAATGCTGAAAATATTTTGTTAAATAATATAGAAAGTACATGATAGCGATCAAGAGGGATTACTTTATCAACAATGGCTCGTATGCGGTGATAAGTACATCTGTTGCTGCATTCTTGAGACGTATGTTTGCCAGGTAAAGCTGTAAAAGGAAATATGTTATTCAGTTTGAAGAACAAATATATCAAATATTTACCATTTAATGATACTGATCAATGGTGGCTACACTCACTCGAATGAAGTTCCGTGCTTCTCTGCCTTGCCTCCCTTTTGAGACAGCCTACATTACCAACGAAAAGGCAGCATGAGATCCTAAAATGCATTTTTTTCTGACACCTCTGACTTCTTCAGTGCTGGGTTTTTTATCATTCGAATGCATAGCAATATAACGAACTAGAAATGCTAACATATCATTGACACACAGTTCAGACATATATCTCACACCATTTCCTGGGTAACCACTTCGCCAGAATGAAGGTTACGTATTGTTTTTTTCTCCGACCTAGTTACCTTTGCTACTTTTATAACCATGAGATGAGAATGATGTACTTTAACATGTCCTAATCATATATGATTTCTGAAGATGCAGTTGCCATATCAGAATATTTGAGCAAACCAACTACTCACAATCCCTGACCAATGTAGATTCACAGCTACTGTTCTCAAGGATGCCAAATCCCTACTGAAAAACTTGTTTACTGATAACATTACAATTCTACAGCACCAGAGACCTTCTGCAATCTTATCCAAAGAAGCACAGACAAACACCAATCAACAGTAGATGAATGAATTTATGATCTGGGTGGCAGTGGCACAACATATCTGTGCAGTAAATAAGCTTACCAGATGGCCAACTGCAGTTGTAGCCACAGCAGGGGCTTCTCCAAGACTTAAAGCAGATAACCCAACTGTCCCAGTATGCTCCATCACCTGGAAAAGAAACCATCAATAATTCACCAACAGGCCGCTTCAGTTAACCAATGTCGTTCAATCAGGTAACACCGAAAGCCGAGGCACGCTAAGCACTCACTCAGATAGTCTCCGAACACATTGTCAATTCACCGAATGAGCCAGTATTACATGGATAATCACTAGCCTGTAGAATATAGACTGCAACTAACTAGAGTAGCAGACGGATGGCCTCCGGCAGGTGACCATTGGTTAAACAGTAGGCAAGCCAAGGGGGCTATCGAGTATTGACTATTGTTGCGTACCAAGTCATCCTCCGCGTCTTGCTCGCTGGCCAGGTCGCGCAGGAACCAGAGCGCGCTGTCGGCGTCGTCCACCTCGCTCTTGAGGTCGAGCAGCTCGAAGATGAGGCTCTCGTCGCGGGCTGGATCAACAAACGCCTCCTGCGCAGCGCAGCCCATCAAAAACCAAAATCAAACCAAATCCCGAAACAACACGCAACACATCCAAGGGGACCAGAACTCGGAAAGCGATGATCGTACTGACCTGATGGTCGGGAACCTCCCGGATGTCGCTCACGTCCTGAACAAATCACAGCACGTAAGGCCCAAACAAAGCGTAACCGCACGCGGTGGCGGAGAAGGCGGCCGCGAGTGGCAGGCAGGCGGAGAGCCTCGTACGTACCTGGAAGCGGGCGGGGAAGGCGGTGGAGATGGCGCCGCCGAACAGGGCCCGCGGGATGCTGCTCTCCCCGGCCATCTCTGGACCAGCTTTCAACTCTCGAGAAAGGGGGGGACAGCTTCCAGAGCGTGGTGGAAGGCGGGCGGAGGAAGGGGGCGGCGATTTGGGCGCGAATTTATATAGGCGGGGAGGGTGGGGAGCGGAGGCGCCTCGCGTCGGCCTGACGCAGCGTCAGCGTAGAGGCTACGCACGCCGAGGAGTTCCGCGGCGGCCGGTTCGGTTGGTAGTCGTGTCGCTCTGCTTGAGGCAGGGCGGCAGGCGGGCTGTGTGGGCCGAGTCGACGGAGGCGGGCCGAGGCCTAGGTACCAAGACCGAGCTCCGACAGTGATGGGCCGACGTTGCTTCCGGTCAGCAATCGCTAACTAAGCAAGTGGTCAGGGATTTGCAGTTGGAATTGAGTGGAAAACTTGTCAAAATCCAACCCATCGTGCTACCAGAGCGCGGTATACCAATCATACTAGGGATGAACTGGATGAATGCTCATCGAGCGGTTATAGATATCACTGCTCGCACCATACGGGTTATTTCCCCCGATAATACCTCGGTGCATGTTTCGCTTCCCCAAATAGAAAAAGAGATGCCAATAGTAAATACGGTTTCGGGAATACCATCTGAGAGGGAAATTGAGTTTTCCATAGAGCTAGTACTAAGCACGGCTCCTATTTACCGGAAACCTTATAAGATAGCTCCGAGGGAGATGGCTGAAATGAAAGTGCAGCTCGAAGACCTTCTTAAAAAGGGTTTTATCCGTCCTAGTACTTTTCCTTGGGGTTGCCCAACTCTTTTTGTAGAGAAAAAGAGGGACAAGTCTCTAAGAATGTGTGTGGATTATCGCCCCCTCAACGCGGTGACCATTAAGAACAAATATCCCCTCCCTCGAATCAATGTGTTGTTTGATCAACTGTTGGGAGCCAAGGTCTTCTCAAAAATCGATATTAGATCAGGGTATCACCAGATTAAAGTCAAAAAGAAAGATATACCCAAAACTGCTTTCTCTACCAGATATGGTCTCTATGAGTATCTGGTAATGTCCTTTGGGCTAACCAATGCCCCTGCATACTTCATGTACCTGATGAACTCCATCTTTATGCCGGAGTTGGATAAGTTTGTAGTGGTCTTTATCGATGACATTCTGATCTACTCTAAGTCCAAGGAAGAACATGAACACCATTTGCGTGTGGTGTTATCCCGGTTGCGGGAACATAAACTATATGCCAAGTTCAGCAAATGTGCCTTTTGGGTAAATAAAATCTTCTTCTTGGGCCATATCCTTTCTACCGATGGGATAGAAGTAGATCCCGAGAAGATAGAAGAGGTTTTAAACTGGAAAACCCCAAGTACTGTTACTGAAGTTAGAAGTTTCTTAGGCTTGGCTGGCTACTACCGTCGATTCATTCAAGACTTCTCCAGAATAGCCAAACCAATGACCAAGCTATTACAGAAAAATGTGAAGTTCGTCTGGGGACCCGAGTGTGATCAGGCTTTCCAAAGCTTAAAGAAATTACTTACTTCTACCCCGGTATTGATCCAGCCGGATGTCACCAAACATTTTGAAGTATATTGTGACGCTTCGGGCATTGGACTGGGATGTGTATTGATGCAAGAAAGAAAAGTCATAGCTTATGCATCCCGTCAGCTAAAGAAGCATGAAGAAAACTACCCCACCCATGATCTAGAACTAGCAGCAGTGGTTCATGCCTTAAAATTTTGGTGCCACTACTTGCTAGGGAACATTTGTCATATCTATACAGATCATAAGAGTTTAAAGTATATCTTTACTCAAAGCGAGTTGAATATGCGGCAACGCCGCTGGTTGGAGTTGATCAAGGATTATGATTTGGAAATCCATTATCATCCTGGAAAGGCCAATGTGGTTGCGGACGCTCTGAGTCGTAAGGCTCATTGCCATTGTTCCACTTTATCTCCTTCCACAGAATCTCTTTGTGAGCAAATGGAAAAGATGAATTTAGAAATGGTACAACCCGAAGCAGTGATTGCTCTTCAATTGGAACCCACTCTTAAGGACCAAGTGATTCAAGCCCAGAAAGTGGACAAAGGGGTGCAACATTTAAAACGAAGGCTTGTTGAAGGCGAAGAGTTACCTTTCGAGGTTAAAGAAGGGGAAACACTCTGGTTTAAAAATCGTCTGGTAGTGTCCAAAGACACAGATCTTAGAAGGAAGATTATGGAAGAGGCTCATGCCTCTCGTTACACTATTCACCCGGGCAGTACCAAGATGTATCAGGATTTAAGGCAACGTTTCTGGTGGACCCGGATGAAAAGGGAAATAGGAAGATATGTGTCGGAATGTGATGTATGCCAGAGAATAAAGGCGGATCACTTACGACCCGCAGGACTTTTGCAACCTTTGCCAGTTCCAAGTTGGAAGTGGGAAGATATCCACATGGATTTCATTGTGGGTTTACCTAAAACTCGCAAAAGAAGGATTCCATTTGGGTGACTGTGGACCGGTTAAAAAAAACGGCCCACTTTAGTCCTGTGGGTGTCCAAAATTCAGTTCCACAACTGGCAGAGTTATACCTACAACGCATAGTAGCGTTACATGGGGTGCCTAAGACTATTGTTTCCGATCGCGGTCCGCAATTTGTTGCCCGCTTTTGGGAACAATTACAAGCAGCTTTAGGTACTACTCTTATCCATAGCTCGGCCTACCATCCTCAAACCAGTGGCCACGTGGAGAGAATTAATCAGATCTTGGAGGATATGCTACGAGCATGTGCCTTGACTTATGGTTCAGATTGGGAGTCCTGTTTACCTTTAGCAGAGTTCACTTATAATAACAGTTATCAAAAGAGTTTGGAAATGGCTCCTTTTGAGGCCCTTTATGGACGGCGATACCGAACCCCTTTGAATTAGTCGGAACCAGGAGAAAGGGTAACTTTTGGCCCTGAGTTGGTAATGGCTGCCGAGAAGCAAGTCCGGTTTATCCAAGCTAAGTTGAAAGCTGCGCAAGCTCGCCACCAGAACTATGCAGACAAACGAAGAAGACCATTGGTATTTGAAGTAGGGGATTTTGTATACCTTATGGTATCCCCTGTGAAGGGAGTTCATCGATTCGGTGTCGCCGGCAAGTTAGCCCCTCGGTATATTGGCTTATCGAATCGAATTACCCCCTCAATTGACGGCAGTCCACAATGTATTTCATGTTTCTCAGCTTAAGAAATGCCTGCAGATACCTTTGGAAGAAGTGGACCATACAGAACTGCAAGTGGAACCCAATCTGACATACAAAGAGTACCCAAGTAAGATTTTAGACGTCAAGGAGAGGGCCACCCGCAGATGAGCACTCAAGTTTTACAAGGTGCAATGGCGACGTCATACATCGTAAGAGGCTACTTGGGAGCCAGAGCAACTCCTACAAGAGGAATATCCAGACTTCTGGCAGCAGTTTCAGAAGGGTCAAGCCAGTAAGTTCATTCCTCGTCTTAAAACGTTCCTTTCTTATCTTCCGGCCACTTTTAAATCTCGGGACGAGATTTTCTTAAGGGGGGAAGGCTGTGATACTCTGTATCCAAGCCGTATAAGTGCACCTCGTGGCAAGCCTCACATTTGACTTTTATTTACAAAGGTTTAAAAAAAATTAAATGCAAATGCAAATTCAAATTCAAACCCCTCAAAGATTTTTGGTTTCACCAAGGGTAAAAATACAAAAGGATAGCTTGAATTAAGCCCTTTCACTTTTGTATTTGGACCCCTAGGGAAAACGGTAAAAATCTAGGGTTAAATCTGCAAAAGCGCAAAGTAAAAAAAAGGGAAAATGGGGTAAATCCCCGCGAGCTGGGTAGCAGCGCGCTGCCACGCGCCCGCTAGGCGAGGTCCAGCCGGGGGCGGCGGCCCGCGTGGCGGCCAGCCCACTCACCACTCGCGCCCCCTATCAGGCGGCGCTGACAGGTGGGACCCGCGGGGGCAGGGTTCTTCTCCGCCCGGCCGAGCAGGAGGGGGAGCACTCCCGCTCGCCGCTCCCCGCCCGTGCCCCGCGCCGCCGCTGTCGTCGCCGTCCGCCGCCATCGCCGTGTCGGTAAACTGCGCCCTCCCCGCTTCCTCGTTCCCTTCGCGCCGAGCTTAGGGCTGGCCCGAGCTCGCAAGAGCTCGGAGCCAAGCCATGGCGCCGAGGCCCGTGCTCACCGCCGCCGCCGTGTTCCCCTGCGCGGGAGGTGGTTGACCCCTGCGGGCACCACCGCTGCCGCGAGGCCACCTCGCCGGCGCAACGCGCCGGCGGGCGCCATGCCGCAGTGGGCGGCGTGGGCAAGAAGAGAGGAGGAGAAGGAAAGAGAGGGAGATTGAGAAAGGAGGAGGGGAGTGCATCGCCGCCGCGGTGGGTCGCCATCGGCCGGGACCCTGCCGGTAAGGCCGCGCCGGTGAGCGCGCACGCCGCCGCGTCGCTCTAGTCGCGCGCGTGAGCCACCCCGCCCCAGCCAGCTGGGCGAGGCCGGTTAGCTGGGCCACCAGCCCAGCTGGGCCGCCAGCCCGCTCGGTCGGTGGGCCGAGCCGAAAAGAGAGGGGGAAAAATCGGGACTTTTATTTCGTTTTTATGGGCTGGGCCGAAATCAATTTCGATTTTTGTTTTATATTTTCTTAATTCAGTGTGGTTATTAGTCTTTGATTTAATTTAATCTGTTTATATTAATTAATTGATTTATTTATTAATTCATATAAATATTTTGTATTTCTAAAAAGAAATTAATTAAAGTATATATAATTTTAAAGTTAGATTTTTTAAAAAAAATACTGAAATTTTTTTCATAGAAGTGTATTAAAAATATAGAATTAATTCTAAAACACATTTGAATTATTCAAAAATTTCTAGAAAAAAATCATTTAAGCTTTTAAAATTATTTAAAAATAATAGAAAATTCATTCGAGCCCTAGGACAGTCAGTTACGCCCTGAAGACCCAGATGTTTATCCCCTACCACCCTTTTTCTTTAGAAAATTGTACGCTTTACTTTTCAACGGGTTGATCATCCTCATCTTTCAAACACCTGCATGTCATCATCCTAGGTACGCTTCTCCCAGTGGCTCCAGTTGAAGAGTCTTCCGCCGCAACAGAAGCCCCCGAAGCTGGTGCATCCGAACCATTCACCGCCCCGGAAGGAACAGCCTTCGAGCCGACCGCCGACATCGATCCCTTGGCCCAAGGCAAGCCCCGGTGCATTACCTATTTTCTTTAAACCCTTTAAATAAGAATGGGTTATGCTTGTGCATTAAAGTCAGGAGTTGATTGAAACCCTAAAGCATGGTTACCCAATGTCCTGCATGAAGATCCTATACGCAATAGATGGCTTAGGTGGCATAGGCCTAGAACGGAATTCTTTTACTAAAGTTAATTGGTTAAGAATGAGAAGGATGTTAATAATTTGACAGGCATGCGGCGAGATCAGTTTCGCTTTCGTATATTGCACGTTGTGATTATTGCTATGGACCCTGATCCTGCCTGTGTCGCATAAGGCCGTCCGATGTGTGGCCTGGTTGGGCCGAACGCGCCTCATTCACTTGCCGTCCTTAACGGGCTTCGGTAAACCTCTCGTCCTGTTGTACCTAAGCTCGGAACTAGACGAGACCAACTGGAAGGAGGAGGTTGGGCGGGTGTCGAAGGACTGACACCCGGCTAGGTGGCATTGGATATTGGGTTGTCGTATGTGGGGTCAGTGTACACACATATGACGGGTGTCTGAGTATCCCTCTCGAGAGGTGGAAAAATCGATTCAAATCGTCTGTGGCTTGCCGGTTGTAAGCTGCCTGATCGCGACCAATATCGTAGTAAGAAGTGGAATGATCTCTTGATGAATGTTTTGAAGAGTGATTGATGCTTGCTAGTAGAATAGGACGAACCTAGCATAATAAGGCTATAATAAAAGAAGTGGTCACTTAAAACCTAAGGATCAACTCATAGCCCTGAAGTGTGAGTTGACTCATCCCTTTTCAACCTTCAAATAGCGAGTCAGGTTAGACCCTGTGGTCGGGTAAGTCTTGCTGAGTAATTAGTACTCAGGATTTTTGCCTACTCTTTTTACAGGAGCAGAGTATACTTTGTTCGAATGGGATCCTTACCTCACTCCTCCCTTCTTCTGAAGCAAGCTTCACTACGCCTTGGGCGGTATAACGGGTATTTTGGAGAAACTTGTGATCTATAATAACTTTTGGTAAAAGGGTTGATGAACTTTCAGGCCTTGATGTAATAAGTACCGAACTCCGTGTATAATATTTCAACTCTATGTAATAAATGTGGTTATGTATGTTGTAACCTGTGGACTCCTTCGAGAGTCGCCCCAAAAACCATGCTCGATCCGGATGGAAAGGCTAAGTCAGGGTACCTAAATCCTGAAGGACTACCGAGGTTAGTCCGGATCTGGTGAGTAAGCACTAAATCTGGGTTAATCTGGGCAGTGCTGCCACAGAGGCGCCTCTGAGAAACCGACTTCGAGGAACTGCCTTCCAAGGAACCGCTTCAGACTTCGTGCGTAGGGAGTCCGACGTGTGCGACGTGGGATGAAATCATCCGATATTTGTATCGTAACAAGAATAACAATTCAAAGAGGAGTGCCACGTCGACACTACTGAAGACCGATAAGGTAAGGGCTTCGATAGGAGAGCATTGGAGAGAATGAATTGGATTGAATCCCTCTTCATTAAAATTTGAATGGTACAGAGAATTGAATCCTCTCCAATCCCTTTCAATACTTTTGCATACAAGCCCTAATTGGAACAGATGGCAGCCATTTTTCCGCTTGGAAATAGCCCATGTAACTCCAATCCAGCAGATCGGAAGGTTGCCAATATGAACTATCTATAGTACAAAATAACACTGTAGCGTCACTGTAGACAGGAAGAAATATGGTTGGAATAGTAATATGCAAGCTCATTTGAACAACCCGCTGGAGACGGTTCTAGTCCAAACAGCCAATGTATATGTTTTTTTTGAGGAAACAGGAGGGGTGAAACCCCTACTGATTAGAAATATATTAAGATAATAAGTTAAAGGGGCAGAACAAAGGGAAAAAGCCATCAAGGAACAAAGAAGGAAACGAAGAATATCAAAGCAATCACACAAAAGCTTCTAGCCATTGCTCAATAGATGGGAAATATTTTTTCTTTGCTCTATGGATAACCAGAGCAAACTCCTTCTTAAAGATGGCTTTGCAGTGTTGGATTTGTGGTTGAAGTCCTCTAAAGATGAAGTCATTTCTTGCCGTCCATATACTCCAACACATGTGGATAATGATTTCCATGTAGAATGGAACTCCCAATTGCCTTTTGAAGCTCTCAAGAACAACCAAAGAGTTATCTTGTTGCTGTAAGGTGAGGTTTAACAAAGCCTAGCAACTCTGTGCAAAGTCACACTTGATGAAAATGTGGTCTACTATTTCTTCTACGCACTGGGTACATAGGATACAATCATAGGAGGGAGATCCATGTTTTTTCTCCTAGTACTTAGTCTGTCTTTTAAGAGCAGCCAAAAGAAAACTTTGTGCTTGTCCTGGCAAGAGGATTTCCATAGCCACTTGAAAACAGGATGTATTTCAGTATGCCCAATTAGATACTTATAGGCCCGGGCTGATGTGTAAATGTGATATGGCGGAACCGCCGATTTAATCCGGACTAAGCACATCAGCCACCTCTGGCTCGCAATGTGATTAGGCCAAACTAAATCCGGTCGTCCGTCGAGAGTCGTTTGACCCCCGATATTACCATTTCCCCAGAGGAACCGACATCATACACATCTGACCCACGATGGAGCCACAACAGATACATCATCACAGTCAGTTGAATAGCATAATATTAGACTTAGTTACAAACCGGTTTTGAATAAAATACAAGTCCAACATAGTGTTATAAAATAGCAAGTTCCAAAAAGTTTCTCGCAGCGGAATAATAAGTTCAGAGGTCACCACGATATCATCAAAAAATTTGCATTAGAGGTAACAATATCGAGCCCACTGATGTTGCCCTTGTACCACTCATGTCGTTTCATCCTAAGTGAGGACATGCGCCACCTCCAACACAAGTGCAGACCATGAATTCCATACCTGCGCTCAAAATATAGGAGCAAACCCTGAGTACTAATTACTCAGTAGGTCTTAATGGATTTGGCTTACGGTTGACGCGAAGCGGCTTACTAGCAAGTGGATTCTTAGCCTTTGGTTTTAAACCGTAACATGTGTAACATAAGTAGCAAGTTTTCATCATTTGTATAACCTCCGACATAAAAGTAACTTGCGGTAAGGTAAACAGTTCAATTCAAATATGTGGTATTCCAAAATCTTGAGTATTAAATACCAGAGTGTTTAAGTAGTTACTACGTTGCCCGTGTGCATTATCAGCATTCCCACACCTGGTGTGCATCAGCGATCCGAATCGATTTTAATTTCCGGGAATAACTATCATGGGGTATATGCTTACTAGCCATCGCGTTCCCACATATAGCCCCGATCTCCACATGTCTTGTCCCAAGATTCAAAGCGCCCCCACCTAACCCCCGGGTTGTGCCCCCTTAGGAGCGATACCACAGTTCTCTGGGTCAGCCCTCCCTCGAGTACAAGCGCCCCCGGGCCCATTGGCCTCCAGTAAGTGGATGGGCGGAGCCTCAAAAACTTCGGACAAACCCAGGTAAGACTTTACCGGTCCCATATCCCGGATAAGCACTCTAGCAATGTTATGCCGAACAGCAGGCGAACAGCGGACGGGCCTTATGCGACTCGGGCGGAGTCCAAAGTGCAACCTTATGAAAAGTATATACTGAAATAAATCTCCGCCCGGTCTCCTTTTAGTTCATGAGTAACAATAATAATTGATGTAAATGTAAGCTGTTGTAACTTTGAAAACACCTACGCGACGAGTCCACACACTCGTGTCTACTCGTATCTAGCAATTTCTAGGCATACTCGTCCTACGAACTCTATGTATAGGTGCTAGGGCTAGGGCGGCCAGGGAGTCTAATGCAACTGGTTTCAAGCAACTCCTAATGCATATGCGTAATCATCAAGTATATTTTGTTTGCTGGGTTAAGTATGGTCCTGCCTACCTTCCTCATTAGAGTAAGTATCCTCGTCCGGAGCGTAGTCGTGTCCATGCTGCTGGTCCTCCGGTTCCTGGTGTAGCTGCTCCTCTGGCTCCTCTACTACGGGTTGGTCCGGCGGTTGTCCTTCGCTCGCGGAATCTATATGCATGACATAGTGCAATCAGAGCATGTATTAGTGCAATGCTTGCTTCATGATGCGAGTGCAATGTAAGAAATCAGGGTTTATGGAATAACATTATGCATTTTTCGTGATGAAACTTGTTTAACGTTAAGAAATCGTACAAGCCATCACCTATGATAGCTTAGCTTGTCACACATAACCACGTGGGGGTGTGTGACTGGATAGCATCGATTCATGCGAAAAGGCCGATGCTTACTTAAACACCTATTTTCACTTAGCTAGCTTAGCATTCCTAGCGTGCATTTCTCAACAGTAGTGAAGACCTACGTTGCATTCCAACTTAGTGGTTAAGGCCTACGTACTCCTAAGTTCCAAATGTGATTCATGGTGGCATTTAGTAATATATTAGTCTCACATTTCCTATTCTTTTCTTAAATATGCATTATATCTACCATTTTCAAAATAGGGTCAAACCTTACATGCATGGCCTCCCGTTTTCAGCGATGAGCTATTTACATCATCGAGAACCTAAATAAATACCACAAAGCCCCCTGTGGCTTATTTTTATTTAGACCCCTTGTCTTTTGCTAAATATATGCTTAATTACTAGGCAAGGGTAAAACAGTAAATAAACAGTAAGCATTTGGGCTATCAAATTTTATACTAAGCTTAGGTATGCTAGCAAAGCTTGTGCCCAAACTTTAGAATTTTTGGCCCTCATTTAAACCACATTTCCTATTTATCAAGTTAATCATGCATGAATTTATTATTTTCAAAACACTAACTAAACTTGACATGCATAGTACCCCATTCCAACAGTGAGCCATTTATACTACAGGGATCACAAATAAAATGTGTAAAACTATTTAGAGCATAACTTCTATATAATTATCATTTCCTCATTTATTTCTATACTAAAATCACATGTAAGGGCAAAACAGTAATTAACCAGTGAACACTTGAGCTACCAAAAATCACAGTGAGCCTATATACCCTAACAACACTGCTGCCCAAGTTTGGCAATTTTTGGAGACCATATAGTCCACATTTCCTAATTATTAGGGTTTTACATGCTTGCACAAAACCAGGGGCAAAATGGTACTTTCCTACTCAACCATCATATTCACCAGATGGATCTATTCAAAAGGATTACAATGCAACAAGTTTGGTATTTTTTTTATTTTTATTGAATTTTCTATGATTTTTCAAAGATTTCACTTTAAATAATACCAAATATTTCGAAAAACAACAGATCCAGTACTTAATCGAAATTATGTATAGACTTTGGGGACTAGCATGCAAGTTTTCCAAGACACAGACAATAGTACGCAGGATCGAATTGCAAAAAAAAAAACACAGGGGCCGGATCTGAAGATTCCTGGCCCCCTTCTTCAACCTCACGCCGTGCGCGGTCGCGTGGCGTCGCGCGCGCGCTCCGGCGAGCTCCGGCTCGCCGCGACCGCGACGTGGGGCGCTGGGCGTGTCCGGCGGTGCAGCGCACTACCTGGGCTAGGCTTCGTCGATGATGGTGGTGCGATGGAGGTGTGCGGCGGCGATGAACTGGACGGCGGGTTCGTGGCGAGGACGTCGCGGTGTGGTCGATCTCGATGGTGGAGTGCGGAACGGCGACGACGTCTTCAGCGCGGGGTGCGCGAGGACGAGGCTGTTGTGGTGGGGGAGGTCTAGGGACTCGGGGAGCAGCGGAGGAGGCGGTGCGAGCTCGAGCTTGAGCTCGGTTGCCAATGGCGATGGCGGACAGGGCGGAGCGAAGGAGTGAGGGGGAAGGGCCGGGGTCGAGTGGTGAAAGAGGAGCAGAAGGAGGGGCTCGGCCTCCGCTTATGGACGCGGCCGCGAGGCTCGATCCGTGGCCGGGGCGCGCCGGCCGTACCTTGGCGGCCACGCGGCGGCCGAAACCTGAGGGGTGCAGGCGATACTGACGGGTGGGTCCCACCCGTCAGTGACTCAGAAGTAGCACAATTAAAATGTGTTTTCTCCCTCTCTGAAAAATGCATTTTTGGCATGTTTAGAAGCCGATTCTGGAGATGTGCACATTTGATGAAATGTTCACATCTTTGAGCTCTACAACTTTGTCAAAAACACCAAGTTCAAACTCTGGATCTAAATTTGATTTAAATTTGAATTTAACTATCAGCCCTAAGTTTGGACTGAGAACTGTTTTCCTTAGATAATTCAAATGTCCTATTTCTAGCCATTTTCTCCCAAAAGCCTTTTTGACAAAGTTGTTCAAAATTTCATGGACTACAACTTTCTCAATTGGACCTTTGCATGAAAAGGACTGTAGGATATAGAAAAATGAAAGATTCTAAATATTTCAGATTTGGAGTGTGTTTGTTTGCTGACACCAAAAGTCCCTTTACACTAAGTTAAACCCATTTTCAATCCAAGCTCTAATTGACAAAGTTGTTTACCACTTCAAGACCTACAAGTTTGGTATAAAAAGTTTCACCTAAAACTCCATAGGATTTAAGTTATGCTCACATTTATAACGTCATTTTTGCAAAACTGAGTGTATCACTTAGCTATTTTCATCATGTTGGTTCATATGATTCAAATGCACACTACCATGAGATGAGATGATGCTTATGAGAAGTAATTAAACAAAGTATGCACATGATAATGCTCGGGAGATGCCTAGGGCATCACATGTGAGAACCCCAAATGTATGTCCACCAATCCGTTTCATCTGATAATGTGACTCCTTCTAACTCAAGCTGTAAAGCTTGTAGCAGGGCAAAAGCTTCAACCGATAAAGGAAGGTGGAAGAGAAGGTACAGATCAGTCATTTGCTTTACTTTGTGGAGGGTTATGCGTCTATCCTTAGCAAAAGAGTGAAGTTCTGGGTATGCTTGACAAGTGACTCTTCCTCCCCATAGATCATCCCAAAATAAACATGATTTGCCATCTCCAATGATAGCTGTCGCAATACCCTTGGTGTCTAGAAGCTTTAAAGTGTCCCTCCACCAAAATGATCCCTTCTTTATATGACTTGGCAACTTACCATTTCTGTAATGTTTTTCCCAAACTAGCTGAACCCATGGGATATCTTCCTTATTGAAGAACTTATGCAGGTTTTTCATCAGCAAAGCATCATTTTGTGTCCTCAAGTTTATGACCCCCAAACCACCTTCATCCTTTGGCTTGCAAACCATGGGCCATGTAGCTTTTGGTGGACTTTTAGCATTTACATCAGACCCTCTCCATAAGCAATGCTTCCTAAACTTGTCCACATGTTCTATCACCGTAGAGTGCAATCTGAATGTGCACATGAAGAAGGTCGGAAATGAGGAAAACACCGAGTTTGTTAACTGTAGGCGACCTGCTTGTGAAAGAAAAATGGATGTGCTGATAAGTCTTCTTTCACATCTAGTGACCAGTGGCATGAAATCTTCAATTGTTGGCTTAGTAATTCCCAGAGGAAGTCCTAGGTATGTGAAAGGTAACGTTCCTTTGGAGCAAGCAAAAGTTCTTGCGAGGCTGTCAAATTTTTCAGCCTCCACGTTAATTGGGATCATTATTGATTTTGAGTAGTTCACTCTCAACCCTGTGGAATCAGCAAAAGTGTTAAGCATGGCTTTCAAGATAAAAAGTTGTCTACTGCACCCTTCCATGATTATAAGTGTATCATCGGCATATTGAACGATGGGAAAATCTGTGCTCGAGTGGACTGGTACAGGGAGATGCAACAACCCTTGGTTTTTTGCTCTATTCAAGATAGTCTGAAGCAAATCAGCAACTAGCACAAACAACAGAGGAGAAAGTGGGTCCCCTTGCCTCACACCTCGCTTGCAATGAAATGTTTTTCCAGCTACACCATTTAACAACACCGACGATGTCCCTGAGTTGAAAATTGCTGATATCCAAGAGCGCCAAACCTCACCAAATCCTTGGTACTTCATTATACTCACTATAGCTTGATGTTCAATTTTGTCAAAGGCCTTTTCAAAGTCTAGCTTTAGGATAACCAATTCTTTTTTGGACTGGTGGCAAAGGTGTAGATATTCGAAGGACCAAGCAAGGCAGTCTTGGATTGTCCTTGATTTGATAAACCCATATTGGTTTTTATGAATAAGAGTGGTGATCACCTTCTGCAATCTATTTGCCAAAAGCTTTGTAATGATCTTAATTGAACAATTACGGAGGGAGATAGGTCTGAAGTCAGCCACTCTTGATGGTCCATCCTTCTTTGGGACCAATGTGACATAGGAACCATTTATGCTCTGCAAATTGGCATGTCCTTGTTGAAAAGCTTCACACAGTTCATAAAATTCCTGCTTTATGATGGGCCAACATCTTTTAAGGAAATCTGTATTGAAACCATCAGGACCAGGGGATTTATCTGAGGGAAGTTGTTGCACTACGAAATTAATTTCTTCATTAGTGAAGGGTGCTTCTAGGAAACTTAGGTCAGTTGAAGGCAGTAGAAGATTCTCAAGGTCAAAATGCATATTTGGAGACTCTGTAGTACCCAACCTCTCCTTGTAGGCTATCCAGAGGAGCTCTGCTTTGCTCTGATGATCATAAAAAGAACTCCCACTCTCATCATATAGTACTGTTATTAAAGTTTTTCTATGCTTGATTGTTGCATTGGCATGAAAGAATTTGGATCCTTCATCACCAAATTTTACCCACTTGATTGTACCACGTTGCTTCCAGTAAATCTTCTGTTGCCGAAGCAAGGCGAGTAGTTTTTCCTTCAAGATCTCTTTACAATTCTACTCCGGTAAGGATAGGTCCCTGAACTCCTCTAAGGTTTCAAAGAGTGATAGGATGAGTTTAGTGTTCTCAATATTAGCAGCCAGACTAGAGATACGTGCTTGCCAAGACTTTAGTACTCTCCTTAGATTCTTAAACTTTGCTGTCAAGATCTTAGCTTTATCAGTTTGGAGTGTCGGTAAAGACCAACCATGCAGCACCACCTGGTAGAAATGCTCATGCTCTAGCCAATAGTTCTCAAAACGAAAGATGTTTCCTTTGGGGATAGTGGTGTCAACAGTAATGACACATGGAGTATGATCTGAAGTTTCCATCACAAGTGGTCGGACTAAAGTGCTTGGGTAACTCATAGTCCAGGAAGACGAAGTGAAGAACCAATCAAGCCTTTCTAGAAGAGGTGGGTGTTGTTTATTTGTCCAGGTGTACCTTTTCCCTTGTAATGGTAGTTCAATTAGACCAAGAGAGCTTATCGCTTCATTGAATAAGAACATTTCATTAATATCTCCCCCTGGTCTGTTTCTGTCCTCGGGCTTTCGAATCAGATTGAAATCGCCCAATACCATCCAGTCAATGTCATCTGGCATTTCTATATTTTTGAACCAATGCAGAAAGGATCATTTCCCCTCATAAGTGCAAGACCCATATATGTTTGTAAGTATCCAATTATCTCCATTATGTAGAGATCTGAAGTCTATAGACATGGCGAAATCATTTTGGAATATAAGCTCCCCCTCAAAAAAAGAACCCTTCCAGATCACTAACATCCCCCCAGAAGCACCTATTGAGGGTAGGAACTCAAATTTATCAAAATGCCTTGGGCAGAACTTCCTAATGAACAGATAGTCAAAATTGCTTCTTTTCGTTTCCTGGAGACAAACAATATCACATTGGCTCTCTATAATTTTATCCCTAACAGAGTCCCATTTTTTATCTGAATTTATGCCCCTCACATTCCAGCACAAAATCTTCCGGGATCTAGTTGTGGTGTATCTATTCATTCTTATCTTTGTACTCATTCTTCTTCTGCTGCTGCTTCTGTCCCATAGGCACGGAAGCTTTCTTCTTCATGTGTAGCGCTTCGGTAGTCATTTTACTTGGGTCTATCTTGCAGAAGGCTGTACCCAAATTTCTGATCACAGAAGATGCGATGATAGGAGGCTCCACTGTGCAAGCAAGGCAAGACTTATCTGAACAAACAGGGCTCCTAAATCCTTTTTTCTGCGCTTTAAGCCGATCACTACGTCTAACATCAGTTTCAACTAAGACGCTTTTCTTTTTTCCCACTTGTTCCCTTGTCTGTGCTTCGGAGGTACTGCACGTAGCACCAGTTTGGTTGTCAGACATTAAAGGTGTAAATGGCAGTGTCACATCCTCTATAACCCTTTTTCCCTTTGGATCAGATCCTAGTAGTGTAGGACATTTGAGCTCTATTCTGCCTGGGCAACAAAGAGGGATGGAGAACTGCGCACTATCTCCTCTAGAATTGAAAAATTCCCAAGCTTTGGAATTTAGGAATCCTTTTGCCCAATGAAAGTGAGGAGATAGCAATAAGACTGAAGAAGTCAGACCAGGCAGTAGGTATATCGACCACATTCCTACTACCATTCACAGGAGAAAAAAACATAGCCCATAGCCTAACTGCATCTGCATTTCTATTTCTGGTGTTGGCAAGGAGGCCTAGATCAGCATGGAATGGCTGAGCAAGGCCTAAGCATGTACCATTCAGATTAGCAGTAGAGGGCATGTATTGATCAGCCAATGTATATGTTGACAAGAAATCTTTGCATTAATTATGAATGCCTCTACCTATACATCAGTTGCAAAGTATAAATAAAGTTTTCAAAGGTTCATCATGATCAGACAGTTACTTGATAGACGAGCAAGCCATCTAAATTGAGCAGCGAAGAACCGAACCTGGCCCATCAGGCCAAGATAAGCACTGCGCACGAATGACATTTTGCAGTGCAAGCTACGAATAGTTTCTGCAAGACTAAACACTGGAAGCAATGAGCAGGCCAAGCAGAGCTTCCACGGTACACTGGACAATTGCACATTCAGAAATCTGACTAACACTATGCTTCATGAGTTGCTTCTCGATAAACATAAGTTCTGAAAGTAGCTCCTAAAACTCCAACCAAGTCAAGCACCAAAACATCACACAAGGGGACGCCGTTTTCTCAGCCACCAGAGGCATGGCCTCTGACATTCTGCAGCCACGAGTTGTCAAATCTGATCGAAATGGAATAGGGTTTAGGTCTCCTCTTCATCCTCACTGCCTTCGTCTTCGGCTTCCTCATCAGATTCCTAAGAACATTTGCAAGAGCCATAAGCACAGGAATAGAATGGATACAATGAAATAATTATGGTAAACATATCCAATTTCAGTACACAAATAATATGCGTGTGAGCATGACAAGGTTCAGCTCTGATATCGCAAATTCACAAGCATGATTTGTCACATCAAAGCTGCATCGTAGATGCCCAAATGATAAATTAAGCATGAACATATAGAAAGGGCACAGACAGGTGTAGCAAAAAAAGTGCTGATATTAATAGAAAGAAAACTTTATGCTATTGAAAAGTCAAAATATCATCAAGAAAAGAAAAAAATGTGATGCAGTTTTCCCCAAGGAATAACTTATATACAGATGCACACAAAAAGCACTGAGTTTACCTCTTCTTCATACTCCTCTTCAAACTCGTCTTCTAGCTCCTGCAGTGAGAGAATTTTTTAGCACAAGGCATAGATACATAAAGAATATATGAACAAAATCACTCGTCATAAAAGAACCACAAACATTGTTGAAAAACTTCAAAGGATTTGGCCACAAGTCTTCCTTGATGATATCAGCCACCTATGTAATTAAGGTCATCAGAGAGCATTCTCAGATGTAATATGCAACATATTTTTGAGGCCGCAAACCTCAATGGTGATACCTAGAAATTGTTATACCTGATCTATCTCACCATGAACAAAACTATCGTTCTCTGTATCACTGAACCAAGTGAAAAAACTGCAAAAGAAACAGCAAACAACTTTACAGAATCTCCAAACAGAAACTCAACTGAGATAGACATTTCACTATACGAACAAACAATACAATGCAGAAACCAGGTAAAAAAGAAACATTTCAGAGCATGCAAAATGATAATATTGCTAACAAAATAGAACCATGGTGTATTGACAATTAGCATTAGCAGTATCGATGGTTCTCTTCAGAAAGTGGTAAAAACATACACAGATACACAGATAAATCAGGAGATATATATGACTTTGTCAAGGCTTCTGCAAGAAACCACACAAGCGTATTCACTCAAGCGTGTTCTATATGCTAACTCACAAGATCAAGCAGCCTCTAAACCATGAATCAGCTATTTCGTGAGTTGCTGAAAAATAATACAGAAATGGAGAGGTGCCGGATTGTAAAATCTCAACGGAAGCAACATAATATACAGAGTAGCGTAGAACCAATAGGTACCTTTCATCAACCAGTAATAGCCGCTTCTTCCCTTCCTCATCGCGTGCCTTTCCATTGACAATATCCTATTCAACAAATTTGAAACATATTAGCTTGCCTTGGCAGGAACTTGGAAAATTAAACATAGTATACAATAGTCAAGGACAAATACCATTCCTTCCTTCCACTTAATTGGGGTAGCCTTTACTGCAATTTTTCCCTCATCATTGATGGAATACGTCTTTGTAAGCTTTTTATCTTTAAAATATGGATTGGAAGAAAATGTCTGACAGTTCAAGCAAAAAAACACAGAAAAAACAAAGTTAAAGAGAAAGTACAAAAAATTGCAGCTTACAGGTTCAAAAGAAGCTTACTAGAGTAAAGGAGCAGCCCGATTTAATATCATCAGACTCATCCACAAATATAGATTCCAAGTGTTTAAGAATCTACAAGAGATGGACGTTGAAAGTTCCAGAGTTAATAAAGATGCTGGAATTAGCCAACTGGTTTAAGAGAATTCCGCAGCACATAGGTATATTTCTGATTTGATTTACTAATACCAGCCAATTTATTACAAACGTTCAAAAAGCTAAAAGTGTGTCAAATAAAGGTACCTGTTGATCATCCTCAGTTAAAAGATCACCAAGCAAAGGATGGCTAAGGAACTGCAGGGGCAGTTCACAGCAGTGTAACAATTAGTACTTAAAACGTGAAACCACAAGCACTCCTAGTAAACAAGAGGATGTAACATAAACCATTAAAGAATATGGTACAAACCGCTTTGAGCCAAAAGTCAGGAATCTTCTGGATTATTTCATTGCGCCGAACATAAACTGGTCTGCGAATTTTATTGTATTTCTGTTCCACCTCCAAAACCTTGTCACTTGCTTCCTCATTAACCTGTAATGAATTGATGCTATCAGAGACATCTAGACTTCAAATTACATTGAATCAGCCAATGCCAACAGCACATATGAAGTAGCAATTTGCCATGCACACGGGAGTAAAGTAAATTTAGCCACTGCGTTTCCACAATCACATTTCACCATCAAATTTTAATTTACGGAAATATCGAACAGCTATGACCATGATCGGTTTCCTAAATCACCAGCCAGGCTATCCAATTGCAAGCTTCTAGAAGTCACTTGCGTAAGCTTACAAGCACGCGAATTTCGACTTCGGAGCCCGCTGACATTAAACGAGTCCTTCTTGCATCATTATTTTCATGATTGCACGAAAACACAGAAAGTTGCAGTCCTTCCTCACACAAATGTGCCGACGCGTGACTTATCTTGGTCGTCCATCTTTGGATGATATTAATCCAACAGTTAATTCCCTCACAAACCCATAGTGCTTTCCACCTACACCTCTAGCACAAATCTCGATGCAAAATGAATGGCAATGGGAGGCCTCGTGGCCACGAGGATAGTCGGAAAATCCACTTTTGCGCTAAACAGGCGTAGAGAGAAAACCCCCAATTCCGTCCGACTACCAAACCAAATTCTTCGACAGGCCAAACCAGCTAATCAATCGCCCAACGCCGCGTCACAGCGGAACGATGTCGCGGGTCCCCGCGAACCAGCAGCGAAACCTCCACTAAATGTCACAGCGTGCCGAAATGAGGTGGATGAAAAATCCCAAATCAGCTGGGAGGCGAGGCGATTCACCTTCTCGATCTCGTCCTGGACCTCCTGGAGCTTATCGATGGAGAGCAGGAGGGCGCGGTCGATGGGCTCTCCCCCGTCGCCCTCGGTCCTCGCCCTCTTGCCCGTCTCGTCGGCGGTCCGCGTCGCAAGCAGAGCGAAGAAAAACCACCCCTCTTTTGCAATTGCGAGAGGTTTAGGGTTTTAGCCCCGGACCCGGCCGCGCGCGGTGGGCGAAAGTGGCGGGGACTGTGGCTGTGGGTCACTGCCCAGGGGCCTAGGGGAGTGGGGTCGTGGGGAGGAACCGAGGGGCGGGGCGGAGGCCGCGGAGGCGGGGTTTTTATACCGGGGCGCGCCGAGATTCGCGCTTGCCGCCGGTTTGAGTTGGGCTGGGTCTGGGCCCCGTGAGTCGTGATTCTTTACCGGTGCTTTGAGCAGACCGTAATGTTGGCTCAGATTTTCAGCTCAATGGAATCACTGAGGCAACATCACTCTGTCGTCTACGACGAGGCAAAGGAAAGAGGCCTTGGATTATAAAGTATTTTTTGACATTTAGTTACATTATGGTTTTATAAAATACTTTGGTTTTGGAGAGCCATGAGATGTTTGGATGAAAAAAAAAACTTGGCATTCCCAAAACTGAAGTATTGAAGTTTTAGTCCGCTATACATCTCTTTTTTAATCGATACCATGGCCTTGTTCGCTGCAGCTACAAAATAGCTGAAAACATTATTCCGGCTGATGATTGTGAGAGAAAAAACACTGTTCCATAGCTGAAAAAAAGCTGAAAGTAGCTCAAGCAAACAGGGCGCATGGTTTTGTACATATCTTGGTTATAATATTACATTTTTCTAATAACATAGTTTCTCAAACTACAACATGTCCTAAAGCTATATAAAATAGACTAGGAAAAAATCTAGTATTTTGAAGAGGAAAAAAACCTTTCGAACAGCACGAAAGCTAGATAATAGACAGAATTCCACAATGCAGGAATTGGTTTGCCCATGAAACATTGAACTTTGATTTAAGAAAAACAGTTTGAACTAACACTCAGCCCACATCTAATAGTGTCAGTGAAACAGGTCCAAGGTTCATACGCGATTCTCCCTTTGTCCCAATTGTAATGGGTTCTAATCTTTCCATATTCATATGAATGTTGATGAATCAATACACATCGAACACATACATAGAATAATGAATGAATTTAGTATAAATCTAAAACCCATTATAATTTGGGACGGAGGGATATATCCTAGCAAAAGTCAGTTTACAAACAAATAAAATACAGGGCCCATTCCCATCAGTTTCATACTTGCATTGATTTCATACAACCATCAGGAACTTGTGTTACAAAAACCGTGTCTAGTTAGCATCTGAAATCTGAAAGCACAAGCTAAGTTTAAAATGTTGCAAGGAATATATAATTAATGTGCTCCCCAAAGATTAACTTGATAAGAGTAGTCAAGGGTCACCAAACATCCACATCCTGGATGGTAATCTCAATGGAAACTATCATGTATCAGCTACTACCTACTATTACCATAGTTCTATTATACAAAATAACTAATGTAACTGAGGTTTAACTTCTTGCCCCTCGGCGGGCTCTTCCTTGCCGTCCAATCTACTCGTGGACAACAGCAAGTCCGTGTAAATCTCCAGTGGTGTCACTGAAATAGGGGTCTGTTGATGCAAATGCTACATGACACCCCCAGTGGGCTTCAGAATAATAAAAACCCCAGCTCCAAACAGACAATAGATAGCTTAAGTCATAGCCATGGCATGCCATAGGTAAGCATTTCAAGTTGAACAAGCTAGCACAACTTGGCTCAACAGGGTATTTTCATGTTTCGAGCATCCAATTGGCTTGATGACCCCATGAGAATTTCAAGCCCCAAACTTCAAGGAAGGAGAAGAGTTCTGGTCGACCTTATTTTGCCATTTCCTGCATAAAGAAGCAAGCATAGATAACCGAGATATCCCAGTGAAAACTTATTATGGAACTACAAGACATCCACAACTAGTACAACATATTTTTTGAGCTACCTTCTAACTTATAACCAGGGAAGTATTTCTATCAAAAGAATGATAATGGAAAATGACAATTAAGGTTCTCCTTTTGGGGGGAAATGATCAGGAAATTCAGGTGAGTTTAATCGTCAGATTGTCAGAAGCACCCATACAATATCATAAAATATAACCCTGATTATCAACTGTAGACTCTCCCATTGCGCGGTGCACACTGAAGAGAATAAACTGTTAGGATAGGGACTTTGGTACTGTAATTTATTTAGATAACAAAAGATGTATCAGAAGATGGAACCTGTATAAAAATCACAAGTTCCAGACATGAACAATGATGTAACCATATAAGTTCACCTTTGACTAAAAAATTACTGCTATTTCACTTATGCAATTTACAACACATTGCCATGAGCAATGAATATTAACCAGAATAACAGCTTCTCAGTTTTTAACGCAGATACATCATGCATATGTGATGAATATTTTCTTGTTGCGAGTAACTTTATCCTGAATGGTCTACACTAGACACATCTAGCGCAATAGCAACGTGAAATTCAGAAATGGCATATGGGCACAAGACTTTCAGTTTGAACTTATCTGCTGAAGCTGTTTTCAGCATTGACATGATCACTGATATCAAATAATATGCACTTATCATGAGTTTATAACCATCCAGGCATCCCACACAAATCTAAAGACACCAATACACCATAAGCTACAGGTTCATAAAATCAATATGTTGTCCATTCTGGTAATTTTGTAGTGACAGTGACATATGCGCTTCTCTTGGTTGTTCATGGTATGATTGTTTCGCAGATCCAACAAAATGTTTTATAAAATACAGTGTTTGCTCAGGAATATGCATTTTTATCATAACAAACTCACGATCATCGCCAACAAATAAACTTGAATTAATACCCTCAGAGCCATGGAATGAAAATCCCACTCCCTTGTATGCCATCCCGTGTGTAGTATGACACATGGGCCTGTCTGATGGCACTGAGGGAATAGTATATTCAGAGCTTCATGCTAACTCATTTATCTGAAGATGGAAACAAATTTATAATAAGTTTTTGTTTGTGGGAGCACTGAGCAAGTTCACAAGCAAGGATCATACTAAGTACAAGCTGTGTACATATTGCAAATCAAAGGAAAGTTGATAACTCGCATCCAGATGATGTTTCAATCAAAGGGAAGGTGGAGAACAAAATCCAGAATATGTGAAAGTGAACTTTGAAGTATTATGCCTCACTGATTTACTTGGCATTGTTAAAGCTGGATTTTTGGGGAAAGATGGATTGGAGTTATTACCTTGTGATTGTTTTAGCAAGTGCCCTTGGACGTTCATAACCATCTTTAGAGACATCGTTTGCACTGTCATTTGATGCCTGTTCCTTATTGCACTTATCCCTGTCTTCTCGCCGCTGCCTAACTTGCTGTCTTGATTCAGGCTTCCAGCATGCTTTCGCAAGTGACTTGCCTAGTAAATCAGCAACATTTATTGCCATGTCCTCTGCTTGCTGCACATGAGGAAAGCTATCTTCCTCAAAATGGTGCGACAGCCATAAATACATTGATAAGACCTGGTGCTTTGTCTCAAGGTCTAGAAGCTCGGTGTCATTTTTTGCAGAACCTCTCGGCAATCCCATCGCAATGCTAACACGACGGCTTTGGCTATATAGAGTGGCAAATCTTAGAAGATGGTACATGGCTTTTGGATCTCTTATATTTACTGGAGCAAAGCAAAAATTGTATCGATCCTTGAGGGATAACCCCTGGACCCTCTCAAGCATATTAGCAACCTTCTTGAGACTGTCCTGCTGGCACATGAAGTATGTCTTATCAATGCGACAACTATCACGGAACTTATCCAACAGGTCGTTGAAAGAAAGGTCAGGGAATTGGCTGGCAAACATTTCCACTTGCTCAAAGCAAGGGAAAAGACCAACTTTCTCTGCCTCCTCAAATGGCTGCTGCAGGCACTGGATCAAATAATCCAAATCATCCTTCAAGAAAGTTGTTGTGAGCCCATCTGGGTAAACACTGCCCCTCCGACCGGCACGACCGGCAATCTGTTTTACCTGTGAAGCAGGAACTGGTGCCATCCTGTCCCCATTGTATTTGGCCAAGCTATAGAACACGACCCTCCTAATGTTAAGATTCAGCCCCATACCGACCGCATCACTTGCTACAAGCACATCATAATCATTATCCTGCTCATTGAACAGCTTGGCTTGTTGTCGCCGTGTCTCTGGTGGCAGAGCTCCATAAACAACACAACATTTGTGTTTTGTAAACTTCTCAATTGCCAGCCTCACCTCAAATATCTCCCTGCGTGAGAAAGCAACGATACAGTCACCAGAGCGAACATTCTTGATGTCCCCAAGAAGTGTCTTTGCCTCAACAACAAGTGGCTTGAATCGCTCATACTGATGCAGCACCAGTTCATCTCCAGTATCTGCACAAATCTTCTTGACAATCTTGAGCACGCTAGGGTCGCCGCAGAGGTGTATCTCATCCGCCTTGAGCCCAAGCACAGCGCGTGTCCACGCAAAGCCCCTCACAGGGTCAGCCATCATCTGTATCTCATCGACCACGGCAACTTCGTAGAGCTCCTCCGTGGACACCATTTCAATGGTACAGGCGACATGGTTGGCGAAAGGCACTTCCTTAACCTCCTGGCCGGTGCGGAGGGTGCAGTAGACACCGAGGGCATTGACCCTGTCGAAGACTTCCATGGCGAGGAGCCGGAGCGGGCTGCAGTAGACCCCGGACTTGGCTTCGGCGAAGCGGGTGAGGGCGTTGTGCGTCTTGCCGCTGTTGGTGGGGCCGCAGTGGTACACGATCCGGCGGCGCATGGCGCGCGCGAAGGGGTACCAGGCGTGCGGCGCCGTGAGGTCGGCCGCGGCCATGACCGACTTGTGCTGCTTCAGCTCGTCCGCGAAATTGAGGATGCAAAACTCGGCGAACGCCGGGAGGAGGAGCTCGTGCGCCTCCTCGGCCGTGAGGGAGAGGAGATGCGCCGCGGAGTCCCGGGAGAGACGCGGGAGGAGGAACTCGCGGAAGCGGCGCGCGTAGGTGGGGAAGGCAGAGGAGGGGACGTAGAGCGCGAGCGCCTGGTCGCACATGTCCGGGCTCTTGGCGAAGCCGCGGACGAGGGACCCGACGGCGTCCCACGTGGCCTTCGGGAGGCGGGAGGAGCCTTCAGCGGGGTCCGAGGCCGAGAGCTCGCGCCATAGCTGCTTCGGGTCAAGAGGCGGCGAAGGTTTCTGGGCGGGATCACCGGCTGTGTCGGCGCTGGAGAAGAAGCGGTGCTGGGTAGGGAGCCACGGGCACGGGGTTTGCGGCGACGGGCGGCGGAGGCGGGAGAGAAGCGGGAGGATGATCCTACGGTGCGACGACGAGGTGGAGCGGCGGAGGAGCGCCGCGGCAATGGCGGCGGCGGCCATGGGGATGGTTGGCTTAGGCCGGCGGCATTGGGGCGTGGGGAGGAAGGGGAGAGGCAGCGCGCGAGAGGCGGGGCTGGTGGGCTGGGTATGGAAACTGGGAGAGCAATGGGCTGGACCTGTAGTGGGCCAGTACTAGCACGAATTATGATGGGCTGGTGCGCAAATAGCATCTTCTTTTGGACTCGAATGCGAAACGCCGCCCTCCCCTCCGTCTCCATCCGGCAACCGGCCGCCAACCGCGATTCCGCATCCTCCCACTCCCGATCGATTGCAGCTCGTGCGCCACACACACGGCACACACACCCTCACTTTGGGAACCCAGGACTCCGTCGAATGCGGTGCCTGCCCTGCGCCGCGTCCACCAGCGCGCCCACCGCGCGTGCAGCGGTCAGGGGCGTCAGCTGCCGGAGGGTTGTCGACGAGGGCGCCGCCTCGGCAACTAACGACGGCGAGCAAGCGCCACCGAGGTCTGACTGCCTCTTCCTGCGCACCAGTTTTTTTTTTCCTTTTGGGCGACATGATTCTTATCGGCAGAATCAAGAGTACATACTCTGTTACTTTTCTCATGATTTGTAATTGGTGGTTCCATTCTACTCCTATCCAAATTCTTTTGTCTTAGTGTCACGTGTGCTGGTTCTTGAGTACAATGCGTAATCTTATTAACTTGTGGCACCTGGGGGCTGGGATATACTACTTCCATTTCGCATATGGTAAGTGGTCGCTACAGAATAAGAGGCTGATTTTGTTTGCAACGTCAATTAGCACCTCGGTAGAGCAAGCGAGGGAAAATATCCTACACACATCATGATGCAATCAAACAATCTGAAGTGTATTCTATATCCAAATGGTCGCTGTAATTTTGCATTTAGCCCCCCCCCCCCCCCCCCCCCACACACACACACGGTGATTGCACAGGGTATGTCATATGTCCTTAGCAAGGGATGGTGGTCTACATTTTCTCATGTTTTATCATTAGAATACATGGTACTAATGCCATTTATACACACTTCACGCTTCCCACTTGCATTAAGTGTTGCTAACTGTTTGCATATGTTTTAGTTTTCTCATAATTTTCTTTTACTTATTGATGGGTTTGTTCTCTTTGTCCATGTTTGGTGGAGCACCAGCTCTGGGTATCCCTAGTAGCTATAGAAATCCGTCGATCGAGAGCTATTTGTACACCTGAGTGGCTGAGACGCTGAGTCCTTTAGTTGAGTTGCTTCCTTTCTATTCTAGACAAAAAAAGAGTCTTGAGGTTCTTGATTTTAGCATACGAACTTCAGATCTGAGGTGGATCTTGGAGCTAAAGCTGTGCCAAACAGGATCTTTATATTTCGTTTTGTGAAATCCTCCAGGTCAATGAGGGCAACATGTGATCTTGGTGAAATATCAAGCAAAACCTTATTGCTTGTGTCAAAGCGGAAGCTTGTCGCCTTGTCAGCCTTTGGTCTTGGCTTACATTCTTCAAGGTACTTTCAAGGTTCGGACTAAGTGACATCGTAATCTAGGTGTTCTTACAAATAATATCGGTGCCTTCCACAAGGCCAGATAGTTTCCCCTTTGCAATAGATTTTTCATCGTATATGGCATATGGGCTCCTTTAATTTGCCACCCTTTTACTGCAGCACTTGCTTTGGGTGATCCATCTGTCAAAATTGAGGATGTGACTCCTAAGATTTTCCCATCTGGACCATTGTTTCCAACTGAGGTCAGTGTTAAGTGGAACCTACATGCTTGGTTTATCCTATAAGCTTGTTCTCAAAATATATTTACACTCCTTTGGGCCATGCTCTTCAATGGCAGAAACGGATTGCAGAGCTTTTTGAAACAAATACTTACTCAGTCGTCAACATTTTTGATGCAACACTACGACCACAGCTTAATGTTACTGGTGTTGTGGAGGTAAACTAAAAGAATTTACATGTTCTAAGTTCAAACTTCAAACTAAGGACTAGTGTTAATTTTTGCATGAATTATATGAGCATTTACCTTAGAAGCACAAGAAACATGTGCATTATCCTATCTTCTCCATCTAATAGTTTGATAAAGCTAAAACCAAGACAAAATTTGATGATATATTGTTATTTCTCATCAGTATCTTTTGCATATAGTGTTTAAATGACATAATTATTAATAATATAAAGGTGTGAGGAGGTCTTGTTTGAATGAAACTTTTTGTTCATTTTAGATCCCTGAAGGAAATGGTTCTGGTGTAGTGTGGGATGATTCTGGACATATTGTTACAAATTATCATGGTATGTTAATTTGAGATGATCACATATCTACTGTATATATGAGTAATACGAGCTTACATCTTTTTTTTGTTCTTTTACAGTAGTTGGCAGTGCTCTTTCAAAGAACCCGAAGCCTGGTGAAGTTGTCGCACGTGTCAACATTCTTGCTGCTGAAGGGTAAATGCTTATATAACTGCAGTCAGTTGGATACACTTTGATGAATTTAAGTATCCTGAAGATACCAATATTCTTGTATATGCTTGGGAACTAATAGCCTACTGTATCTGCTTGAAAGGATACAGAAAAATTTTGAAGGCAAATTGATTGGTGCAGATCGTGCTAAAGATCTTGCCGTTCTTAAGGTAAGAGACATTTTGGCTAATTCTGAGTTGAGCTCTCAAGGATCAGTACGTGATTCATAGTTCTGTCTAGGATGATAGTCTACAAGTAATGTCACCATAGCTCACTCTTTCTCACTCCAATGTATGTCATCTCATCCGTTTCACATATCATCTCAGTCTTCTACAAGCGCCTCAACTAATTATTTTTATCGCTAGCCATTGAATTACCTGTTCTCTTGTTTCCCAACCAATTTAATCAAAATCCTTCTGTGATATTCACCTGAGTTCAACAATTGTGTTTATTAACTTGTCACTATGCTTCGCATTTGAAGAATCCTTGCTAATCGGTTTCTTTTAGTACCTAATACATGGGCATGTAATAGGTCGATGCTCCTACAGATCTCTTGAAGCCAATTATTGTGGGACAATCCTCAGCCCTAAGAGTTGGTCAGCAATGCTTAGCAATTGGAAATCCTTTTGGTTTTGACCATACTCTAACTGTTGGTGTTATCAGTGGTTTAAATCGAGATATTTTCAGTCAAGCTGGGGTGACAATTGGAGGTGGAATTCAAACAGATGCAGCTATTAACCCTGGTAACAGGTTTGTGGATATGATTTGAAATGATTTTCTATATAGATTATCTTATTTGAATGAATATTTGCAGTTTAGGTTTCACAGCTCATTTTCTAAGCTACTTTAATGCCTAGCATCAATGCTTCAGTACTGGTTTTATGCTTCTGTTGTACTGAGCTTATCATACAGACAATCCTAAGCACTTTTCTAGTTTTCCACCTAACTTAGCAATTTGCTATATATAGTTTATACTCGATACCTCTTTACACGCTGCAGAATCATCTGGATGTTTGTCGATTGTAAAAATGCAAAAGAGTGAATCATATTTTACGTCAGCATACAGACTATTGATCGCTATTTATTTGACTAGCATCATACATCATGATGCACAGGTTTGGATACAAATTTGTTCTGTAGAAGTTAGTGTAATGATCATATCAGTGGTTACTGATTAGCATGGTACTCCGAAACTTGAGATCATCATAATCAAGTTTTGCACTTGACAAGCTTAATTTCTGACCCTTTTTAACTATCAGTGTAGTTGATGTTTTCATGTTTTAGTCTACTGCATTCATTATTCAAGGTCGTCCTTCATCCTATTTGTACCCTTGTTTTAATATCTGTTTCCCCCCAACTTGTGTGGGAACCTTCAGCAATGGGTACACCCTTTACCGCTTACCTAAGTACATTGCAAGTGGTGATTTATATATTAGATCTTGCTTTATTAAGAATTTGCACTTCAGCACTATATCTTCGATAAATCTCAGGCATTATGGTTTCCTCATTTTAAAAAGTGTTGCAAAGAATTTTACTAAACATGCATTTTGATAAACCTCAATGCAGTGGTGGTCCTTTGCTTGACTCGAAGGGGCATATGATTGGTATTAATACAGCAATTTTCACACAGACAGGTTATTAATTTCATTTCTTGAAACCGCGCTACCAAAACATGATCTGGTACCTCAATCCATAAAGTAATGCTTATGCTGAGATGTTGTTAGCAGATGTTTCTGTACTTTTATACCTACATGGCTACACATACCTCAGCATCCATGCTCTTTAGTCATTATCCGTGAAAAGAACATATGTAACAACAGTATCACAGACATCGTTATCATGCTCTTAACTAGCTGATTGCAAAGTTTAACTTCATATATTTCTGGTTCATTTTCTAGATTGCTTTGTTCATTGTACTGACTGCTATTCTGATGACATTCAATAAATGAATTACTATATGATGGAGTGATTAGTTGGTGGTATAGTGTTTAGATCATTTTTTATAGTTTGGCATTGGCTTGCATCCTAGTCTCCTAGAGGTCAATAGTTTCTATATGTCACTATATAGAACGGGGTGATTAGCTGGTGGTGTCATATCATTTTTCTACATAGTATGGCATTGGCTTGCATCCTAGACTCCTAGTCTCCTTGAGGCCAAGAGTTTCTGTCACTATTCTCTTAAAAATGATTCATATATAGTTGTATACTCTTCACATTATAGTTGCTAATCAGATCATAAGTTTGTTTTATCTTTTTTGTGTTGACCTGTTAGTGCATAAATCAGATTGCTCCATATCTAATTTAACTCAAGTTTATTTAGTTTCAACGCTTAGTCTAAGATGTCATTATTTCTTTGATGCTGCAGGAACATCTGCTGGTGTTGGCTTTGCTATCCCATCATCAACTGTACTTAAAATTGCCCCTCAGTTAATCCAGTTTGGAAAAGTATGTTGTGTGGATATCTTTCAGTCGCATTACCAACTTCTTACTCCAAAGTTTTCTAAACAAGGCTTTGAGATATTTATCAACAAACTGTTGCCACTTAAGATGCCTGTATGCAGTCTTTTACGTTCCAGTTATCCCCAGGACGTACTGTTAGCTTGACAAGTGTATATCAGATGCATTGAAACAAGCATCCATGACAGACTAACAGTATATCATTTCCATAGCAATTTATTTTTCTTCATTTTTTACAAAACAATGGGAATTTGTTTGTAGTAAGAGGTTAAGGTTCAGGTGACGAGGTTCTTTTAAAGGCATATATTAGCCTTTTTCACTGAATAGTCGTTTTGCCTAGATAAACCCAAATATCCTTTATGTTCTGCTTTGAAGCATTTTCTTCACAAAAGTGGTAGCACAAATAAGCAAATTAGTTGCTTTTCTTGTTAGATTCGGAGCATTTGTTTTTGTTCACATCTGACACATGTGCTTACCTTGTGTATTTCATTTTAGTCCAAGTTGCTAACATTTCTCTCTTAAGGTTCGCCGTGCTGGCTTGAACGTGGATTTTGCTCCAGACCCTATTGCATATCAGCTGAACGTTCGCAACGGGGCTCTTATACTAAAGGTATGTTGAATCAGCGATACCCTTCTCTTTTATTCGCACTGGCATCCCCTGTTGCCATGATATGCTTTTCTCCGTAGGTACCCGGTGGTAGTGCTGCAGCCAAAGCAGGCCTTGCTCCTACCGGCAGGGGTTTTGCTGGCAACATTATTCTCGGCGACATCATTATCGCAGTGGATGGCAAACCTGTGAGTTCTTACTGACCATCGTGACAATTCAGTCTTCTTGTAGGCTATTAAGATCCGGACAGTCTTGTTATGACGAAGCCTTGCTCGTGTTTGTTGTGTGGTCTCGTTTCTGGAGCAGGTTAAAGGCAAATCTGACCTGCTGCGTGTTCTGGATGACTACGGTGTCGGAGATCAGGTGACCTTGACAGTCCGGCGAGGCGCTGAAACGCTTGAGGTGACATTGGCTTTGGAAGAGGCGAGCATTTGATGCATTTCTGGAGGGGGTGGCAACGGTCTCTCCCATTGGAAGCGATTTCCCTGGGAAAGGGAGCCTATTCGGATCTCCTTTTCGCTGGACATGTGCTGTGAGCTCCCCTCCCCGTGTTTGTTGTCTTGAGATTGCTGTCGTGCCGACTCGCGGTCAGTCAGCCTGATGCTTGTGCAATCACTGAAAGACAGACTGCCATCCGTCCTGGAGTTCTGGTCGATCAATGTGTTGTCGTTGGTTGAAACTCTCTTTTTTTTCTCTCGATCAGCTGGCAAGGTCATGCGACGAGCTGCACGGCCGAGGTGGCCCCGCGTCGCCGGTGCGTTAGCTCAGCTGTGGCCTCTGCACGCCCCACGCACGCAACGCAACTATGCAAATGCAAGCGCGGCCGTGGAGGGCGCGAGGGCTCGACGCCACGCCACGGCGGTGGCTCGGCGCGTGTGGCTAGGGTGGATCGGATTCTGGAGTTGGACGCCGCTTTGTTTCGCCCTCGGCGGCGCGCTTTAAGTTAAAACCAGAGGAGAGGAGGGATCACCAGCAGAGACAGAGGAGCAGAAAAGCGAAAGAGAGGGGGTGCGATGCGAGCGCGAAGGGAGGGAAGAAGGGGAATGTCCCAGTGTCAGGCCGGCCTCCTGCCCGGCGGCTTTATTTTTCCTCGCTGCGCGCCTGCGTGGCGATGGCGCCGTGGCGGGCGGGCTTGTCTTCTCGGCTTGGGATCTTTGAACGGGGAGGGACGTGAGCTTTTGGTCACTCTCGGGCGGGCCGGGAACGAAACGGCGGCACGCAATGGCGCGCTGCTCCGTGTCTCGTCTCGGCATGCATGGCATGGGGAATGCCGCTCGCGTCGCTCGGCTTGCTACCCTTCAGAGAGAAGCTTCCAAAGTAGGAGTATTTGCACAGTGGTGAAAAGCGGCGGCTTGGATTGGATGACGTGCTGTGCTGTGCTGTGCCGCCGATCATGCATCCATACTACTCCACTCCTACAGTCCTACCTAGAAAAAAAAAACAGTGCTGTATATAAAAGTGTAGGCGAGGGAGGCTCGTAGTCCCCACACCGCGCGCGCCCGAGCAGCTGCGTGCTTTGTTTTCCACCTGGCGGAATCTTCCAAAACGGTGGTAGCCGTCGTAGCTTCGGTGTTCCGCAATACAGCAGCCGCGGCTCTTTTCTCTTCTTTCGCAGTATCTCGTCCTTCTCTTTTTTTTTTCCCCTTCGTGGGGGCACTGCCACCTGCGTGCCTTTCTTTGCTTCGTCATCGTCAGAGCAAACCGTTCCGCAGTATAGGAACATTCGCCTCATCGTCTAGATTACAAACTCCACTCTATCGAATAATATTTTGCATGTTCGTATGCGTGGCCTGCTGATACCAACCTAAACGACGAGGTTTACATACAGATGGATTGATACGCTACCCTTGTCAAGGACTTCCATACTAGACTACTAGTGTGTAAAAAAGCGACGTAGTGTTGCCTTGTTGGGTGTCCATCTCCGTCGGAGCTCCTCTTTGAGCTTTATGCTTTAGGACCCGCCGAAACCGAGAGATCTCCTCTCGCCCACCCGTCTCTGTTACAGATGCTGCCTAGAGGAAAGAGGAAGGGGCCCTATATCTACCGGAACCGGAACAAAGGCGCACAAGCTCTTCGCCCGGGCATCGTTAAACTACGTACAGACTAGAGAGGCATTGGTCCAAATCTATCTATCTATCTATCTATCTATCTATCTATCACTCACTAACTAGCCATCAGCGCGCCTGCTCATGTCGCCAAGCTAATACGAATAAGCTAGCTTCAGTAGCAGCAGTGTGTTACTGCGGCAAGGGAGAACTAGGCGAGAGAGTCAAGAGACAGAGAGAGAATGAGAGTCCTCGCCGGCGCCTCACTGCTGGCGGCTCTTCTCGTCGCTGCTCTGCTTCTGATGAGCTCCGGTGGTCCTGCCGGAGTCCTTGCCGTCAGAGTCCCCGCCGATCTCGCCGACCGCCAGATGATGGGTGCCTCGTCGCCGGCGGCCGAGCGACCAAGAACGCCAACGGTGGGCGGCACTATTACTACTGCCGGCGCTAGCCTCGACTCTGCCAAGAAGGCCGCGGCCAGCGTCAGCTCGTCTCCTCCCTCGACGGTGTTCGACCCCGACAGGATGAGCAAGCGCCGGGTCCGGAGAGGCTCCGACCCCATACACAACAAGTGCTAGCGGCGCTGGTACGGTGATGAACTGATGATCGTTATCATGAAGTATGACTGCAACTACCTACATCCATCGACCCTGACCTCGTCGTGTGTTTCATTTCAAGGCTAAGCGCCCGCTCTTCTCTTGCTGGTGCCAGCCGGTTCTCTTCCTCTTCCCGGTTCCTCCCGCCACAGTACCTCTCCCCCTCTCGTTGGGCGCTTTTTTTTCTCTTCAGGCGTTGGAAGCCTGTCAGTTCTCTGCATGCCTTGTTGTACCTCCTAGGCTAGGGGGTGGTGCAGACGATTTTGCTACAGAATGGAACACTGCTTGTTTGTACAGAGATGCATGCCAAATGGAAAGGACTCCCAAGTTGAGACCCACGCACGTTTGTAAACTTGTGTTTGTTGTGTGGCTCGAGTTACTAATTCGCAGGGTTGAGTAAGTAATCGAGCCTCAAAAGATCTTCAGGCAAAGATTATTTGAAATGATGTTCCTCATTGTTCCGTCGATCGTGCCACCGGGTGTGCAGCAGCGGCTCCGATTCCACCAGTTGATGCGAACGAGGTCGGGGCATATATTTTTTCCCTTTATTATCTAAAGCAAAGCTGACTAAAGAACAGTGCGTGGTGCGACTGTGCTCTCTCCGCCAACGACGGTGGCTACTGGCCTCTGGCTAGGCACGCGCGCGGTTGGCTGTGGGCTTGGATCAGCATACCCGGCCCATGCACCAAACCATAGCCCCTTCGCGTGGCAAACGCTGAGGCGCCGCGGGCGGCCGGGCGGCTATGGCCGTGGCAATGTCTGGATCCATTCGGCCTTGGTGGTCGAAGGGGATTAAAATCCCTCCCTATTCAAGTTTGATTAGTGGAGGATCTAATCCCCTTGGATCCCCTCTAATATCTTTGAAATGGAACAAGACCTTCATCACACGGAGGAGAGAGAGGCGGGGCAGAGATGGTGTCAATTTCCATTTCAATTAATTGTTTGGGTAGCTACCTCCGAGACCATACTCAAAAGGGAATCTCACACTCAATGTCACACCCAAAATTTTTCTAGAGCCCAAGCAAAGGTAACATTCATATAAGCCTTGTCCAGTGTGTTGCCCCATGTAATGTTTAACTGTATTTTGCTGTTGAACTAACATATACAGCTTGAGTAGGTGCCTGGGATGGCCGGGCACTGGATCCGCACTTACACTCCATTAGGCACCGCAATACGCAACATGCATGTCCTCTAAACAAATATTAAACGGAAGCACAAGAGAAGATCCAGGCATAGACTCTGTCTAGGAGATTTGGGGGCAACTGCATCATCTGGGATTTTATCATGGTTTTTTCAGGCAACTACTACAGCAAGTGGCGGGAGCTTTCCTATGCCAAACCACCACTGCGGAGAACCTAAATACTCCTAGCTATCATGAGAATATATGATAATTTACTACTGGGCCATCTCTAATTGAGTCCTAGAACTACTCTTTCATTGTTCAGGACAATCATATCATCCCCTAAAAATAGAGGAGGAATGTATGTCCACTAATGTCATCCTATGGACAACCCTTCCTGTGTCCCTAGGGGAAGTGAGAGGAGGCAACCTTCTTTTTGTCAGTGGATGAGCAGCAAAGGTTTGGAGTAGTATGGTGGAATGTGACACCGATTCAGGAGCAATGAAGTTGTGAAAAGAGCATATGAATGGCACAACATAGGCAAGCGTCGGATTGAACATGTCATAGAGAAGTTGAGGCCGTGCCAAAAAGTGGAGGCAACACCAATGTAAAGAATAACCAAGGGTGGTAGAGAATGTGAGAATAAAAATAATATTTTGATTAAAGATTTTTTTGAACTACACCAGGAGCACTGGTACATCATCTAAGAACTCGGATGGGCACCCACGCTGACCGCACGCTCAAACACAGATGAGGCTACCTGAGTAGTCCCAGGACGCGCCTACTGAGCAACTCACACCCTAACACGCACCTACACACCTGTACACACGCTCAGTCCCCACAGGGGAAAATCCCCCGGTGAGACACACAGGTTCGTCCCTGACGGGGATCGAACCTGGGCGGGTGGCCTGCACACCAGCAGCGCTCACCACCCGAGCTGAGCTCGGTTCTCATTAAGGAAATTAAAAAATGAGAGAAACTAACATAGGGGAGAAATTCAAAGGACGTTGTCAGAGAGAAATGAAACGCGGAGAAGGAATCTTAATTTTTACACAAAAATTTTTCTAGTACACTTTGCCTATGAGATCTATCATTCTTTTACAAATTTGTATATGGTGACTTTGTATCTTAGGCGGCTCTATTTGGAATGCGGGATTCTTTCCCATTTCTACGTTTTTCCATAAAATTGAATCGTTTCTTATAAAATTCTTGTATAATTTATGTGAAATTTCTATGTTCCAAACCTGCCCTTAACTTTTGTAACATGATACATATGTAGATGTACTTTATGCATAAAATTATAATTTATTAAAAAAATCAACCGTGTCATATATTTGTAAAGGAAGATGGTGCATTTTATGATTTTAACAGTGGTCTTTGCACGTTTCGGAAGGGTTGGAAATTTGTAGCACTGACTACTGACCCTGGGATTAAATCATTAAACTATCTCTAGCCGTCCGATCTAGGTCACGTTCCGGCATCCTTCCCTTTTATCCGCTCTCTCACGGTCTCGCCTCAGCGCACCAAGTTTGCTCGCCCAGGGTTTTAGCCGCCGCCGCCGCCGAGCAGAGAGAGGGTAGACGCCATGGTGCAGCGGCTCACGTACCGGAAGCGGCACAGCTACGCCACCAAGTCCAATCAGACCAGGGTTGTCAAGACTCCCGGTGAGTTCCTACGCCCTGCCGCTGCTACTCTTGTGAGATTTCCACGTCGCGATTCGAGAGTTCTTCCGCTGTTCGTGTGCTAAATTTGGCCGCATCGCTGGTGCAGGAGGGAGGCTGGTGTACCAGTACATCAAGAAGAGGGCGAGCGGGCCGAAATGCCCCGTCACTGGCAAGAAGATCCAGGGGGTAAAGCACCGCATGCCATTTTGAACTCGAAAACTTTGAACTATGGTGTGAATCGTGCTTAGATAAAGTGGCTTTATCTAATTATACACTAGTTTGTAGAATTGTATTGGTCTGCAGTGTTAATGTCATTGTGAATCAGATTTACTGATTCCCTGCTAGACTCGAATCTCTAAAGCATCCTTTATTGATTTGAGGGTTGGCAGGATGCTATACCTGTTAATGGAGTCCTGCTAGATAACTGAATTTAGTTGCAACAGCAATGCAAATGGTTGCTCAGAGTGAATGAAATCAACCATACATGCAAATGAGTGATGCCAATACAACTCGAGCTAACTCTGCTTTATTGCTCTTGAGAATAATATTTGGTCAAATGCATATTTTAAATGCCCTTCTATCTCTTTTTATGTGCCTTTGCTTTGTTTAGTAAATCTTGCCGGTGATTATAGCAGACATTAATTCCAAGGCTGGGTTCTTTTACACCCTTGCATCTTCGACAGAGGCTAGAATGGGGGTGCTATTAGTGTTACATGCAAAGCTGCACATTTTTTCCAGAACATCTCTTTCTACTGTAATAATAATGCATTCTTAGGGCTTAGGGCTTCATTGGTTGATGGTGGAATTTGTTTCATGCTATATATTGTTATCAATTAGGCCATACCAGTACTAACAATGTTTTTTTATATCTTTTAGATACCTCACCTGAGGCCTGCTGAGTACAAAAGATCCAGATTACCTAGGAACAGGAGGACCGTGAACCGTCCATATGGTGGTGTTCTATCTGGCCAGGCTGTTAGGGAAAGGTTAGTGTTAGTCTTGATTTTGCTTCTGGTGCTGACAAGCATACTCTTTTATCATGTAAATGTTGTTATGTTTGTATTTCAGGATCATTCGTGCTTTTCTTGTTGAGGAGCAAAAGATCGTGAAGAAAGTTTTGAAGATCCAAAAGACCAAGGAAAAGCAAACATCAAAATGAAGCAGTCAACATAGTAGTGAAATTATTTAGTACGGTGGTGGTGATCACTCTTAATCGCCTGTTCAGTCTTCTAAGCTGGTTCCTGAATTAAGCTTGAGATTTCTTTCAGTTGTCCTTGTTCCAAGAGTGTAAATCTGGACATCTTTCCAATGTTCTGATTTTTCTGGTTGAGCCATAAGTCATATATCCAAAGCATCATGATAGCCTTTGCGATTTGTCAAATTCTTGAAAAAATAGAATTGCTCCCGGTGCTGTGATTGGACTATACCGATGGATTTGGCTATAATTTTGATTCACTCAGCCAAGGGACAAGTAGAATGCGCTTAAAGTTGGCTAGGTATTTAGAGGCTTGTTCTAATTTATATTACAAAACGATGGATTCTCGTTTCTCTTAATTCCTGGGGTATAGATGCTGAAGTTGTAATCGCAGTCTATCAGAGTGAGGATGTACACACGATCAGAGTTGTTCATCAGGCTTAGTCGTACCCATGTTATGTGTAACAAAGTGGTTAAAAAATCGATACGTATAAGCAGCATAACAGCAGTTGAAACACGGGGACCATTCCAGCAACCAGTAGTAATTTGAAAGTTTAAAAATGGAAAAAAATATATCCAAGTCATTATAGGTTTTTTTTTCAAAATTGGATTTCATGTTGATAAAAATAAATAAAATTATTGTCAAGAAAATAACTAGCGGTTTGATTCATAACATGAAATCTAACTCTATAAAAAATGGATGTCATGGATCTAGGTTGCCCTCTTAACTTTGACTTTTTTCTTGTTATACTGTCCGCTATGAAAATAGTTTGAAGACAACTCTACGCAATATCTTTTTGAGAGAATTACTTATTTGACCCAAAAAATTTTGGCGCTTCCTTCATTGGTCTAGAAAAAAAATTTGTTCCCTACTCGACCCAGAAATTTGGTTTCATTCATTTCTAGTCACTTCCGTCCATTTAGAACCATAACGGTGTCAAATGGAGTAACAAAAAAAATCCCCAAAAATATTTTATGGTCCCTATACATAAGCAACATTCTTCCAGGTTTTTAATGCAATTTATAACGGACATTAAATAAGCATTTCTCTATTATCTAACTTTACATCAACATCATTATCATTTTCAAAACACCCATTAAGATTTATATTCTAAGGTTCAAACTTTTACAGTGAGCTCCATATACAACAAAGGGAATATACAAATTTTTGTGTAATATTTGGAGCACTTTTCCTATAGCAAGTGTTTCCAATTCAATTTTATATCTAAAAACAAAGAAAAGGGTAAATATGTCATTTAACTGCAAATTCTAGGGCTGCAAAATCACCACAGAGCCAAATTATCATATGAAAGCTGTTGTCCAAGTTTCATGATTTTTGGAGTTCATTTAGCCCATTTTTAGCATTTCTTTTGTTTTAGATAACATGCAATAAACCGAGGGCATAAAAATCTTTTCATGGATCCCCATCTTTACCGTTCATAGATCTACTGGAATACAACTCAACAAAGTTTGAATTTTCAACACTTTTATTTGATTTTTAATGGGTTTTCAAATGGATGGAAGTGTTAAGAAAAGAACGAAACAAAATTTCTGAGTCGAGTAGGGAAAAAAAATTCTGGGCCAAGGAAGAAAGTGCCAAAATTTTTTGGCCCAAATAGATAATTCTCTCTATGTTTTTTATGTTTCCACTTTCCAAACCAAATATACCAAAAACTAGTGTCAAGTGGACCAAAATAATTCGATTTTGGTCAAATCATCAAGTAATTATCTAAGAGTGGGATTGGAACCTATTCCCTTTGGGAGAAAAGTGGTAAAATGAAACAACAGCTTAGCTTTGGCCTCACGGTGGACAGAAAAAATAAAAAAATTAAGATTGTTGTCAAGTAGGATCTGGACCCATGCCCTTTCGGAGAAAAGAAACTGTAAATTAGTAAGACGTTCACAGTTTGGGGCACCACAAAGTGATGCATCTCTTTTTGATGACATGCCATATCAGCTTGTTTGAACTAATTCAATTATTAGACACAGACATGGAAACGAAAGTATAGCTTACCTTTAGCCTCAGGCCCTCAGGGTGGACAAAGAAAAAATACAAATATCAGGGTGGGCAAAAAATAATAAAAACATAAATTATTGTCAAGAATGGGATTCGAACCCATGCCCTTTCGGACCAGTACCTGAAACTGGCGCCTTAGACGAACTCGGCCATCTTGACTTCAATTGCATTAAATCCAATTTTAAGTTTTAAAGATATTAAGTCTTGTTGTGCTGCCATTTTTTCATGTTTTCATTTGTGCGTATGTTCTGCATCTAGAGTTTATGGATCCCATCAATTGCGCGGCGCTTCATGTCCATATCATATTTCATTATTCAGAACCTGACATACTCCCCTGAAGTAGAGAGGATGCCGCTAATGCGCTCTTTCTGAAATGTTGGACAGAAATACACAATTCTAGCCTGCTGAATGTGAGTGGAGGATTGGTCGAGATGCTTGCCTCTACACAGAGGTACTACGTGATTGGAGGCGAATGTGGTGTGGGGAAAACAAGCATGGCAGCATTGCTTTCTGTGAAGTTTGCCAACCATGGTAAACCAACACTTATTATCGATGGACCGATCACCATCACTAGGTGATTCATTTGAACAGTATCTGAACGCCTATGTTGCTTGTGACGTATAATGCTAATGCATGTTGCTGCACATTGTTATTTCAAGGTATAAAAATGCCGTTCCATCCTTGCCAACCTTGAATTACTCCTGAGAAACTGCAAGTAATTGTAAGTGCACAACAATTCCCAGTTGATATATGTGGATTGAAAAGCAAACTGCAAGCTTATCCTCTTCCATGCTTCATCAAGTCTACTGAGTTAGAGGAACTAAAGCAGCAGATGGCCAGAGTGCGTGAACTTTTTTGCCATCCACGATCAAGAGAATTTGTCATTGTGACAATTCAGACGTAAGAGCTACCACCATCTTTACTAATTCCCTGCTAGACTCTAATCTCTAAAGCATCATTATTGATTTGGGGGCTGGCAGGATGCTATATAACTGAATTTAGTTGCAACAGCAATGCAAATGGTTGCTCAGAGTGAATGAAATCAACCATACATGCAAATGAGTGATGCCAATACAACTCGAGCCAACTCTGCTCTTGAGAATTCTGTTCGGTATCCGTTTTCGAAATGATCCAAGTAAATATAGGTAGACGTTAATTATCATTGCTTTGATGCAATAGTGCATCCTTCTTGGACACAATGCGCTTGTACTTGTGATGTAAACTGAATAATATTTGGTCAAATGCATATTTTAAATGCCCTTCTATCTCTTTTTTTATGTGCCCTTGCTTTGTTTACTAAATCTTGCTGGTGATTATATTATACATTATTTCCAAGGCTGGCTTCTTTACACCCTTGCATCTTCCACTGAGGCTAGAATGGGGGTGCTAGCAGTGTTACATGCAAAGCTGCACAGTTTTCTAGAACATCTCTTGCTACTGCAATAGTAATGCATTGTTAGGACTTCATTGGTTGATAGTGGAATTTGTTTCATGCTATGTATTGTTTCCAATTAGGCCATACCAGTACTAACAAGGCCTGCTGAGTACAAAAGATAGAGGTTAACCAGGAACAGGAGGACTGTAAACCGTCCATATGGTGGTGTGCTATCTGGCCAGGCTGTTAGGTAAAGGTTAGTGTGATGACAAGCATACTATCTCTTTTATCATTTAAATGTTCTTATATTTGTATTTCAGGATCATCCGTGCTTTCCTTGTTGAGGAGCAAAAGATCCTGAAGAAGGTTTTGAAAGATCCAAAAGACCAAGGAAAAGCAAACATCAAAATGAAGCAGTCAACATAGTAGTGAAAATATTTAGCACGGTGGTGGTGATCACTCCTTAATCACCTGTTCAGTCTGCTAAGCTGGCTGTTCCTGAATTAAGCTAGAGATTTCTATCAGTTTTCCTTGTTCCAAGAGTGTAAATCTGGACATTGTTTCCAATGTTCTGATTTTTCTGGTTGAGCTGAAACATGTCTCTCCCTGCATTAGATAGCGGCGCGGAGACATCACAGCCTCGCAGGTGATGACTGAGGCGCAGGGCTGTGCGGCGGAGGGAGAGGAGGTAGGTGCCGTATCAACTGCATCATTACAAAAATTCATGAGATTTATTATGCTATACTCTGAAGTCTGAACTACAAGATTATAGTCTGCACTATATTCAAAGGCATTTGATTGGCACAACATCCTACTGTAGTTTGCAGGAGGAACTGCCATTGGCTCATTGTAACCAAAAACTTTATTGAAACATTTTTCTGTTGTTTATGCCATGAAATAGACTAAGCTCAACAGCAACGACAAATTGGAATGACAATTTTATTGAAACGAACCTTGTACCTCAAATGGCGTGACTCGGTCCGCTCTAATCACAACAAGTCTCGAATCAACCTCAGAACCTTTGGAACCTGACGGTAGATGCAGTATGCTAGAGAATTACTGTTTGTGTTGCCTTCTACACCCAATAGCATCCTTGTGGCAGTAGCAAAGCCCCGTTTTCCTGCAGTTTTAGGGTTTCTGTGAGTTATCCCACCTGTCATCTGATTCTCTTTCTTCTGGGCCCATTTCATCCCATCTTGATAAGGGGGACACCAGATTGCCGGTTTTGGTGGGCCATGACTAAATACACCTTTGTTGTATACGGCTCTTAAAGGGACTTTAATGTTAGTCAGATCAGCCACAGTCTTGAAGGGATTTCAAACCCCTCCATCATTGGCAATGGCCCAACCCTAACCACACTAATGTCTTCTCTTGCAACTACATGATGATAGTTCACCCCAATTCTTAGAGTTTGCAGGATTGATCCAATATAAACCTTGGTGTTGAATGATCGGCATACAGCTCAAACAACCCAAATCGCTCATTCTCCCACCCTCTCAAGTATAGATCTCTCCCAGCGAGAAAAAAAGTGATCCTTCTATCTTTGTACTTGAATGAGAGGTGGAATGTACCTTCTTCGGGTGTTGTATATATTTCAGCACCCTCTCCCAAAAATTCGGATAAATCTATGCAAGTGCTGTTTACCCGACACCACTGTCTGACTTTCATGATTCCTTCGATGTAGCTCAACTTAGATGCAGGTAAATCATCTGGATCTAAATATATAGTTGCGGTGTTTCCAGGACAATTGTCATCAATTGAATTTTTTGGTGATGTCTGAAAATATATGAAATAAGGAGTATAAGGCTACCAAAAGTACCAAAACATTGACTATCAAATCAAAGTAGTAAAACATTGACTGAGAGAACACTTGTAGGTATCATTAATCAAATCACAGCCAACATACCTCTCTCCTTTTGGAAATATCCATTGAAGTACTGCTATGGAACAACCTTTTAGTGCACTGTGCCAGAGAGAAATATGAGAGAAGATAAGTGACATAGATAGACACTAAAATGCATTGAAAATGTAAAGAACTAAGTAAAAACTCATACCCCAAACAGGGCAGTGTTGTGCTTTGTGATTCTTCTCTTTGCTATCTCAACTTCATATCCATGGTGTGTTACCTATTTTAACAGAAGAAGTGAGAAAATCCATAGGATAACATGAAATTTGCACATTATCATTCAGAAAAAACATAATCTGACCTATGTGCTCAATATATGAAAAAAAATTGTAGAAGTAATCATCTTTGTTTGTTTAGGATTATCCTAAGAGTTTTTCTCTACCCTTCTCAAAATGTTTGAAACTGATTATTGTAAAATTCCGGAAAAGTTTACATCCTGAAACATAATAATAAGCAAAGACTTGAGTTCAACTTTCTGGAATGAGCGTACTGTGCACAGCGTATCATTAAGTCATGTTCTTCCATATGGAGCTACTAGTACTCCAGAAAATAGGATGCATGTGCATTGCACGAAGCATTGTATCAAGATATTTGCTAGCATCAGAAAGTATACAGTGAGGATTACAATCAAATGAAAATCAAGCATGCCACAGCAACCTAGTGCAGAACCAAAGGTTTTGAAACATACATTGCATCCATAGTTTCAGCGCATACAAAAGATATCAAAGTATATACAAGCTGAGACGTGGCACTTCCATGGAAGATCTAAATTCATAAATGAAACTGGCATTTATATTTAATTTCTTGCAGAATATGTTACTGACCTCCCTCAGTTCATTCTCAGGCTTGGAGTGTATGCGCTGAAGTTCTTCTTTGTGATAAGTCCGTAGAGTTGACTCTTTATGCTCATTATCCTGCTGAATTCTTGCCACCTGAATATTAGCAAACAAGCACCTTCATGGTCATTTCAGAGGAAAAAACAGTTTTACTCAAAATAGCTACTGTGTAACATTTAATTATATCATAATTTTTTGACACCATGTAAGCAACGTTTAAATAAGGTTTATTTTAATTACCAGCATTTTACTAGTGATGCAATGTAGATACATTATAGCAATACCATTTTGAAATTCTACAAGTTTATAGGAACATAGTTTAAAAATGCTTTAGCTGCTTTCATGCTGCCAAATATTTACCGTATCTAAGCTGCTGAAAAACTAAATGGAAACTGAAGTTCTACGGAAGCCTCAAATTTCGACAGCAGTATGCTATGAGCCGTGTGCCTGAACAATATTAGGAAAATGCATTTTCACTTCTTCTATGCTACCTTAAAGCACATAGAAAGAATCTTTAAACTACTTGCTCTCTTAGGCTTGGTATGTCTTTCATTTTATTTATAGAGCTTATTTTGGCCTACTTTGTTCAACTATCCCAGCACCAACATTTTGTATCACTCCAGAACAGCACACAGATAAGTAAGAGTAAAGTTAATTTTTAAAATGAAGAAAATCGAACTTGTTCAACTTACCATTGCGCCATGTTCCTCCTTAAGGTGCATCAAATAGCTCTCGGAATCTTGCTTGTGCTCTGATATCTTTTGGTTGCATTTGTCTTCCATTTCCCTTATGAGCTTCTGTCCCTGAATTTCAAACATTCATAAGATTATAGCACAAGAATAAGTCAAGTCAAGCATTCTAAACATTTAGCATAAATAATTTCTGAAATGGGAGTTAACTTACCTTTTCTTTTTCGGCATTAGTAATATCTATCTTTTCAAGTTCATATTTCTTCCGAATTTCATTGATCGCCTGTAGAGTTCATATGGAAACTGTGATTTATTTGCGACCAAGCCAAAATGCTCCACAATTGATAGAAATGAAATACCTGGTCATTTTTTAGAGATAGCTCTTTCAAGTGCTTCGATAGCTCTATCTGTTTACCTTCAAGCATGAGATCATACTGTTTTTTTGCCTCACTAAGTTGGCATTCTGCTGCAGTAACTGAAGCTTCAACCTGGGCAGTGGATTGAAAAGGAAGTTATGTACGTATGTTAGATATATAGAAACCCTCATCTCATGGTGTTTAAAATACCTAATAAGCACAAACCTGTAATTTCCGCTCCTCCAAAGTTTTCTCTCTTTCTACAGAACAATTACAGAGCTGCTCCTTCTCATCCAGAACACTGTGAAGTTGGTTGATATCATTCTCCAGTGTGTCAACCGGCTGGTCACGCTTAGTAATCTCTCCTTGCAGAGATTCAGCATCATTAGATTTCTCTTCCATAATTGACTGCAGTTGGCCTAGAAGCTCCTGATTATCTGTTTCTAGCTTCAAAATCTTTTGAAGCAACTCTTGCTGCAGAATACAATATCATAAGAAAACATGCATAGTTACATGTCATGAATTGTATTTCAACAGAAAATCAATTTGTAACTGGGCGAGACAGTTGACAAACCTTGTGATTTTTAGCAAGGGTAGAATCTTCGAGTAACTTTAGAATTCTTTCTTGTAGTTCAGAAGCTAACTTCTCTAACCGATTGATGTTGGAGGCAGAAATTTCAGCTTCAGGCTCTAATCTTCTGATCTTATCTTCAGCCACTTGACATTCTTCAACATGCTGAACCATAACAACTTCTTGAGTTTTCTGCAACTCTATGATTCTGGACTTCAGTCCTTCAATTTCAGTTTGCAGAGCATTGTTTTCTGACGTCAAATCTACATACTGGTTTCCAAAGTGTTCAAATTTGTCCTTAGAAGATCTTGGTATTAGCATTTTCTCCTCTTGGTCCAGTTCACAGAACCTTGCAAATGAGGAAAGCACCCTAGACACATGACTTGACATAGAAGCGTGCTCTTTATCTAGCTCAGTTACTTTAGCCACGAAGCTACTAAGCAAGCCCTGAAGATCCTTGACCTTATTGTCCTTCCATAGTTTTTCTATTTCCATAATAAAGTCCTGATTCCTAAGATGCAACTTCTTCTTTTCATTTTGATCCATGCATTGCAGGCGGGAGTGGAGACATAAGAAGGATTTATTTTCATCAACTGAACCCTCCAACTGCTTGATGAGGGAATCTGCATATATAAGTACAGTTATATTATTGCTAGATGTTAGTGCTGTTCTCCCTTCTTTATTAATAGAAACAGACACATCCTCGTGCCGTTCGTTCAAAAAAAACATAAAGATGTTAGTGCTGTTGAACGGTGGGCACACCTCAAATTGGAAATCACTGAATGTGTCCTTTTCTCAAACTCCAAGCAAAGTTCTGGACATAAAATGGGGCGCTGGAATTTTGTGGACTTATTCATCACATTTCTACTTTTCTAATGACTTCCTGTTCCCAGCTACTTAGTTTCTGTATACTCCTTATGCAACATAGCATATGACGAAAAGTCGAAAACTATTTTTGATTCAGCATTCGGTACAGAAAAATGCAACTCGTACCTTTTTCCTTTATAGAAGTATCATTTGAATACAATTGTTCTTTGTAACTTTGATCCATTTCTTCCTTTTCTTGTTTGGTCTGCAACATCTCCCGTTTCACTGAAATTAACAGGAAGAGTGTGATGGCGGCAGATGGTTAGTGGTGGGTGGATTACGGAGAGAGTACTCGTGTGAGGTAAGAGGGCGAGGACCTGGACCGTGGGGTCTAGGTTTAGGCGCCAGCGATGGAAGCCAATTGATAAGAGATTGATCTATTACTTGAGTTCTTTCTTGATTACAAAGCCATATATATAGGCTGCACTTCCAGCTCAACTCTCAAGCTAATTCTCATCTCATTCGGGCCCAATAAGCCCGTACAGACTGAACCAATCCTAACCAATTTCTAACCAACTCAATTACTAATTCCTAGATACAAAGCCTAATTTAGGCCTGGACTCTTATCCGACTAACTCCTGGCCTGCTTCTGACGCCTATGGTACTGCCTGCCGTACATAACATCTCTCCCCGCCTGGACAACCAGCGTCCAAGCAAACCCACTTAAAATCTTTACTAAACTCATCCTCGAGCTGAAAGGAAGGGTAAAGACGACGAAATTCTTCCAGTGGAATCCATGAAGCATCAGCTGCCTGTTGTCCCTGTCATTGCACGAGTAACTCTGGGACGCCTCTTGCCAAACGTCCACGCAGAACCTGCTGAGGGACTGGACCGGCACGCCCATGTCGGGTGGGGGGCAGTGTTGGTGGCGTCTCTGGTTCAGGCCTCTGTATGGCTTCAGTAACCCCACATGGAACACATCGTGCAGCCTGGCGGACGATGGCAGCTGCAGCCGATAGGCCATGTCGCCCACACAAGCCAGCACCTTGAATGGTCCATAGAACCTTGGTCCCAGCTTGCCATGCCCACGAGCATCCAGTGAAGCAGCTTGGCGATGGATCAGACGAAGCCACACCCACTGTCCAAGCGAGAAAAGCACCTCACGATGACCCCGATCGCGTTGTACTTTCTGGTACTGCTGTGCTTGCTCCAGTCGGTCTCGTATCTCAGCCAAGAATTCGTCCCGGTCCCAAAGCTGCTGATCAACAGCCGGGAGCTTGGCTGACACCCCATCATAAGAGCGGAGGGTTGGAGGGTCCCGCCCATACACAACCCTGAATGGCGTCGTGCCCAAAGAAGCCTGATAAGACGAGTTATAGCAATATTCAGCCCATGCAAGCCACTGGACCCACTGTCTTGGTCTGTCACCCGTCAAGCAGCGCAAATACATGGCTATGATCTTGTTAGTAGCCTCTGATTGGCCGTCCGTTTGAGGGTGAAATGCAAAGGACATTTTCAGCTGGACACCTGACAGCCTGAAGAGTTCGCGCCAAAAAGCACTTGTGAAAACAGGGTCACGGTCACTGACTATTGAGGATGGAATTCCATGCAGACGCACAATCTCCGTGAAGAAGGCATAGGCCACTGTCGTTGCTGTATATGGGTGCGCCAACGGAATGAAGTGGGCGAATTTAGAGAAATGGTCCACCACTGTCAGTATTACTGTCTTCCCGTTCACTCGCGGCAGCCCTTCGACAAAATCCATGGCAATGTCCGCCGACACCGCGGATGGGACCTCCAATGGTTGTAACAGGCCGCCCGGCCGAAGGGAATCAACTTTGTTCTGCTGACAAACACGGCAAGACAGCACATAATCCCGTACTCGGCTGTGATCCCCTGGAATGTAAAAAGTAGCACGGACCCTGTGGAGCGTTTGCTGAATACCTTCATGGCCCGTGCCGTGAGCATCAGCAATAATCGTTGACACCAGTGGAGATGAAGCCGGCACAAAAACCTTGCTGTCTTTGGCCCATAGCCCATCGATCACAGACCAGCCATTTGTCCTGGCTAGCGCTTGGTCGCGGATGGCACCCAGGTCATCTGCCTGCTCCAATTCAGACCTCAAGTCATCAAATAATGAAAACTGTGGTCCTGAGACGGCCGAGCAAGAGAGTGTGTCGGTGTACTGATCAGCATCGCGGCGAGAGAGAGCATCTGCCACTATGTTTGCATGTCCTGGCTTGAATTCCACCGAAAAATCAAAGCCAATTAACTTGCTAGCCCATTGGTGCTGTGGTACTGTGGCCAAACGTTGATCAAGGAGAAATTTAAGGCTGCGATGATCGGTCTTAACAAGGAATGGCCGTCCCCACAAATATGGACGCCAATGACGAACAGACTGAACCAAGCCGATCAGTTCACGCTCATAAGCTGCCAACTTGGCATGCCGGGGCGCAATTGGTCTACTGAAAAAGGCCACCGCCCCACTGCCTTGATGGAGAACTGCCCCAAAACCTGTACCCGAAGCATCACATTCGACAATGAAGGGGAGTTGAAAATCTGGCAATTGTAATACCGGGGCCTTAGTAATTGCACTGCGCAGAGCGTCAAAGGCTTCTTGTGTCTCAGGAGTCCATCGAAACCCTTCCTTGCGAAGCAATTTAGTCAGGGGGGCAGCAAGTGTACCATAGTCCTTGATGAATCGCTTGTAATACCCTGTAAGGCCTAGAAATCCACGGACTGCACGTACTGTTTTGGGCTGTGGCCAAGAGAGGACAGCCTGCACCTTATCAATGTCCATGGCCACTCCTTGGGCACTGATCACATGCCCCAAATAAGCCACTGACGGCGCAGCGAAGGAGCATTTGGATCGTTTCAGAAATAACTGATGTGCTGCTAGGGTCCGCAAGACCAAGTGAATATGCTGAAGGTGCTCTGCCCAAGAGCAGCCGTAAATCAATATATCATCAAAGAACACCAAGACAAAGCGGCGTAGGAACTTCTGTAGCACCATGTTCATCAAGGCTTGAAAAGTAGCAGGCGCATTTGTAAGCCCGAACGGCATGACTAGAAATTCAAAGAGGCCTTGGTGTGTGCGAAAGGCTGTCTTGTGTACATCGGCCGGGTCCATCAAAACCTGGTGATAACCGGAACGTAGGTCCAGCTTGGTGAAGTGCCGCGCGCCCTGGAGTTCGTCCAGCAGCTCTTCGACTACCGGAATGGGGAATTTATCCTTGATAGTCTTGCTGTTCAAGGCCCGGTAGTCAATGCAAAGGCGCCACGATCCATCATGTTTGCGGACCAAAAGTGCTGGTGACGAAAATGTGGATGAGCTAGGCCGAATCACCCCCTGACGAAGCAATTCATCACACTGCCGCTCAAGCTCATCTTTCTGAATATGTGCATACCGATACGGCCGCACTGCCACAGCTTCCGAGCCTGCATGTAATCTTATTCGGTGACTGATGGAGCGCTGCGGTGGAAGTCCCTGTGGTTCCTTGAAGAGGTCAGAGAATTTGTCAAGAAGACCATCAAGCAATGTGTCATCCCCAGCCGAGACGGAGTGGCAGACTGGCCCAGTCTTCAGGTCAATTCCTGCCCACAACACGCGGCGATCCTCCCGTTGAAAGCAGAGGGTTTGCTGTCCAAAATCCCATAATATGGGGCCTAAAGCGCCCTAGAAACCCACGCCAAGTACAAGATCAAAGCCTCCAATTGGCATTGCATAGCAGTCAATCGAGAAACGAGAGCATCCAACAACAATATCCATACCCGGAAACACACTTGAGCAGGCCACGCGCTCCCCATTGCCCACCGTGACATGCAGGGCAGTGCGGCGCTTGGTAGGAAGCTGAAGATCCTCGGCCACTGCGGAGTCGATGAAATTATGGGAGGAACCGGAGTCCAGCAGTGCTGTCAATCTCTTTCTGCCCACGAGCACCCAGATGCGCATCGTATGGTATGTTGTGGCTCGAATTCCTGTGAGTGCGTGCAGGGAGATGAGGGTTTCTTCCGCTGGTTCTTCCTGCTCTTGCTCGACGGAATCATCATCAGGTACCACCTCGAGGATAAACAGCTTCTTGCATTTATGGCCATATGTGAACTTTTCATCACAGTTGTAGCACAAGCCAGCGGCACGACGCTGCGCCATCTCGGATGGGCTGAGGCGGCGGCGGCCCAGAGAGGGTAGCGGGGCCAGTGGTGCTGATGTCGCCGCTGAATCCACCAAGTTAGATGCAGCTGCGGAGGCAGCTCTTGACGGAGTCTGAGTCGCTCCGGGTTGCTGTCGATAGGATGAACGGCCTGGCGGCCGCCCGGGGTTCACCTCAGGTAGGAGCATCCGCTGTTCGTAGGCACGGGCAATTGTGATGGCCTCATTCAACGTCGCAGGCTGACGGAGGGACACATCGATTTACAGAGGATTACGGAGGCCGATGATGAACAACTGAACTTGTTGACGCTCCGAAAGTTCGGCGTCCCGGCAAGCCAGGGTCATGAATTTTTGACAGTAATCTTCCACCGAAGATGTGCACTGTAACAGCTTCAGGGCGCCTAGGGGGGTGTCCGTCATTGGGGGTCCAAAACGGTTCTGTACCATGCGGACGAAGCTGCGCCATGGTGGTTCGCCAGAGTTGAGTTCGAGGCGCAAATACCACAGTTGTGCTGGACCCATCATGTGCATCGACGCGTACCACATACGGCGATCGTCCGGTGTATGCTGTCCGCGGAAGAACGTCTCACAGCGATTGAGCCACGGAAGCGGATCCTCACTGCCATCATACGTCGGGAATTCCAACTTGGCACGAGGATGGAAGTTGTCGTCGGTGCCGCTGGATCGGGAGGCAGACCCGTGTGTCATGCTGCTGGGGTCCTTCTTGGCGGCGGCGGCAACAGATGCGGCTGCGGCGGCGGCTTCGGCGGCGGCAGTGGCGGCTGCGTTGGCGGCAGCCACGGCGGCGGCTACGGCGGTTGAGTCAACCGTGGACTGCACGTCCAGGTCGTCCGTCGCGGCAGCTTTGCCCATTGCGGCTGGGTCGAGGCGGATAACCGACGCGGACAGGCGCTTAATCTGGTCGCCTTGCTGCTGGACGGTCTTGCGGAGGTCCTGATTGGAGCCGTCGAGCTTGGTGGCAAGGTCTTCCAGCCGCTTGGCCAGGTCGTCGATGGTCATGGCTGGTGATGACATGGTGAGCGAAAGATCGGAACCAGAGCAGTCTGATACCAGTTGTGATGGCGGCGGATGGTTATTGGTGGGTGGATTACGAAGAGAGTACTCGTGTGAGGTAAGAGGGTCCAGCTCAACTCTCAAGCTAATTCTCATCTCATTCGGGCCCAATAAGCCCGTACAGACTGAACCAATCCTGACCAATTTCTAACCAACTCAATTACTAATTCCTAGATACAAGGCCTGATTGAGGCCTGGACTCTTATCCGATTAACTCCTGGCCTGCTTCTGACGCCTATGGTACTGCCTGCCGTACATGACAAAGAGACAGCCATTATCACATTATTTCAGAAACATTTAGCACAACGCGAATCATTCTATATATTAACATACCATATCAATGTACACAAAGTACATTAGATATTCACAGTTTATAGTGTTAATTTACTAAGTTGTCAGTTCTAGAAAGATCTGCATTAACTTGTAATGGTAGTGGATTGTGCAGAGAGACCAACTGAAATGATCTTTTGTTCCTCACACTCCAGTTTTGTTGATAAATCATGTGACCGGCAGTTTAATTCATCTAGAGAGCTTTGGAATTTTTCCCAAGCATCTCTCCAAAATAGTCTTATCTTCCTCAACTGTAAATGTATTGTTTCACCAGTCATATCTAAACAACAGTTGTGCAACGTAGATGTCACCGTTAATATATATTACCATGTTCTATCTGATTACCAAGTTGCTTCACAGTTGTGGTCAGTTCATCACCAAATGTCGTTGTTGAGGAGATTTTCGTATCTGATCCCTGCCAGAGCTTCAAATCTTCGGTCTGCTTCACCTTAAGCTTTACATTTTCATTGATGGATTGTTGAATTATCTGTTCTGGTGCTCTTCTCAGTTTGGTATCCTGAGTTTATATGAAACAAATCAGTGATAAGATATCCTAACAAAAACCAAATAATAGTAGGTGTAGAAAACAATGATACATGCACATCCTGTCTCAATTTAACAGTTCTACGTGCCAAACAAATGGTTTTTTCATCCTAATGCAGAATAGATCCCTAAAAGGCAATGTCTCATGTTTAATTAAGTTCAGGACCAGCCCAATATATGAATATACAGAACAAAACACAGTGGCAAATGGGATGGTGGGCTTTCGCAGGTTTTGCAGGTGAGAAATGTTCAGAGCTCTTTTCAGAGGAACAATGTGAATTCAAAGAGTGCATGCATGCAGGAAATAAACTGAGTGCTTTTTTATACTGAGAAGAGGCATCCAATTCCAATTTCCAATACTCCAGAGGTCGAATTATTTTTTGAAAGTGGCAGGAGCTCTGCCAAATCAATTAAGATGGGAATATGTCGAATTATTTGGCACAAATGTATACATGTAACTTCTGGAGAGAAAAAAAAAAGGAACACTGCAGAGACACAAAGCAAGCTTCCGACCGGCTATACAGTGTGCATCCTTGAAACAATAATTTGATGCTTGTGTTGCCTTCAAACTTCAGCCTATATTGTTGGATTTTTTTTCTTTCACATTGGCAACTTGGCAAGATTACATGGTTAGTAAATGCAAGATTACTTGGTTTAACGAAAAGTACACTGCAATTCATCTGTTTTACCTGGAGCTAATTCCATTGCCCACAATACTTTACAGAATACCATAACAGGAGTAAGGACTAAACTAGATTAGTATCTGTGAGTCCTACCAGGCCACCGTCAGGAATGATACAACTGCAAAATTCCCATACAACAAGCTTTGGAATTTTGACATTGATTAACAGCAGACAACTTTCCAGCTAGTTGCACCATCCACACAGACACCGAATTTAAACTATTGTAGTGACAGGATAACTGGAATAAGTTTCACGAATAACTTCAGTTCATACAATTGAATCATACGAGCTAAATCGATTCAGCAAAATTCCACCGCAACATAAAAAGTTGAGAAATCGTACCGCCATTTCTATAGCATTATTCAGTATGCCTTTCTCATGGACCATGTTTCCTGTGATAACATGGGGAAAATCAGTAATAACTCATAAAATCGTCCTCTCAAACCAAAACAGGGGGGCAAAAATGAAACCAGAACCGTGATCTAATTTCCGAAACTCCCATACGAACTACCTTCATAGTCCGAGGGTTTGTAATTCCCGGCTTTCATGGCCGTCGAGGTGGACTCCACTAGGGATCGGAGCCCCTCGATTCTCCTAAGCTTCGAGAGCTTCTGCATTCTATCCACGAAACCGTATTCGAAAAATAGCTTACATCAGGATTTAGGGTGCTCGGTTTGCCAAAGCAGGAATGGAAGAGAAAGCAAGGAGCAGGCGTACGAGGCGGGTGCTCAACGCTGGCGAAGGGCCCGAGGAAGATACTGTCGAGGTGGTTGCTCGCCGCCGGCGAACGGCCCGACGAAGATCCTGTGAGTTGTGAGTAGCGGGTGCCGTCGTCGCGTCGTACATTGCTGCCGCCGGGAAATGAGCCAATCTCCCTTGGAATTGGAGGGAAGTCCAGCGCCGAACAGCCTCGTCCCGCGCGAGCCTAATAGACACGGTCCAACAAGCTGGAACAAGCTGGCCGGCCCAGCTCGTGTTTTTTTCGTCATTTTGTCTCGGAAAAAGTCCATTTTAATTCCTTTAACTCTTCACAGAATTCGAGTTTCGTTCCTAGACTCAAAAAAACAGATATAGCGGCTCCGTGAATGTGCGAAACCGGACACATTGCACCCCTGACCAAAACCATCCATGTGTTTGGGCTGACGTGGACACAACTCCTACCATGCCACAATGTCCACATGGCTACTGGGCCCACATGAACCTCTGACCATTCTCTCTTCTTTTTAAGGCATTTCTACAAACACCTTACCTCCGATGTGCTTGTTGAGCAGCCTTCTCATCGATGGCTGTTGTTGGGGCGGCGGCGGGCAGGGCAGGGAAGGCCTTTTTCTTCGCAACAAGGAAGTGGAAGAGCACGGCGGGCGGCGGCAGAGGTGGAGTAGGAGCACGGTGGTGGCGGCGAGGTGGTGGACGAGCGTGGCAGTGACAGTGCTGAGGTGGAGGAGGAGCACGATGGGAGTGGCGGCGAGGCGGTAGAGGAGTGCGGAGATGACTGCACAAGGATGGAGGACCGAGCACGACGATGGTGAGGTGGTGGAGAAGCGCAGCGACGGATGCGGGGCGGTGAAGAAGCCCGGCGGTGGTGGCGCTAAGGTGGGAGAGGAGCACGATAGCGGTGTGATGAGGCATAGTGAAGGAGCGCGGTGACGACGCTGAGGTAGAGGAGCGATGGCGGAGCTTAGGTGGAGGGAGGCATTGGAGGAGTGCATCGGTGAGGAAAAAGATGGGAGAGAAAGGATAGATGGAGTTATGACTGACATATCGGTCCCACTGCCATGTGGCCCTTCACCGACACTGTCACATGAAACCACCATCAAAACCATTTGATAGGTATTATTTGGATGATATTGGAAGTCGAGGGACATAGCGTATCTAGTTTTGCGGTTCAAAGTTGCAACATGGACACGACGAGTTGAAGGAATGAAGATGGACTTTTCCATTTGTCTGTCCCACATTCTCCCGACGAAGAAAGTGGCCCATAGCATAAATCTGCTACCACTACTAGTGCACCGCCACATGGATGGGGTATATTAGCCTATTTTCAGCAGGATACTCATCTTTTAAAAAAATTCAAACTCCAATTAGACAGTGCCAGGGGCGGAGGGCCTAGTGTGGCGAGGTATGGCGCTCGCCATACCTCGGCCACACCCAACGTGGGAATACACATTGTTTTTGGCCCATGAAGAAACGCCTTCCTTTTCCCTAACCCTAGTAGCCGAGGTGCCGCATCCCACACCCCGCAGTCGCTCGCAGCCGGCCAAGGTGCCACGCCCTCGCCCTCTATCCCCACCTGGTAGCCTCCCTGGCTTCTCGCAGCCCGCTCAGCAGTCGAGGCACTGCAAGCCTCGCTCTCTGGCCTCCGTGACTCCATCGGTCTGTCCTCGCGGGCCACAGCCCCGCTCGGTGCTCGCGAGTCACAGCAGCGCCCAGCGCCCCGAGGTGCCGTCGCCCGCCGCCGCTCCGGTAAGGCAGGGCAGGTGGCCCAGTGTGGCGAGGTATGGCGCTCACCATACCTCGGCCCGGCCCAACGTGGGAATACGCATCGTTTTTGGCCCATGAAGAAACACCCTCCCTATCCCTTACCCTAGCAGCCGAGGCGCCACATCCCAATCCCTACAGCTGCTCGCAACCGGCCGAGGCACCATGCCCTCGGCCTCTGTCCCCGCCTGGTCCCCTGGCCGCCTCCCTAGCTCCCCGCAGCCCCGCTCGGCAATCAATGTGCTGGTGAGCTACTGACCTTCGCTTTCTGGCCTCTGTGACTCCGTCGGTCCATCCCCGCGGGCTGCAGCCCCGCTGGGCGCTCGCGAGTCGCGGCCAGGCCCAGTGCCCCGAGGAGCCACCGCTCACCAGCTAGGACTGTCGCCAGCTCCACCGCTCCGGTAAGGCCCTGGCTCCCTCTGTACTTCCTCCTCATCCCTCTCCCCCCTCACTCTTAATCCCCCTCTGGGCTCTAACTCCCTACCTCCCTAGCCTGGCCGGTGGCCACTCGGCGGTGCCCGCCGCCCTGCAGCGGTAGCCGGCAAGCTGGCTCGGCCACGCCTCATGCCCCTATCACTTGGTGCTCACTCCCTCTCTGGCTCTCACATTCCATGCAGGAAAGCAGGGACTGCACACTGCAGATTGCAGGAAAGCCAGCTGCCAGCCCAAGCTCCATGGAGCAGCAACCAAGCTCAAGCAGAAAGGGGAAAAGAAAGGCACAAAAAGAGGCGAGAGTGTTTTTTAGGCGTTTTATAGGATTGGGAATGTAGCTAGTTTACTTTAATATGAATTTGATTATTTATTTCAGATCTGAAGAGCAATTTTAATCCATTCGGTAGCACAAACCCAAGCACTCATGGAAGTGGAGTTGGTAATGCCACAATAGAGGAGGAAGAGGTGGTGGAAACTCATTTGGAGGACACCAATATCATTGGCCAAGAGGATGTTGTACCAATGCCAATTGAGGAGGCTCAAGGTCAAGATGTAGGTAGCAATGAAAATGATCAGGTACAATAACTGAGTTCAATCCAGATCATATCATTTCTGATCCAGGTCTTCGTATTCCAATTGATCAATTTTGTCCTAATATTAGAAGTGAAATTAGGAGGGCTTTCATGGAACGATGTCCAACTCAACCTAGTAGTCATGTTTTTCCTAAAGGAGAGGATAAAATGTGCTTTCAAAGAGAATGGTTTAAGAAATATAATTGGTTGGAATACAGCTTAGTGAATGATAAGGCTTATTGCTTCTGTTGTTATCTTTTTAGAGTTGGTGTAGATGATGACAAATTTGGTTATGAGGCCTTTACAAAATTCGGCTTTGAGCAGTGGAAGAATGCCTACTTAGCACTCCCTAACACATGTTGGTGGCCCTAATAGTGCTCATAATAGAGCAAGAGTCACATTTGATGATTTTGATAATCAAAGGGCAAGTGTAAAGCAAAAAGTTGTAGTTCATACCAAAGATGCAAAAAAGAAGTATGAAACTCGTGTAGATACATCTTTGGCTATTGTAAGTTATATTGCCTTGCAATTTGAACCATTCCATGGACATGATGAATCAGAAACTTCATTGAACAAAGACAACTTTCTAGAATTTCTTGATTGGTACAAACTAAGAAATGAGGAAGTGAGGCATGCATTTGAAGGTTGTCCTAAAAATGCTAAAATGACTTCTGGAACAATTCAGAAAGAACTTGCCGAGTGTTGTGCTCATGCGGTTACCAAAGTCATAAAAAAAGAGATGAGTGGTTGTTTATTCTATATTCTTGTTGATGAATCTCATGATATATCAGTCAAAGAGCAAATGGCCATAATAGTCAGGTAAACATCCACTGTTATATCTTGTTGATGAATCTTGTTATAATATTTCTAAGTATTGTGAGTTTGCTCGTACAAGTACGTGAATAAAAAAGGGCAAGTAGTTGAACGATTTTTGGGTATCAAGCATGTCAAGCTAACTACATTAGAAGCATTAAAGAGATCAATGGTGGAGGTTCTTAGTGCCCATGGTTTAACTATTGCAAAAATACGAGGCCAAGGGTATGATGGAGCTTCTAATATGAGAGGTGAATTCAATGGTGTTCAAAAGCTAATTCGTGATGAGAATCCATATGCTTTCTATATCCATTGTTTTGATCACCAATTGCAGTTAGTAGTTGTTTCGGTTTCAAAATGTTGTTCATCTATGGAGGATTTCTTTGACTATGTGAACATGATTGTGAGCAGCACTAGTGCGTCTTGTAGGAGGAAGGATTTATTCATTTATAATCATCATACAATTGTTTTGAATAAGTTGGAGAGTGGAGAAATTTCATCAGGTAGAAGACAAAATCAAAAAACATCATTGGCTAGGCCTAGAGATACAAGATGGGGATCTCACTACAAGACATTGCTTTGTATTCAAACAATGTGGGACTCAATAATAGAAGTTCTGTCAGTGGTACATGATGAGTAGCATAATCCATCAAGGGGGTTTGGTGCATAGTATGGAGTCTTTCAGCTTTGTGTTTATCGTGAAGATGATGTTGCAGATCCTTCGCATAACAAATGAGCTATCTTGTCTGTTACAAAAGAAGGATCAAAATGTTGTTGAGGCTATGTCTTTGGTTATAGACGTGAAAACACGTTTGGTTAATTTGAGAAGCGAAGGTTATGAGCCATTACTTGAAGAAGCCAAAACATTTTGCTAAGACAATGATATCCCAATACCAAATATGGAAGATAGTGCACTAAGATTTGGTAGATCAAGGAGGGAGAAACAACATCACTCAATATCATTACTTCCGTGTTGATACCTTCTATGCTACTATAGATGCCATCACAACAGAGTTTGATCATCGATTCAATGAGGTATCCTCGGAATTACTTACTTGCTTTGCTTGGCTAGATCCTAGAGACCCATTCTCTAAGTTTGATGTGAATAAACTTGTCCGCCTCATGAAAATATATTTGGATGATTTTGATGACCGGAAAAAAATAAGCGACCAGTTACAAACTTTCATTATTCATGTTAGAAGACTTGAGGCGTTCAGAGCTTGCCATGACTTTGCAAGCCTAGCAATGAAAATGGTTGAACTTAATAGGCATGCAATGTTTCCCTTGGTTTATCGCCTAGCAACTGCATTAGTATAATAATAGGCTCTAAGGCTGTTTACATGGCATTTTTGCATATGCGGAAGAGAGAGACATCTAAAAGCCAAGGAAGTGGTCTCTCATACAAGGGCCAGCCCTACACGGGCTCCAAGACAAAAGAAGTGAGAGAAAGAGAGAAGATCTTAATCTAAGAGTCAATCTTAGAACCCACCCTATTATATGAGTAGTATTTGTATGGTCTCTATATAATATTGCAACATTATAGACCCCATAGCGAGCTCTATTATTAACCTTGCTCTTATGCATAGTTATTAGAACCGGACCGAACCGGTGGTCCGACCAGTAAAAGACCGAACCAGAGACTATAAGCGGTTCGGTTCACTTAAAAGACCGCTTGTGCAATCGAACCGCTATAAACCAGTTGAACCGGTCATTTTTTCCCTGAACCGGCCCGTTTTAATTGGATCGGCTGGTTTAGGGAAAAATCGGCCGCTTCAATTGGTTTATAGCGGTTCGATTGCACAGGCGGTCTTTTAAGTGAACCGAACCGCTATAGTCTCTGGTTCGGTCTTTTGGTGGTCCGATCCGGTAATAACTATGACTTCCCGTAGATGCTACGTACGCGACCCTGTGCTGTCGCCCATGGTGTCGCATGCAGCTAGGCCTGGGCAAAAAAAAATCGAAACCGAGGAACCGAACCGAACGGAACCGAAGATAATTTCGGTCTCAAGTTTAAAAAAGACCGAACTAACCGAAACCGAAATAACCGAACCTCTAAAAATCGAAGTAACCGAAAATTCAGCGAGGCCCAACACTCCAACGTTGACCCATTTCCCCGGTCAGCCCAGTGCCCACCTGTAACCCTACGTATATATACCCTCCCCAAATTTCCATCCACCTCAATCCTCATCCCTCATCTGTGGCCGTCACCCCACCCGGCACCCGTAGCCCCCGCACCGCTCCCACACCCCAGGACCGTAGACCGGCGCCTCCAATCCTCCCTACCAGCGTCGCGCGCCTCCAATCCTCCCTGCCGGCGGCCCGGCGCGGCGCGGCCCCTCCTCCCTACCGGCGGCGCGGAGCGGCGTGGCTCCTTCTCCCTACCGGCGCGGCACCTCCTCCCTGCCGGCGGCCCGGCGTGGCGCGGCTCCTCCTCCCTACCGGCGCGGCGCGGCGCGGCGCGGCTCCTCCTCCCCGCCGGCGGCGGCCTCCAGTGCCCTTCCGGCAGGACATCCTCAGCCTTCGGTGCTACTTCATTTATACTTAGCTGCTGTTTGGTTGCTGTGATACTCCAGTTCGGTTAGTTCGGTCTGACCAAAAACCGAACCGAAGAAACCGAAGACCGAACTGCTCGATCTTCATTTTCATTTTCGGAGAACGCAAGTTCGATTCCATGGTTCTAGAAACCGAAGCAACGTAAGAACCGAGGAATGGAACCGAAATGTTCGGTGTAACCGAACGCCCAGGCCTACATGCAGCTGGCGGCGCCCCGACCAGCATCTCGCGACTCGCGAGCAGGACGAAAACCGCAACAGCAGCGCGCCATCCATGGTTCGTTCGGTCCCGCTCTCCGCGCCTGTAGGCTGTAGCTCGGCTCGCCTCGCCCTCCGTGCTAGGCTGCCTGGCCTGCAGCCAGCCCGGTGCGCCGGCGCCCCCGCTAGGCCTCCGGGGCACTGGCCTGCTAGGCGCCACGCTGGGCCGCGTGGCCTGTTTGGGGCCTCCGGCACGCTGCCGCCATGGGCAGCAGTGCAGCACCGCCTAGGCCGCCTCGCACCCCGCCGGCCGTGGCACCTGGCAGTCACGCCACTAGCAGGCCGCTTCCGCCTTGCTACGACGGGCCGCAAGAATTGAGATTTTTTTTTACTTTCCTTTTTGCAGGAATAAATTGCTGGTTGAAAATTTTTCGAAATCGGCCTTGAACATTCTCAAAATCTTTCCTTAAATTCAAAATTATTTTCAATTTTTTTCTTTGAGTGAGCTCAACAGAATTTCATATAAAATCTCCAATTATACCTTCCCACCAACTCAAATATTTCTCAATCACTCCTCAAACTTCCCCACTCAAAATCTCCCCAAAAACCTCCCTCAAGGAGTTACTCCCTCCGTCCAAAAAGAATGAAATTCTGATTTTGTCCTAAGTCAAACCATATTAACTTTGACCAAATTTATATCAAAATATATTAAAACTTATGATACCAAATTAGTATCATTAGATTCTTGTTGCAATATATTTCCATATAATATATATTTGATACCATAAATATTGTTGCATTTCTATATAAACTCGGTCAAACTTACAATACTTTGACTTAGGACAAAGCTAGAATTTCATTCTTTCGTGGACGGATAGAGTACTATGCATCTTCCGCAATATTCTGCGTGTTGTTTTCTTCCAAAATTTGAACCAATCAAAAGCTGCCACGTCAATACACAAAAAAGGGAACCGGAAGATCTGACCGAATTGCTAACTTCTAATCTTCCACTTCCTTTAACAAACGCGCACACTATGTGTTGTATAGTTGGCTCCCTCCCCACGTGATCAATACTTTGCACGCCGTGAACAGAACAAAAAAGTGGGTAGCTTGTTGATTTTTGTCTGATTGCAATCCCTCTCTGTACAAACGATTGATAAAGTGTTACTGCATCGCACCACGTTGTTCTCTGTTTCTGTCTCTGCATGGGAACGGAAAGCTTGGCGCCTGAATCAATTGTCAGTTTCATTAATATTGGGTGGTGTCTCATGACTAATGCTGACTTCACAACGGAAAGCATGTCGTTGATGTGGTGGTTCTAGCACTTCCTCAGAACTCTGTACATCAATCTACAGTGGATCGATCACACTAATATTTCATCGATGAACACAAAAGGAAACCAAAACCAAAATCAAATGCAAGACCACCGTCTGACAAAGGACATGCAGGGACGGTAAACATATCTAAGTCTTCTCTCCAATTAAATGAACATACAAAAAATATTTGGATCATTTTCTGATGCATCATGAAACAACATTAAATATTTACCAAAGCAAGATAGAAGAATAGAAGACATACATAACAGAAATGTACGTTGTATTCTTCCAGACTTTTTTTTGGCGAATGCCACAAAGTCGCATCTTTGCATTAAGAAACTAGCAAATTACAGCTACTGAGACCGCGGTCTACAAACTATGAAAAAAAAATAAAGCGAGAAACCTCTCGCCACACCGGTACCCGCCACAACAAAAAAGCACACTACAGCCGAAGAAAAAGAAGCATAGGACTAACTCGATAACCAAACCAAACTACAGGGATGTTGGTGCCTTTAGGAAAGGGAACGACGCTCGAAACGCCACCACCACTAGGCTTACGGCTAGAGCTTTCGCAAGAAGAGGCTTGAAAGGCAACGATAACGCCCTTAACAGGGTTAACTACGTCTAAGACGAAGCTGCTATCAACAGAGCTTTCGCCCGCCAAATCCAAAACCTCCAACCCCCGTAGCCGAACAGCACATCAAGCATCTGTACGATTTTAATTGAAGAGCTTTTTGGGAGGCAGCCCATTCTTTTTAGTCTTTGGATCTTTTGATAGAGAAATGGAAAGCATGACACCACCATTTGAATCTTTAGCTTGTGGCTAGTTAATTTAGTCTAACCTTTGTTTATCATATCACTTCATATTGTGTTTCCATCTTGCATTGCATCGCATATCATATTTTTCTTAGCCAAAATCTTTTCCCCTAAACCTACCTATTAACCATGAACCAAAAGTAAAGTATTTGTTTAGCTGGCCACGTCACCTAAGTTTACTTAGGGTTGGCTAACCATATTCTTACTTTGCTGGATTATCTAAACCAACCCATTTGAACCATCCTAATACCTTAGATTTGTTTCAAGCTTTTTCATTTGTTTTGATACCCCTTAGGTAGATTTTCTAAAACAAGACTCTTCTTTTCAAAATTCTCCTTTTTAGCCAAAATTGTAGTAAACCATTAAGCCAATACCCTTAGCCTTTTAGTAAAATTGAAATAATTTTCAATGAATGTTTAAATGATTTGTCTTCAGCAATTGTGGCCGCCTAATTGCAGATCCTCATCGATTAATCTTTCATCTTGCTAATAAAACCTTTTTGCTAACTTTTGCATTTGCATTTGTTTCTCCACATTTGTGGTGTTAGTATGGAAATTTTCATAAATTTAATGGTGGATGCTTTATAATTATGATTGATACTCGGCAAAGTTTTCTTCTTGGTAAATTAAGTGTAAGCAAGGTGCTTAGATTTAATTTGAGACCATTATCATCTGGTTTGATCGAAAGTTTCTTACTAATCATATGTCTTGTGGATAAACTTTCCACCTTTGTTATGTTAACATGTTTGGTTTTCTTAACTAATCAGAGTGCTTTGTTTCTTAGTTTAAAACATGATGTTTTACCTTGGAATTTTGACAATCTAGTAATGAATGTGGTGTTCAGTGCTGGGTGTAAACTCTCTTGAGTTTGATTTCTACCTTTCATGTTGCTAACTTCATTCATATACACTTACACTCATGTACACCCACTAGATTTTTGTTTTCTTTTATTAAGATTGACTAGGCCACAGGTTAAAAGTCATTGAAAATGTTTTTGGATCATGGCAAATTGTTTCTACTCTAGACCGTTACTTCGAGAGTAGTACGTGCACTTGAATTGTTTTACAAAAAATTATTTGATGACGAGAAAATTGAAGAATATCAACACTTTCTCTTCTCATTTTGAATTCTGCAAATATTTACCTATCTCTATCAACTTGGTGTTCCATTTGCCTTTCTCTTGTTTTTTATTGCGTTAATCTAAATTTATAGTGTGATTAATGCTACAACCATGATCTATGCTTAAATGATTAAATAATGATAACAATGCTTTAAAACAAATAATGAAAGTTGCTACTTTATATTTATCATGCTTTGATTTTTATTAATCCAAATAGTAGGCTCTCATAAAAATGCTTAATTGAACCAACCATCAAATTTGTAATTGATTATGATTGTTCATAAAGACCCATATGATTTAATTTCGCAAGGTTTAATGTTTGTCATGATCATCTCCTTGTTTAGTTTTACTGCTTATAAATGCCATGATCAACTTTATGAGATTATCTTGCAATAGCATTCCTACCAGAGCCATATATTTTTAAACCGTAGATTTATTAGATTTGTTTTCAAATGAGTTGAATCAAGATTGTTTTCTATATATGAGACTAAGAAGCTAGTCATTCATTTGCTTTACCTTTCTTTGCTATCCTTTTCTCTCCATGCATTGTGATTCTCCACATTGGGGAGTTTGCAAACTTCGCTCGATATCTACCCAAAAACTAAAAATATCTCTTTGTATATCCCTTTCATCCGCAACCTATTTCAATTGGAGGGAAGATTTCAATCTTGAAGATTGGTGCTATCAAATTCTCATAGCAGTTTTATTTCAAATATTTATCCAATCATCAGAATTTGCAAAAGTCCGATTGAGTTTCAAATTGAAGAATGAGTAGACTGAATGGAGAAGACAAAAATCAAGCCCATCAAGCTTCAAGATCAATATTGGTGGACTCAGACAATTTCCACCAAAACCTAAGTCCAAAAAGCCGAAGATTGTCAACATCGGAGAGCTGAAAATAGGAAGCTAAAGATGTCATCAACATGGAGCTCGACCTCAAGAGGCAAATACATAATATTTTCTTATACTTGGAAAGCCCATGAAGTTCTCTTTCTAACGCAATAAGAATCACTCAGTTTGAAGATTTCTACAAGGAGCAATGTGGAAATCATTGAAGGCTGCGCGAGCTGAATTGATGTCTGGACAGAATGCAGTGGTTGAGTAAAAAGTGCATAACTCCTTCATACGGAATCGGATTTTGACACATAAATACTCGTTGGAAAGATAATTTCAAAGGCTATCCAATGGATCTATTATTATTTAAGGTATGTTATGTTCGAGACCAATGAGAGTTACCATGAAGAACGAGGTGGCAGCAACAATGGTGATGTCTACTTGAGGAAGATGATGGCAATAATGATGAAGAAAGGTTGGGCAGTGCTTCCATGGGATTTTTATGATCAAGTTAAGTTGCAAAGAGCTTCAAAGATATTGGCACATGAACACACAAGCGGAGAATTGTGCATACAAGTGATGCTACGATCAAGACACGATGAAGTTGCATAATCAAGTTATCAAGCTGCATGGACACTTTGGATTCTTACTCCAAAAACCATGACTTCACTTCAATGAAGGTAATTAAGAAGTCTAGTTTTATTACTTTGAATTAAGCGTTTTTTGGGAGGCAACCCGTTTAACCTTTTGTTTTAGTGTTAAAGAGTCTTAGAGTTTTTTAATATAGAAATGGGAAGCATGACACCACCCTTTGAATCTTTAGCTCGTGGCTAGTTAACTTAGTCTAACTTTTGTTTTAGATAATCACCTTCATATCACTTCGTATTTTATTTCCACCTTGCATTATCATTTGTTTCTCCACGCTTGTTTTATTAGTTTTGAAATTTTCATAAAACTTAATAATGGATGCTTTATTTTTATGTTGATTCTCGGCCGAGTTTTCTTCTTGGTAAATTAAGTGTAAACATGGTGTTTAGATTTAATTTGAGACCATCATCATTATGTTTAATTGAAAGTTTCTTGCTAATCATATCTCTTACCTTTGGTAAGATAACATGTTTTGGTTTTCTAAACTAATTAAAGTGCTTTGTTTCTTAGCTTAAAACATGGTGTTTTACCTTGAAATTTTGGCAATCTAGTAGTGAACATGGTGTTCAATATTAGGTGTTAACTCTTTTCAGTTTGGTTTCTGTCTTTCATGTTACTAATTTCATTTATATATCACCCTTTTTGTATTTAGATTAAAGTTGCATGTTTGCATTATAATTGTCTTGGTTGTTTAATTAGCTTCATGATGTGTGCTTTGATGTTCATGATAACATTTGTCGAATGTTTTCCTTAGCAATTTTATATAAACATGGTGTTTAGATTAAATTGTTGATCATCATGATGAAGTTAATTAACCTTACTAGCTATTCATAACTTCATTTGATTAGTTTACAAAGTTTTGCAATGTGCTTTGTATTTCTTATGCTGTTATGAGTTGATAACCTTCGTAAAACATGGCGTTTTAATTTTGGTTTATTGATCCTTATGGCTATGGAGGGACTTAGCAATCAAGTTGTAAACATGGTGTTTAGAACTTGATTCGATCATTGTCTTTGTTTATATATTTATCTCTTGCATAATTACACGCTTGTATTCACGTACACACATTAGGTTTTTATTTATCTTTTATTAAGTTTAACTAGGCCACAAGATAAAAGTCATTTGAAATATTTTTAGATTATGGTAAATTGTTTCTGCTCTCGACCGTTACCTCGAGAGTAGTACGTATACTTGAATTGTTTTACAGAAAATTATTTAATAACGAGAAAATTGAAGGAATATCCAGTAACATATTTCAAATACCTTCTGTTTTTATTTTGAATTCTACATTTATTTTCTTATATCTATAAATTTGGTGTTCCTTTTGTGTTTATCTTGTTTTTAGTGTGTTAGTCTAGATTTATAGTTACAACCATGATTTATACTTAATTAATTAATGATAACAATTGTTTAAAAAAAGTGATGAAAGTTCCCGCTTTATCTTTATTGTGCTTTAATTTTGATTAGTCAAATTTAGCAGGCTCTCATAATACATGTTTAATTGAAACAGCCAGCAAATTTGTGATTGATTATGATTGTTCATAAAGACTCGTATGATTTAATTTTTGCAAGGTTTAATCTTTAGCATGACCATCTCCTTGTTTATTTTTACTGCTTAGAAATGCCATGATCAACTTTACGAGATTATCTTGCAATAGCCATTCCTACCAAAGCCATATATTTTTAAATCTTAGATTTATCAGATTTGTTTTTAAATGAGTTGGATCAAGACTTTGATCTAGGGTATGAGATTTAGAAGCTGATCATTCATTCGCGTATCTTTTCATTGCAAGCCTTTTCTATCCATGCATTGTGTCTCTCTACATTGGAGAGAATACAAACTTCGCTGGAGATCTATCTTTAAACCAAGATTATCTTTTTGTGTATACTTCTTGACCACAACCCATTATTTTCTGGAGTATTTAAGAGATTAAATATTATTCTTTCTATTAGACAGCTCTATCCTCTAAGTTAATTGTTTTAGAAATATATACTCAAGGGCGAGGGTGAGTATTATTCAAGAGTGGGGATATAGAGCTGTCATTTTTATTATTAATATAAAGGATTTTTTTATTGAGATTTTTGAGGAGACTTTAAAAAAAGACCAAGTGGTCGCCTGAAAAAAATATTATATATATATATATATATATATAATATGCTCCTCAATAATCTTCAAAGTATTTTTAAGAGTTTTCTTTTTAGTATTAGTGAGGAATATCCTGTTTATATATACTCCAGAAAATATTCCAACCATGTGCAATCCGATAACAAAGACTTCATTTATACCTTGAGATCATCCATCGATACTTGCACATGTCCACCATTCGAAATGTGTGTGTTTTATTTTTTCCATCTCAACATTATTTTATTCCATGACCTTTTTGACAAGTCTTAGTAAAACCAGCAGATTTTTTTCTTGGTTTGACAATATTTTGAAAACAAATTTTGATTAGGATTCATACGAAGCTCCAGATAAGCTTCCACCTTCATACACACACACACACACACACACACACATATATATATATATATATATATATATATATATGATAAGCAATTAGAACAACATTAGAGAACTAATCAAAGGGTATTGACTATATTCTAATCAAGCTCTAATTGGATCCGAGACATATGCGATATGGGTGCCACAACAAGATTAGAGCAGCAATATATGGCTGCTCTAATCTCCATATATATATATATATATATATATATATATATATATATATATATATATATTGAATACCATTTAGATATTGAGAGACTGGAGAGTTAAGTGTGTTTCTTTGGCTTTGCAAGAATTTATCTTTAAGGGTTTAATTATCTTTTTCAAAAACATATTGCTAAAATAAGGAGATGTGTCATTGATAAATTTAAACTCTTGCTAATTCTTTTATTGTGGGATGAGCTTAGTTGAATATTTTTACTTTCATAAATTGCTGGCTCACACTAAAATTTTGAGAGAGTTTGTTAGTTTGATTAATTCAAGATTAGAGTATGAAAAAGTTAATGTAGGGCAACGCTGATTCTTGACTTACTCGAGGGCGAGCAAGGTTTAAGAGTAGGGATGTTGTTGACGCGACATTTGAACGAATATTTTGTATCATTTTATGTGGTTTTTCACTGTTTTTATGCGTCAACTATATCTTTTATTAACATTTATTACCGATTATTGTGGATTTTGTAACTTTGTCTTGTAATTTTGATATACTTCATTTTTGCAGGTTTTTGACCAATTTTTTGCGAAATTCACCACAATCTACCTCGAGTGAGAAAAGGCCTCTGGGATAGCATTCTATGGAGATGATAATCAAGGAAGGCTTGGTTAACTTATGCCCCTCCTCTGAGTTAATCAAGGCTTTCTAATCGGAAACTTCTAGAAGACATCATATACTACGCTGGGAAGGGAAGTTACTAGAAGAAATCTACATGGAAGGTGTCAAGACACTTCATATCTATCCAAAACCAGAAGATTCCGACATATCTCGGCCAATACTGAAGATTCCAGAACCCCAAGAGTCAGAGAACCCTCGCAATAATATTTCTTAGGCGGCAAGCAACGTCCCCGCGAAAGATGGAAAGAAACGAGCGAAGAAAGGGCTGAGGTCGGCCGACCTCGGGCCTTCTAGTCGGCCGACTCCACCCAACCGCAGGTCGGTTTCCGATTTCTTTTCTCCCACGTCTTCTCCAGGGTATTTAAAGCGACCATAGGCCCCGAGGTCGAACATCCAATTCATTATCAAGGCGGCAAGATGTAGAGAAGAGGGACAACAACTAGAGGAGAGTAGAGGATCGAGTTTCTCGGCTATGGATTAGAGCCTCTCTAATCAGTAGAGGTGATTAGAGCCCTTGCATGGTGCTCTAATTACCTAGCTCTAGAGGTCTAATTGTATCGTCAAGAGCTATGGCCATGGTTGTAAGCATGAGACAATTTATTAATGAAGCATTGATCTTGTCTAATTATCATCTTCTTATTCTAATTATGCTTGTTCTAGCTCTAATTAACTTTAGGTCTAGATGCATGTTAATTAGAGCATATCATTAATGGTTATATTCTTCTAGCGTTCTTGATCATTGATGTAGCTTACTAATGATATAGTTGTACATCTAGTTCTTTTGATCACGGTGATTAGATGTTCTAGTTGTGCTAATTATGTTATTAGACCTTACAAAGTAATTAGAAGCTAGTTCTCTAATTATGTGCCTGTTGAAAGTTTCTCGTCGATTACCTGGTTACCAGTGACAGTGGAGCCCGGAAAAAGGTTAAACTGATCTAGGGGGTTAGGTTGATTGATCTTGATTTAATCATGCTATGAAGTTTATGCTTGATCATGCTTGTTTTTCCTTGAGTTACTAGTTATCTCGCTACTCTAATCTTGTTGTGGCACCCAATCATGCATGTCTTGGATCCAATTAGGGATTGATTAGACTCTAGTTAACACCCTTTAATTAGTGTTCTAGTTCTGTTCTAATTGCTTATCTTATAATATTAATATAGTTTAGACGTAGATTAAATATAGTTTAGAGCTAGATTAGAGATATATTAGATACAGTTTAGACGACCCCTAAACCCTAGTTTTATTTTAAACTCTTGTTAATTAGTAATCAATTAATTCGTTTCTTGGATTAACAAAACCCATGATACTCATCCTAGGGAAAAGCTACATACGATACTGTCGCTTGCAGTATAAGGTTTGCCGTACTTAAGTGCCGTCAACACAAGTCCTGGGAGGTGAGATAATTAATAAAAAAAAGGACAATTGAAGCTCAAAAGAAGACTCAATCCCATTATGGAGAAGGTTACGGTAGCTAAGGATTGCTTGAGTATGAAGAATACGAAGACAAGGAAGGTTTATCACAGGTCTAATCCAAACTCTAATTAAATCTCGAGATATTCTCGGATTTCAGGACAGCAGCACCTTGCGGGCCCAATTCGGAGACCTTAATGACATCAAATGAAGAAAGTTTGAATACCAAAGTTGTAGATCTCTTTGAACTCTACAATTTATAGTTAGAGTTTGCATTATTTGGACTCCGGATGAGGGAGTTATGGTCGAAAAACTAAAGGCGACACAATATGGAAAGCTGATTTCGGGAAGGACAAGGACAATGACTTCATCTCCAAGTAAGGAAGTACATGGATGACCAGGACTCTCCTAGAGATTTGTATATACATAGAAATAGGTGTTTTAGGTGTCTTAGGACTCTTAGAACCGACCTATTAGATTCCATATACAGGGGACTCTCCGGAGTATAAATATATGGCCTCCCTAGGAGGAGGGGCATACAATTCCATCGAATTCATTGTAAACCAGTGCTCCAAAGTTAGGTTTTAGGGTCCATCTTCGCAAGACTCGTCGAGAAGGAGATCTCGGCGAAAGGAGGAGGCGAGACGAGGCAAGATTCGAGGGGGTTGGCCGACTCACCCCCCCAAGGGTCAGCCGACCTCACCTGTTCCCGGGGAGACTCGAGTTCGTCTCACCGAATTAGATAACTATGCGCTTCAAGTTCATGATGTATCTCGAGTAACTCTCTGTTCTTCTTATTTTTCTATGATAGACCTTGAGTTCGATCAATGAAATAGTCTATTTGCTATCAGTTCTTTGTTTATACATGATTTTTGATCCATGTCTTTGCAATGCTTCATCTCTGCATGTGACCAGGCCTGGATTGATTAATCCACATGTCTTTTAGTAGATCTTTTTACTTTAATTAGTTGATTAAATCTGCTCATGTTTAGAGATTGTTTAGGTTTGCTAGTTCGTTGATTAACTGGTTACTAATGACAGTAGAGCCCGGGGAAAGGTTCGAGCAAGTCTATGGTATTCATGATCATATTTATTCTTTGTTTCACGTTAGATCCATGCTTAGGGTGGTTCATAGTTTATAAGAAGTTTGTCTCGTATCTCTTGCTAATCCCTTAGCCGTATTAGCTTCTTTATCGATCTTGCTTTTGATCTTATTAATCTCTTGTTCTTGATCTAGTTTATGCTATAGTTAGTTTTATATCTAATTTGTGATTAGAATATCGTTTATCATCCTTTAGTTTAGTTTAGATATAGATTAGTCAATAATTAGACTCTCTTTTATCTTTAGTTTATTAGATCTATTAGGGCTAGTTTGTAATTGATTAATCCTTGATTAATAGTAATTTAAACTTAGTTTTCCACAGATTGACAAAACCTAAGATACTCGTCTTGAGGAAAAGTTACCACGATACTGTACGCTTGCAGTATAAGGTTTGGCGTGCTTAAATGCCGTCAACACTGATGTTGGAGCAACAGAGATGAGTAGATGAGAGGTTTTCACAGCAGCAGCAGCAGAGTGATCAGCGCTTTGAGCTTCTCCTTCAGCAGCAGCAGCAGATGCAGAGAAGCAGTGACGAGCGTTTTCAGCTTCTACAGCAGCGGCAAGCAGAGCAGCAGACGCGGATTTTGGAGACAGTTCACTTGCTCGTAGCAAGACTCCGGGCTAACACCCAGCGCCTGCTTTTTGATATACGCCAGGAGCTTCTATTACCATCTCAGTCTCCTACCGTTTCACAGCAGCTACCTCCTCTAGATACGAGCCTGCAGAGCCTATTTGCTACCTTGGCCTCGCTTAGGACGTCCCCACTGGACTTCTCATACTCTGGATTGCTAGCGAGTGCCCCTTAGATAGAGAGGTCCCAGATGTCTGGTCATACTTTACATTTTGATATGTCACATCCGACGCTCCCGGATTTGCCTTTGACAGTCTCTCGGGCTCAGGACAGTCAGTTCTTGACCTCCGGGCAGCCACCCGTGATAGGAGCTACCTCTCAGTCTGAGCCTGTCTTGTCAGTTCCAGAGTCATTTGTGCCTGCTCCCGACACTCTCACTGCCTCTCAGTCGACCGAGCTGAGCTTTCACTCTGCTTCTACGACTTGCTCGACGACTGATGCTACTGCACCAGCTCTGACGACGTCGACAGCCACTGCTACCTCTTTGGTCACGCCCGCAGCTCTTAGTTCTCTCGATGCGGATGTTGAGCGGGCAGCTGACGAGGCCGCTGCAGTGTCAGACGACGATGCCTTGCTCAACCACTACGTTCTGGTGGCTACTCATGGTCTTCCTCTGGGGCTCCTCCTCCATCAAGCTCGTAGGACTCCCTGTTTGGTGCTTGTTGCCAAAGGGGGATAGTTGCATTTAGGGGGAGTGAGTAGAGCTAGTGAGTTTAGTAGCTAGGGGGGCTATGAGAGTTATTCTTTTGATGTATAGCTAGGACCCCTCTGGATGTTTATTTTGGATGTTAAATCATGGAAATGGTATTTGGCTTTTGTGCTTGACTTGATTTCACCATGCCTATGCATCATTTGGTTGTGGATGTTTGTGTATTTACACTCATGCCTTTTCGTTTGAGCTTTATACTTAATTGCATTTACTTTCCAAGCTCTATCGGTGTGTTGTCATCAATCACCAAAAAGGGGGAGATTGTGAGAAACAATGACCCTAAGAGGTAGAGGTTTCGGTGATAAAGGACAAATTAATTATGTTACTAATGAGTTCATGACATGAAGCTATTACATTTAATATCGTGCTCACTGGTTGACCGAAAGAGACCCCTAAATTCAATATTCACGAAGGACGGCTTGTTGGTTGGATAATCTAGTGTGAAGAGTAAGGATTGATAGCTCTAAGTGCCATAAAGTTGAAAGAAGGGAACTTGGAGATTCTTTTCTAGTTTTTAGATAATTCGTACTTTCAAGGGGGGGTCGAGGTTAATAGCTTGATACGCTTCACTCTAGAGTTATTCTCAATTTCGAGTGCATCTTAGTCCTAAAGCTCAAACATACTAAAATGTGCTAAAACTCACTCACCTCTGTCGCTTGAATCAAAAGAAAAACCCTCGAAAAATCTCCTTACGTTTTCGAATCAAAACAGCGTTGAAAACAAGTTTTTATATGCCACCGGACCGTCCAGTGGTGGCAAAATTGCGCTGAGTCCTTAACGTTTGGCCAGTGGGTTTAATGACCACCGAACCGTCCGGTGGATTGCCACCACCGAACGGAGACAATACTGATTCATCAAGACCCTTACTAGCAGTGCTGGTGCTATTGCCTGAAGGGCAAGTAGGGCTATAGGCTATTAGGCATGCCGGCGGACGTGGTAGCGACTGTTGCGGAGATGCCATGGTATTGGGTAGGGTCAGACGAGATGAGGGCGGTAACGCCGAAGGGGTGGCAGCCGCATGGTGAGGTGGGGGTGGTTTCCTATGAAACAAGGTGGGGAAAATGGACGAGGGTTGATGTAGTTGGGTAGAGCATGATTTTAGATGAATTTAGAGACTAAATTCACCGAAATCGGAGTTGAAACGGGAAAAGTGTGAGATATTTAAGTATGAAAGGGGTAGATAGAGGCTTTTGGAATAGTTCAAGGAGTGTTTCTAAACTTTTATTAGGCGAACTATTGGCTTTTGGCCTGTTTGGAAAGCAGCCTCGCCCGGGCTGATTCTAGCCCACAGCAGCCTTTCGGCCCACGCGCGGCAGGGTGCGTGCGTGACCTGGCCTGGCTGCAGCCTGCGAGGCACAGCTCTCGTGGCTAGGTCGGCTCGGCTTGGGGCGCCTAACGTGCGGCTGATGCCTCGGACAGTGGTTCAAGAAAAACCAGTTTAGGCCGGTCCGCGGGGCTTCGCCGGCAGTTTTCGTCGCCGGTGTTGGGAGGAGGAAGAATGGGGTAGTGGGCTGGGGCGGCTCGGCCCCGAAGTGGAGGAGAGGGAGCAAGCCTCTCGGGAGGGCCGTTCGGCCGGTGAGCGGGCGGAGGCGGGGAGAGAAGAAGGAGAAGGGAGGTGGGCCGCGTCAGGCCAGAGGGAGAGAGGGGAGTTGGGCTATGACCTAGGAGTACTACTTGATAAATGTGCTGCTAGCCTCCTAGAACTTGCATTTGTATCACATTTCAGTTCCCGTGAAAGTGGGGGCACGTCAAATGGGCAAGAAACTTTTCTTGGAATCATGCATGTTGAACCCTTTTAACACCTTGTCAATATACGTATTTTGGCTTAATCCAATTGAGTGCTTTGATCTATCTCTATAGATCTTTATGCCCAAGATGCAAGCGGCTTCTTCCAAGTCCTTTATCGAGAAACTCTTTCTCAGTGAGTCATTCACAGCTTTCAACGTAGTAATGTCATTTTTGACTAACAATATGTCATCTACATACAATATCAAAAAGATGAGTGCGATCCCACTAACCTTCTTGTATACACAAGGTTCCTCTACGTTCTAGATGAAACCAAACCCTTTGACCACTTCATCAAAATGTAGATTCTAACTCCGAGATGCTTGCTTGAGTCCATAAATGGACTTCAAAAGCTTGTATACCTTCCGAGCATTCTCTGGATCGACAAAACCATCAGGTTGTGTCATATACACATCCTCACTTAGGCTTCCATTAAGGAAAGCCGTTTTGACATCCATTTGACACACCTCATATTCATGATATTCGGCAATCGCTAGGAGGATCCGGATAGACTTTAACATAGTTACGGGTAAAAATGTTTCATCATAATCAACACCTTGAATCTGATGAAACTCTTTTGCCACAAGCTGTGCTTTATAGATGTGAGCATTTCCATCAGCATCTATGTTTTTCTTGAAAACCCACTTGCCCTCGATAGCTCGTACCTCATCAAGTGGTTTAACAAGTTCCAAACTTGGTTGTCAGCCATGAATTTCAACTCGGATCGCATGGCCTCCAGCCATTTCTCAGAGTTAGGTCCCATCACTGCTACTTCGTAAGTCTTAGGCTCATCATTGTCCAACAACAATACATTGTGTCGACCTACGGTGAGGAACATGTAGCGGTCGGGTGCACGATGTGCCCTTTGTGATCTACGTGGGGCTAATGGTGTTTTAACATAGTGCTCAATATTTTGTTCATCCTATTGTAATGCAGTCGAATCAGAACCATTCTCTAGTGTTTCTCGAACCTCTTCGAGTTGCACCTGGTTTCGACTGGTTTCATCTTTTAAGAGAAACTCTTTCTCCAAAAAACGCCATTCTGGGCAACAAATACTTTTGCTTCCTCCCGATTATAAAAATAATATCCTTTGGTCTCCCTAGGACAGCCCACAAAATAGCATTTGTCCGACTTAGGATGGAGCTTGGTAGACGTCAAACATTTGACATAAGCCTCGCAACCCCAAATCTTAAGAAAAGACAAATTGAGACTCTTCCCAGTCCATATCTCATATAATGTCTCCTCCACAGACTTCGATGGAACTCTGTTCAGTGTGAACTCAGCAGTTTCTAGAGCGTAATTCCAAAAGAACAACAGAAGATCAGTCTGACTTATCATCAACCTCACCATGTCCAATAAGGTTCGGTTTCTTCTCTTGGACACACCATTCCACTTTAGCATTCTAGGTAGAGTCAGCTGTGGAACAATTCCACAGCTCTTGAGATGGTTATTGAACTCTTGGCTCAGATATTCTCCACCACGATTTGATCGTAGGAATTTTATCGTCTTGCCTGTGTGTTTTTGTAGTTTATTCGGATACTGTTTGAACATTTCAAATGACTCAGACTTATATCGCATCAAGTAGATAAAGCCATACCTACTAAAGTCATCAGTAAAAGAATGAAATACTGAAAACCGCTTCCGGCAACTGAGCTCATTGGACCGCATACATCAGTATGTACAAAGGCCAACAACTCGGAAGCTCTATCACCTTGACCAGTGAAGGGTGTCTGTGTCGTCTCGCCAAGTAAACAAGATTCACATATCTCAAATAATTCATAATCAAATGAGTCGAGTAGTCCATCTCCATGGTGGTTCTCTACATGTTTCTTGTTAATATGTCCCAAACGACAATGCTAGATAAAAGCAGGATTCAAACCACTCGGCTTTAATCGTTTAGCATTAGTGTTAAGAATCGGCTCATCCTCAAGATCAAGAACACACAATACATTCACTAATGGACAATGTGCATAGAACATGTTATTCAAATAAATAGAACAACACTTGTTCTTTATTATTATCTCATAACCACCATCCTTCTCTAAATATGAAGATGAGATACTGTTTTTCTCAATACTGGAATAAAATACAATTATTTAACTCCATCACTAATCCTGAAGAAAACGACAAGTGATATGTGCCGACTGCCAACACAGCAACCTTTGCTCTGTTGCTGACTGTGATACCTCCGATATCTCAAAAGCCACTTCATTTGCAATTCATGTTGATCATGGCCATTCATGTGCATTTAATATTGGTCGAGAGTGTTTGAATGCCCATCGAATGAAAAGAATTTTCTAGTAAACATTTGGTAATCCGAAACTGTTGTGGTGCATAACTTAAAATAAATCCAAAAGCAACTAGCCAAATCATTACATACATAATTCATAGAACACGAAATGTGTGACAACTTTGTTATATAATGTTTTCTGTGAATGTGGTTAGTTTTTGAGTTATAATCAAAATCATCTCAAGGTCAAAATCCGTATAATTTCATCCTTTCATCGCACTTTCAAATTTATAATGTGATAACAGCCTTTTCTGTGAAAACTTATTATACCAAATTGTTAGGTCTTTATATGATTCATAACATTGATATTTTGACCTTTGTATGAAGGTTCTTGTAGTTTGAATTATGAGGGAACTTGACAGCAGCCCGGTTATCGGTCAACTTGAGATCAGTTTAGAAATGAGGGAAATTCAAACAACTTCCAAGTTGATTTGTCAAAAACTATACTTACAAAAAGTGTGGCTCTTGAAAATTTAACAACTTTGTTATCGTGACCAACCATTGCAAGTGGCCGCTGCCACCCAGTGCGGCCACCAAGGTGTGCATCGACGGCGACGGCTTCCCCGGCTCCTGGTTCGAGGCCACCGCGGGGGACTTCGCCCGCGACGCGCTACATCATGACGCCACGTGCAATGGCGGGCGACGACCTCGCCGAGACCTTCAGGCCCACCCACATCCGCCCGTGGGCCCCGCTTCCTCTCCGCCGCGGTTCTGCCTCCACGCTATCGTCGATACGATCCACCGCGACGGGTAGTGGGCGGGTGTCGTGCTCGTCGCGCCGGGGCCCATCGCGCTGGACATCATCGCATTCCCGCCGCAACTATGTGCACGAAGCTCGGGTGCCGTCGCGGGACGGCAACGGAGAGAAGGCTGTCGTGGATGGCGCGCGAGGTGAAGAACTGGGAGACAGAGAGGATCTCATCGCCAGAGAGGAGAAACGGATGACCACGGAGGAGGCGAGCATTAGGGGCAGGCATTCGGGTCATTTGGCGGGCAGCGGCAAAGGAGCAGCCATGCTGGCGCGCCTACGTTGCGTGCCACGTATGCAAAATGGATAAATCCGTAGACCAATTCTCTCTCATATAGCAAATCTAGAAAGACCAAACTAAATGCTGCAACCGAAGAGGTGACATCTGTAAAGATAGGAAATAGTTGAAACCCCATTTTTACTTCATTTTGTACTCATATCCGTTAAATAATTTCCTCGTCTAGGAATTAATGAGAAAAAAATACTGATTTAGTAGTTTTTTTAATTCTTTCCTTTTTTGTTTTCTATAGTTTTGACCCATCATCTCACATGCTACGTATGTAGTTAGGGTTCTTTAAAATACAGAAATTTCACGGAAATCAGTTAAAAACGTAGAAAAAAACGCAGAAACAATGCAATTTTCCTTGGTTCAAAGGGCCTCGTTACGTAAAGAAAAAGATATCCCGGTCCCCACCATCGCCCATTCTCTCTTTTCTCAATCTCACCGCGTCTTCCACTCCGCCGCCGGGATCCTCCGTCACGCCTCCCCCGCCGCTCCCCTCCGCCTCCTCTTCCGCGGCGGCCTGCCGCTCCCCTGCGCCTGGTCGTCCACGCCGGCTCGCCCTATTCAGCTATTCCCCTGTCCCCGCCGCCGCCGCGCCTCGCCCAGATGCAAATCTTCTGCCCTACTCTACGTCTCCTGCGACACCCTAACTTTGCCGCCTCTGTTGCACCAATGCACCGTCTCTCCTCTGCTTTGCAATTTCCCCTCTGTTTCATTGCATCTGCAACGACTAGCTGGTGGTTACCAGCGCTATCGCGACGAGTTTTCCCATTCATGATGTCTCCAATTCCACCTGTCAATCGCGTTTTCCGGTTTGTTTTTTTGACCTTATTTGGTTGCTATAGTGCTATAGTTCTGGATGTGGATTGCGGCAACCTTTGCTTGTTTGTTTACCCTTCTGATGGTGGTTTTTGAAGGGAAACGTGTTTTTAATTTCTGATGCTAAAGTTTGCACCTCTAGCTGGTTGCTATTGTTTTCGGATCTGGATTTAACTTTGGGTTATGATTTACCCTTGCTATGTTGGGTTTTTAAGGCAAATGAGGATTTTTTAGTAAATCCCACGAGTCCCAAAACATAGAGGGAATAGAGACTGCAAAATAGAAATCAATTTCTGGCTTACGTATATCACGATTTCAATTCTGACTTGTATACCATCTTATTTATGTCGGATTCTGAAATTAGCTTTTTATTCTCTTTGGTGGTAGACTTCCTCGTGGACCTCGAAACATGGCCACCATCAGTCGAGCAGAAGGTGATGAGTATGGTAAACTATACAGGCGGGTGCCTATCACTTCTGCCAACGTTATCAGTCTTCCCTTGGATAACATTGAGAAAAGCGGTGCGATCTTGGATGTTATAGCTGGAGATGACACAACGGATAAAGATGCTTGTTGGAACACCATGGAGGGTATATATATCGAACATGATGCATGTGGGCAAACTGCAAAGCACACTGGTTCTGATGGAGATGAAAGGAGGGCAACAGAAGATCATGGGGAAATCGTTGTCAGTGATGATCAAGAATATACTGTGGATAATATACTACCAGAAAGTAGACACCGTGATGGTTCTATATACAAGGGCATGGATGCATGGTGGAAACAAGCGTATCATATTGCGGACCGTAACGAAAGTAAGTGAAAAAATTATCTTTTCCTATTTTTATTTGTTTCCTTATTAAACATAGCACATTTCGTTCCATATCGTAAAGCTGTACGTATTTTATCGTTTTCTTGGATATCGTTGTAAGGAGCCATGCTGCATTGCCAGCCATGTGCAAACCTTCCTCCCTTTAAACTCTTTCGCACTGAAGGTCCTAAAATTTGGAAGATAGTTAGCACTTCCACCAAAAAGTGTGCACTTTACTTTGCAGGACCTTCAACTTGGCATTGTTTGCACACATAGCAATTTGATATGTTGCCTGACGGGATAGGCTGAGGTGGCATTTGAGCTGCGATGCCATGGACTAGGGCCTTATTCCATGCTATGCAATTGCATAAATGCCCATGTGATGTTGAATAAAGTAATGCTTTCTTGCTAAAAATTGTTTCCATATCAAACCCTCCAGTAACACTGAGCATGACACAGCTTTGAGTGTGTACCTGAACGACAGAATACATTGGTAAATGACAGTTATAAGTACAAATAACAATATAGAAATGAGTAACAGTAACACTGATTTAGTTACCATTAATTTTTAAAAGTCTCCATACGTGTCCTCACAATCTGCCAATAATACAAGATTTTCAAGACTGCAGGCAGCAAGATACTAGCAATAACGTAATTCCTCAGGCAGTTAGCGTTCTATATGTTAGTAATCTTAGTATTGATATTCTGATATGTATTGCTCTTATTTGTTCTTGCTAAGACATGGCCATAGTGGCCTAGTGACGCCTACAAATTAGCCACTCATGAGCAACCGACTCCACTCACCCTATCATCTATGACATGAATCCACTCTCCTAAAAACTAGGATCTGAACAACAGAAACACAAAGACGGCCAGCTGAGGCTTGGTTACCACAACTAGTGAAACTGAATTGAAGGAAGTAAACAAACTCCTAAGCTACTGACTCTGAAGGTGACCGTGCAGGGGTTATCAACAAGCTTCACTATAATCTATACATAACCTAAAGAACAACTAGGTATGAAAGGAGCCAACTAAACCTTCTAATGCTCCTGTTTAGCATGAGGATTGGGTTGCCACTTTCCAAAATAGATACCACTTCCCAAAATGTGCACCACTTAGCTAGAAATATTCTAAGTGTTTTTGGCTGCTTTATGTAAGGAGACATTGCCTTCACTAATTGATATTATTGCTTCTTTGTTGTTATCTTCTTTATTGAACCCACCACCCCAACCCTCTTCAGTGATTGTCTAACGTCCCTGGTTGCTGTTGTGTGTGGAACATGAATTGCTTTGGGCCTCACATGTATTGCTCTGCTGCTTCTCTGAATAACACCTTACCTTTTAGTGATGAATGCATATACAGGACGCCCTAGCTGTGACCGGGGGTGAGGGGTGGGTGGGGGGGATAACATTTAGGGCCTGTTTGGAACGAAGAAATCCAAAACATAGGAATAGGAAAAACCGCAGGAATGGAATGGAGCGAAAAGTAGAAAACTACATGAATTCAAAACACAGGAATTGAAACTTCGGAACGTTTGAATTGTAGGAATCCATGCTATAGGAAATATGCAATGTTGTAGTCATAGAAATGCTTTTAGTGTATATATATGGAGAAATGATTACATATAATATTTGATTAGCCCATAGAAAACCCAAACAAAAAGTGACATCATTAATCGATCCTGTTAAATGTGGGCCCTTTGGTATCACCGATGCCCACCACACGTTGTCCTTATCCTTTCAAGGATACAGTGAATTCATCATCCATGCTACCTTCTTTATTACCCTCATCCTTCTCGCCATGGCCAAGGGACGACGAACTGATGGAGCATGGTGGTTGGTCGGATAGGTCAGCATCAACTGGTGACTTGCGAGCACTTGGTTCCTTCCTTCCTCGCAGATCAAAGCTTCTCTCCTAGACTAAGAGCAAGGATGTTCTTTCTCTCCCAGTAGCGTTTTTATTTTTCTGTTTTTTAGATTTGGATCCAATGTTTTGTTGGATGCGTGCTCAAAAATCGAAGCCAGAATTCGTTCCTCTCTCTTCCTCTCCTAATGCCCTTTCTTGCTCAAACGAAGCACTTCCCCTCTGATAAAAGTTGCAGCCTTGTTTCACGAGGAAGAAGATCTCGCGTTAAGCTTGATTAGCAAGCGAGTGCGTGAGCGAGCGCAGTGGAGGAAATTTTCCCTTCGTTCGGAGCTCATGTTTTCTTTCCTCCAAAAGTACAGCTTCTCTTTCCTTTCCTTTGGAAAGATTTCCTCTGAATCCTTTGTTCCAAACATATCACTTGCATTCCTTTCCTTAGGAATCAAAACCTCCATTTTTCCTTTCCATTAGAAGTGAAGTTCTATAGTCTAAAAGCCTGGTAAAGGAAAGGGCTTACCTGGTTTGCTGCAGAAGCAGTATGCTTCTCAGTTAATGTTGGTTCCTCGTCAACCTGTTGGTCCACGCATCTTTGTAACTTTTGTAGTCTTTGTGGGCCTAATACTAGTTTTTCTTAACTTACATCCCTTGCTGTGGTTCAGTTCATTGCAATAGCTGCAGTGTATTGTGACTCCATGATTAAATGCTTGTTTCTCCCAGGCACCTCATGGTTGTGCTTTTTCCCTGACTTTCTAGGCCTGCCTGCCTTTTTGTCATGAAAAGGTGGGTTTACATGAGACCCATCTGTCTATCTCATTCATTGGAATCTCTTAAGCGCAGTATCATCCCAGTCAACTCATATCCCATCAATCCAGTGTTCTCCTAAACAGAGGGTGACCGACTGTTTACTGTTTACACGTTTTAAATGGTGTTTAAACAGAATTAAACGGTCTAAACGGATTTGTGTATTACCATGAAAATATACATATTTCTGCCATAAAAATCCAAATATTCTAACAAATATATGCAGAAATGTTAGCACCACAGGTGCAGCTCACACACACACACGCACACACGCGCACACGCACACGCACACGCTGAGTTGCTCGGTGAGGAAGAAGAGAGTGAGTTCAGGGGCCTTACATAGTAGAGGGAAAGGGGAGTTGATGTACTATACAGTATGGCCTTAGCCACCAACTACCAACTACAAGACTTGCCGCTACTTGGCAGTCAACTAATGGGTATACTATACCCATACAGAGTTGGTGGAGTAGATACAAATGGCTGTGCAAGCCATGCCTCCACTTGCTACTGCTGCTACCTGCTATGGCCAGAGTGGCCTGCTACGGTACATGGAGCTAGAGCTCCTAGGGCTGCTTCTTCAAGCAGACGAGCACTCATATTAGAATTAACATTCTTCCCCTTAATGTGGGTGCTCTTGTTGGATAACCACCATGCCAACTTGGGTCTTCATCTTCTCGGAGTTGTTCTTCCCTAGTGGCTTGGTGAACACATCCGCAAGCTGCTGTCCGGTTCCAACCTGCTCTAGGATGCTGTGGAAGACAGGGTTTTTGGCCAACTCAGTGGCTGATTTGTTATCAATCCTGAGGATGGGTGCTGCTATTGCTTGCCCGGTGATTTCTTCCAGCAGCCTCCTTAGCCAAATGCCATGACATGCTGGCATGCTGCAGCTGCACCAGCTATGTACTCGGTCTCACAAGTAGAGAGAGCCACAATCTTTTGCTTCTGTGATTGCCAGCTGATGGGGCATGTTTCCAGGAAGAACACCATGCTTGAGGTGCTCTTTCTGCCATCAATGTCTCCCCCCATGTCACTATCACTGAACCCAATCAGGTGTAAGTCACTTGTCTTCTTCCTCCGAGGATATGCAAGCCCAAGTGCACAAGTCCCTGAAATGTACCTAAGAAGGTGCTTGACTGCTGCCATATGATCCTTGCGAGGGTCTTCCATGAACCTACTCACATACCCCACAACAAATGTGATATCTGGCCGTGTGTGAGATACCTCAGCCCTCCAATCAAGCTTCTATAAAGTGTAGCATCCACCTTCTTAGCAGTGCTTAGCTTGCTCAACCTTGGCTTCTCCTGCATTGGAACCTGGGTTGGATTGCAGCCCCCTTAACCCAGCCTCTCCAACAGTTTAAGTGCATAAGCATTTTTACAGAGCTCTATGGCTTGCTTCCTCTGCCTCACTTCAATCCCAAGGTAGTAAGTGAGCAGGCCCAAGTCACTCATCTTGAATTTTGCCGCCATTTCACTCTTGAATTTCTTGATCTCCTGCTGCTCAGACCCAGTGACAATCAAGTCATCAACATACACCCCGACAATGAGAATTCCCTGCTTGGATCGTCGGGTGTACAACGCATGCTTTGCAGCACACTTCTTGAATCTGAGCGTGTACAATAGTGCTTAGTTTCTTACCTTGCTAGCTCACAAACATTAGCCTTAGTTTCTTACCTTGCTAGCTCACAAACATTAGCATAAGAAATGAGTCAATGACACTGACAGATCACAGTTTCTGACTTTCTGTTCTCACATCACTACATCAATTCTCCACATCACTAGTTCACTACAGACTACAGCTCTCACATCACAACAAAAGCCATTCAGTCGCCACCAACACAGCCCACAATTAATAAAAGTAGCTCACAGCCTCATCACAAGTTCACAATACATGGACAAGAAACCAAATACTAATTCATAAGCAAAAGCATTAGGCGTGCAAATGCAACTAATTGCCAACCATGCACGGCTAGTCATCAGTCTCCCCCTCATCATCCCCAACAATTGGAACCACATCCTCTCGGTCAGACTCAAAGTCTATCTCATCCTCCTTGACTGGTTCTTCTTTCTCGGACTCGAATTCATCTTCACTAACATCTCTCATTTGGGCCAGTCTTGCACTCCTACGAAGCTTTTTCACATTCCTCAACCCCGCACGCCTCTTCAATTAATTTCTATGTCAGCCCAGAAACAACCTCACCATCCTCTTCATCTCCACCTTCAGCAAGCCACCCTTGAGCTAAACTAGAATAGGATCCACTTTATTATTATTTTTATTCTTGGCCTTCTCTTTTCTCCCCGTCATCTTGTTATTGTATTTAACAAAAACAAGTTGGTTGAGATGTTCACATGTCAGTGTTTCTTTTTTTGTATGGATCTACAAATGCAAATTTAAGTTTAGTTCACAAATATGATGTGTTTGTTGTATAAATATAACTACTTTACGGCTTACCCCTTACCTTAAACAGCCCCAATTTCTTTCACAAACAGAAGAACTTGAAGTTAAAGATATATCCTTGTGGCCATTCTTTGCAAAGTTGGAGCCTCTGTTCCATAACTAGACCACCATTTTGCTGCAGTTTTAAAGTGCCAATAGGTATTCATTTTACTGTGTAGAATTAACCCCTGCAGTACTAAAATAATGCTACTGTAACACCAAAGTGCACTATTGTGGTAACACCAATGTATTCAGGATGTGCTATATCAATTCAACAATTAACTACAGGGCTACAGTCTTATATATGAAGTACCTGGGTTGAAATCATAATCTTTGCAGCCACCCGTTGCCACAGGTTTTCCAAAATGTCCTTGTTTATCTTGAACTTGTGCATGTCTTCATTTAGCACTTTGCTCTGCTTGTCATAATCACCATGGTAAAAAGTTTCTACAACACTTATAAGTCCATCCATGACTTGCTCATTTGTGAAGATTAAATCATCGTTGTAGCTGTATTAAGGATTCAAAAAATATGCAGCCAAATGCAACAGAATATCCAGTCTATCTTTCATTTTGTCATCTATGATCTCTATGACATTATTGTAGAGATTGAGATTCCCTGCCTTGTCGATGTTCCGAAATCCCACCATGATTTCTTTCTTTGCCTTCAAAATGTCTCCATATAGAAAGGTCATGGATGGTTTGATATCACTATCAACCATGCGAAGTTCCTTGCCCAAAGGCTCAAACACCCTCAAACAAAGAGCCTCACCACTCCAAAAGGTAGGTCTTGTCATTGTAGCTGTGGCAAGAATACCTTTGTTATTCTTCTTGATGTGGTTCAAACCTAAGAACTTGTCCCATTCATCACACTGAGAGATTGCCCTTTGTTCCTTCTTCTCATACAAGCTCTGCAAAGTAAGGAAGGAGGCGGCAAATCTAGTAACATCGGGCCTCACAATGTCTCTCTTCTTTGTATACCTCATCATCAGAGTCAAGGTTCTATGGTGTGCATAGATAAAGACTGTTAGTCACTTTGCTTGATCAATGCATCCCTTAAATTTCTTGATCTTTCCCATTCCTTCAAGCATCAGATTGAGGGTATGAGTTGCACATGAGCTCCAAAATATATTTGGCCTCTTCACAAACAATGAAACCTTTGCTGCCATGTTGTTTGAAGCGTTGTCTGTGACTACCTGCACGACATTTAGAGCACCCACTCGCTCAATACAGCCATCCACATATTCAAATATAAGTTGACCAGTGTGTGACTCTTCTGAGACTTTCCCTTGACTCAAGGAAGCTTGATCCAGCACTGCAATGCAAACAAAAGTTCATGAGGCTTCTTCTCTTTTGATCAGTTCATGAGGCATCTGTCATGATGGAGCAGTCATTCTTAGCCCAGCCCTCTTCATGAGCCTTCAACATTTTCTTTGTATCCTCCACCTCCCCAAACAACAATTTCTCTCTCAACTGATGCTGGTTTGATTTCTTTACACTAGGGCCAAAGCGGCCAGCAGCTTCAGTCACTTGATCAAACTCTACATTATTGATGGCATTGAAAGCTATACCTGAAATAATCAAAACTGTTACAGATTAGATCATTGCTCAATGAAAAGTAGAAACACAGGAAGCAATTCAAAGTTTTAACTTTGAACTTTAAATGGTTTAAATGGACAGGGGAGTAATGGGCAAGATTATTACCATGCACATACACCCATCTCGCAATATAGCGCTGCAAGGTATGCAGTATCTCTTTCCATATAGCTTCAGTTTTACATGCTGTAGGATCAGTTTGGTGTTGCTCAATGAGGCTTGATCAAGAGGCATTATGAACTTATCCATAGGCCCTCCTTTCCTAACAGCCTTGCCTCTAGCCCCATCAAGCTCTTCTCAGTGTTATCAAGTCGTCCGACTAATCGCGATTAATCACGATTAGTCGTCCTGATCGTTTTTCCAACACCGATTAGGGGGTTCGATAAGGTCAGACCGATTAGTTGTCTAGTCGCCCGACTAGTTGTCCGATCAGGCCGATTAGTCGTCCGATCAGGCAGGAAAAACGATTAGTTGTACCTTTGAGCTGGGCCGAAATTGGCGCAGCCCACACCCACCACTTTCCTTTTCCGACCCATTTGCCCATGGAGCGGCCGGTTCAAACCGGCAACAGCCGGTCTCCACCAAACCCTAACCTCTCTTTCTTTTCTCTCCTCTCCCTCTCACTCCGGTGGCGGCGGCCACCCGAGCGCGACGCGCGGTGGTGCGGCCGGCCATTGGTGCGAGACGCCCGCAGCGGCGCAGCACAGGGATGGCGCGGCCCGCCCTCGGCGCATCAGTGAGCGGGTGCCGACGGCACGGCGCGACACGGCCCCGCACGCAGCGGCAGCGGCCTGCGCACATGGCCTCAAGGCTGCAGCTCTGCCCGCCGGCGCCGGAGATGAGCTCCTCCTCCGAGAAGGTTAGTGTTGTGCTGCATTTTCTTCCGGTTTCTCTCTGCTGCTCCGCTCTACCCCTACTCTATTTTGGTGCTTCTCTACCTCTACTTCTCTAGCTCCATAGCTGCAGACCTGTAGTGCAGCTGCTTTACCACCAGATCTACAAGAGATGGCTAAAGATCGAAAGAGGAAGACTAAATCCTCTTACCTAGGATGGAAATACGAGTCTTGGCATATCGATCCTGGTATTTTATACAGGACGACTATACAAACGACTAGGGTCGACTAGGGACGACTAATCGAGCCTGATTGACGACTAATCGCGACTAATCGCTTATCGAGACTTTGTCGATTAGGTTCGACCAGACGATTTAAAAACATTGGCTCTTCTATAGTTCTACTTCAATGGTGGTGTCCTCATCAGCATCTAGTGCACCAACAAGGTCCACGGCATCTCTAACCTCTTGCTGCTCAGCTAACTCAGGTTTTTTTTAGCTTCCTTTGAGTCATCTATGGCTTTCTTGCACTTTTCTTTGTCCTCAGGAGTTGATTTCTTGCAAGGTTTAACCTGAACAATCAGAAATAAAAAATAAAGCTAATTTCTTCTATGATTCTATCCACCATTTGTCTGCTGCGCAATCATCTAATCAAGCAATATAGTCACACATGAATAATAGATGAGGTTCACATACTAACCTCGCAGCGAATCCCAGCAAAATGTAGCTTTAGTCTATACTCTATACATCCCTGCTATGACCACCAAACCACGCAACTTGCACTGAATTACATTCAAGTTGGTTGGATTTGTCAACACTCCATAGTCCATACCCCCAGCCAATGTCATCAGAGTTCCTCTTGAGGTCCCTTGTAGGTGCAGGTTTGCTAGCAGTGGAATTAGGAGCTGAATCGGCAGATGACATCCTACAAGAAAGCAGCAGCAGATCATATAGCCAACAGGAATTAAGCACAACATAGTACTAGAAAGTAGATACAGAGCCACATAGTGGATAGAAGAACAAAACACATTGCAAATTGTCAGTATATCAAATATAAAGTAAACTAAGAAGTAATTAACAATCTCATACTGTCCTACACGATAGCACAAGCAAGCAGCCAAGTAGACAAGTTTATTATATTTGCTTAATTATTTATATAACGAAGCACAGACAATTAGCCAAGTGCACAAGCATATTATATCCACTTAATTAGCAAAGTACACGCACACATCTGCAGCCAGAACGGACAGATTGTACACAGCTGCAGTAGGTGGCGAAGCTTGAAGGCCTAACGAGAAAAGTAGGAACGGAGAGTGGCTTGGGCGTTAGTGTGTCACGGCAATCTCCAGATCTCTGCCTCACAGTTTGGAGCCAGCGAGGACCTCGATCCTGCCAAGCAGGGCGCGTGCGGGGCGAGCGCACACTATCCTGAGGCCCCACGGGTGCACGCCATGCCTATCTGAGAGTCCGAGTGTGAGCTTGGGGATGGGATGATGGATGTAGGGGTGGCGGAGATGGAACACAAAATACGACGGCGGTGGTGGAATGGAAACAAGTGAGGAAGGAAACCCTAAGGTGCTCTTCCATGTGGGCTTATATATGCAATGAATTGGGCCCTGTATTGGACCCATTTGGACCGTAGATTGAGTGCACCTTCTGCGGGCTGAAATTTTTATTTCCCACGCTGCTTCGCTATCGCCTAAACGGACCGTCTAGACCGTCCAGCACTGTGTAGCATCGTTCTGTGTTGCCCATTTCAAGCATTTTTCAATGTTTTTGACTGTTTAAACGCTGTCCGTTTAATTGAATGGTTATGCCCAAAATAGCACGGGAACCCGTCGTTTAACTTTTAAACGGCACCTACATGACCTAAAACGTCCGTTTAGGCGAACACTGCATCAATCTCATCTAAACAAATGACACATTGTATGCTTTGAGACAAATGAGGTCATACAGTTTATGTCGATATTCCCCTCAATCCTTATCAGTCCCATGCTCAATACTTTCCCTGGAAGGAACTGATAAGCTTTTCAAGGCAATGCTTTGTTTGGGTGTTTCTAAAGAACTCTTGACATAACGCAATGGACAATTCCTAATAAAAAGAATATAGATTGTTTCTACTTAGTAGACAAAAAGGGAAAAAAATTCCAATATAGCCATGCAATCCTCAAATTGCATATTTACTTTTCGAACATCTATTACCTTTTACTTTGTTAATCTCAAATAAACTTACAATATGACTTTACTTTTTATGAAGCTCGGTTGCAGGCAATGGCATTATCAGATCCATCAGATTGTATCATTCACGATGGAACTTGCATGAAACATCAACCTCGTTGCATGCTGCAAATTTTCTCATTAGAGTTGACTAAAATTCCTGTGGATGTTGGCTTCGTAGAGTTGTATGGATACATAGTAGTGCGGGATGAGTTGGACCCATTGCTCAATTTTATCGTCAATGTTAGCAGGGATGAACCCATCATTGTGGAGCAGGTGCACATGATCACATCCATATATTTCTGCAATTATTTTGAGGATAAGTCTAGCTAACACCTCCTACTCCACTATCATCGAGGTTTGAATGCTTCAATGCTTTACCTTGCACCCCCAAGCATAAAACCACCTTGGAGCAGTTTTGGAGGTGGGTTTGCCCATGTGGCTTGTTAGGTGGATACTGCCATGTGGGCAAATCACCACCAAAATCCATACTCTGAGAATCATTTGGACTATATTTAGGGCCTGTTTGGTTCCGCTTCTATGGGTCTCGCTTCTCTGTAAAGCAAGTTTTTCACAAAAGCGGCTTGCTGGAGAATTTGCTCTGTGGAAAATCGAGGTGTTTGGCCATCTCGATTATTTACACCTTCGGTACTCTCTCACCCGTCCTCTTCCTCCGTCTTCCCCGTCGCCGAGCAGCGTCCCCCGCTTCCTCTCCCTCGGGCCGCCTCCTACCCTGCCGGCCCCGCCTCCTCTCCTCCTGCTGGAGCCGGCGCCGCGCCAGCGGCCTCCCCCGCTCGAGCCCCGCCTTCTCTCCTCCCTGCTCGAGCCCCGCGGCCGAGGATTTTGGCCGGCAATGGCGAGGAAGGCCAGCAGGAGGCAGTGTCTGCAGCCCCTGGAGGCGAGCCCGCGGATCTGGTGGAGCTCGAGCTCGAGCTCGCGGATCTGGCAGAGCTCGGGCGCCGGCGGGAGCAAAAGCGGCGGCTCCGCCTCCCCCACGGGCGATGCCTCATCCTCCTCCCCGGCGGCGGAAACGAGGAGCTTGGGCTCCTCCCCGACGATGACGATGACGAGCTCGGGCGCCTCCTCCCCGACGGTGACGACGACGAGCTCGGGCGGCGCCTCCTCCTCCTCCCCCACGGTGACGATGAGGAGCTCGAACGGGTGGAGGCGCGGGTGGACAGCAGCGCTGGCTTGGCGGAGGCGCCGACGGGCGAAGGCGTGGGCTGACGGCGGGCGGAGGCTGGCGGAGGTGCCGGCACGAGAGAATCGACGTCGATTTTTTCCAACCGTGAGTTGCCGGCCGCGTACGAGATAAGCGACCCGCCTGTTGTAAACTGGCTCAGAGGAGAAGCGGCGGTGGGGAGAAGCCAAAAATAATCAAGGCGTTTGGGTGGAATTTTAGCTTTTCTTGGCTAGAATCTGATTATAATCGGAACCAAACAGGGCCTTAGTTGGTATAGAATACTTTGGGAGCCAATTATCAGATTTTGTAACTAAAGTGCATTAGTTAGATGAACCTTGATACTTGATGGGTTAAGTAGACTTATTCCTTATTTAATTTAAATAGCATTTTTCATTTTATATAAACTTTTCACCTGTTTGAGAAAAAAAGGCTAGGCTTATCAAATGCATAGATACAACATATGAGATTGGAACATTACACTCAATGGTATACTACAACTACTAATATTCTTACATCATTAAAGTAGGAACAGAATGTGTATATTGCATTAATGGTGTTTATGAATTATTTACTAGCATAAAGCTCAGTATGCACTCTTGATTTGCTCAATAGTTATAAATAGTGTTAATTTATTGTGCGGTTCCATATACATTTTTTTGTGTATTTGTGCTATAACTCCCATGTAATATCTTGTCTTAGCTGCCAAAAAATGCTTCCATGTGATTAAACTGTCCAAACATAGGAATAGTACATACTCCCTCCGGTCAATAATATAAAATTTTCATATATTAATGGGACAAGGATAAAATACTTTTGATTGTGTAAGCCACTATTTAATATCTTGTCTTAGCTGCCAAAAAATGCTTCCATGTGATTAAACTGTCCAAACATAGGAATAGTATATACTCCCTCCGGTCAATAATATAAAAATGTCATATATTAATGGGACAAGGATAAAATACTTTTGATTGTGTAAGCCACTATTTCCCTCCGCTTATCAATGTAAGGCATATTTTGGTTTGGAAAAGTCGGATTTTTAACAAGGTTTGGCCAACAATAGTCAAATTATATCATTATATGCATGTTGGCATCAGTAGGTTGATTCTTAAACTACTTTTAAGATGATGTTGATTTTGTAGCAATTTTGCAATATTAAGACGAGTGTATGGGCCTATGGGGTAATGGAGAATGGAGGGTGTTGTAGATTGTAATCATGCAATGCCTCTGGCCTTGGCCTTGGCCCTGGACCTCGGCAGAGTGACATCAGAGCTGAATTCGGCTTTGGCCCTACTCGACGGCGTGATGTCGAAGCTAGATTTGCGCACTGGGGAGGAAGTAATAGAAGAGTATAAATCTACTGCTTAAGTGTTCAGATTACAGATCTTCTCAAGCTTTATAGTCATAGGCTCATAGCCCAAGGACCCTTATCTAACTTTGAAACTCAAGCTTATCTAATTTTTCTATCACTAACTGAAAGAAACAATCTAAACAAATCTTGTGCTATATGCTTGAAGTACACAACGACAACAAAGCCTTTTAGTTTAGTTCCAAGCAAGTTGGGGTAAGCTAGAGGAAGCAGGGCCGACGGCCCGTGGCAGAGGTGAAACGGGGCCATGCCCCCCCCCCTCTCTCTTATCCGAGAGTCCGAGATGCAAATTGCAAAGGCTAATCAGTCAAGGCCACAGCGCACTAGCTAGCTAAAGCTTGCGTGTTGGTAAAAAACACACGTCACAAGGAGCAGCATGCGGGAGAAGTCCAGCAGTACAGCTTCCACCATCGTTTTGCATGATGCGCAGAGCCTTGTTGCTAGCCACTTCATTGCATACTTGCATTGCATTCCTGACACTATTTATCATATCATTGGATTGATACCCCTTGATATTGGGTCACGCTCCGCCACTGCCTACAAGAGTCATCCATAGAAGGAGAACATGAGAAAAAGGAGAGGAAATATCGCTTCTCCAGCTGCTGAAGGTGATGCCGCTTCTCCAGCTGTTGCACGCACTGACGCACCGATGCTGGATAGGGAGCGAGGAGGTGAGGCTGGCGGGTGACGAGAGCGCAGCAGCCAAATGAGGAGGCGGACATGGATCTGTGAATGCTCAGGTAGTGAGATAAGGTAAAAGCATGGCCTACATGTAGGACAAAACTGCCTTGTGAAACTGCTTCAGGGGTAATTTGCAGTTTTAGAAGTTCAGGGGATGCTTTGTCTGTTTTTTTCAGATTTGGTGACAAGTTCAGAGAAGTATCACGAAATCCAAACAAAAACTTACTAAGTAGTTTGGGACTTCACTCGTCAAATTTTGGAACTAAGGGGTTATCACTGACACCCAAACAAAATCGGACTGAGTAGTTTTGGACTCTTGGTTGCTTCTTGGTACAGTACACAAATTGATTTCATTTTATTGAGCTGTAAAATATTTGTTTAAATAAATATTGTTACAAGTGAAATAAGAGAAGCATTTAACTTTAGATATTATCTTGTTTTGATACGAAGAACTAATGAATATAATAATTTTATAGGGTTCTCTCATCAACATGGCTGGCCCTAAACGAGGGATAGACATCATGGACCAAGCTCTAATTGAATATGACATGAGGATCAAGGCAGGCGAACAAGAAAAGGATGACCTACAGCTGATTGATGGTGCATCAATCATAGGCCCTGCAATCGTTTGTAATTGGCTATGCACATTTCAGATAGCTAGTGATAGTGGTGCAGTTGGCCTAACGCTATCATATCTCGAAGATGCAGTTGAGGCGACCGTAGAGGTCCTCATATCGGAAGTGCAAAGCAGTTTCAACCTGTCTCTTGGTTGTTTAACCAGTGGGTTGAATAAGGAAATCCGGCTCTTTGATGGTGCCATTGCCGAATCATGTTTCTTAAAGAGGTCTGTGGTTGCTGTAGTGATGGATTCTTTGATAGATCTGAACTTCAAAGTAGGCTCACCGTTATTAAGTTCCGATCAACATTGCTGTTCCTTAAAGTCGAAAGACCATGGGCATGATACTCAGGAAATAAAGACAAATTTTGCGTTAATCTCAGTGAAGGTGACCTGGTCAACTTTGCTCGATTTGAATTGACGGTAGCGAATTTGCAGACTAAAAACTTGGGAAGCCCAGAGTCGTGGACTCGTGGCAGACTGGCAGCAATCAAACATTTTTATATAGTGTACCTTTGAGGGTCCCTTTGGAACGCGGCATTTCCTTTGTTTTTATGATTTGTGTTTTTCCTCATGTACTAGTATTCTATATTTCTGATCGTGGAAGATAGATAAGATTCTTTGTTTTTATGATTTGCGGAAACTTTGGATCTATTCACAGTTACCTGTTTTGAGATTTTTCACGACCAATCATGGTGGTCTTGCTGAAATTTATATAAACATGATGCTTGAAATTTGCATTGTTACTTTGAACTATTTATGCGGTTGTTTTGAATGAAACTAGTTCCAGAAATTTCCATTAACTGGATGGCAATATCTTTTGTTTCTTTTGAATTTTTCTTAAAAAATATCATCTGGGACATGAAGGAAAAGAGGATTAAAATGTCAAAAATATGAACAAGAAATAGTACATGTAATGTCGAGGAATAATTAAGTTGTACATCTAGAGGAAAAGTGTTTTACAAATAGTGGAAAAAATTAAATAGTACATCTAGAGAAAAGGTGTTTACAAATAGTGATATTAATATTTACTTTCTTCCTTGTGTCAAGCCAAAGGGTGTGTAGCAATTGAGGAGCGAATTATTTTAGAATTTAACAGTTTTGTTCATTAAGTGGTGCGTACCTACGGGTGTGTGAGCGCTGTTTGTACTGTGTTTCTTAAAAAAAATGTTGGAAAAAAGGATTTCCACCCTACCCAAGCCTAGGCTGCTGTTTCCCCTGACATGCTACCCCTCTCTCTTCCACGCGTCACAAATCACCAAATCCAATTAGTACATCTGAACGGCCGTAGAGATGCCTGCAAGTGCACATTACAGCTTCCTTTCACTGCGGCTATTGGATTATCATTTTCTATCCTTTCTATACCATTCCGGCATTCCATCTATTCTATTGTTATTTTTTCCCCCGTAATTGTCATTGCCGTTACATTCCGCGACATTATCTGCCTCCTGTAGCGCACCTCGACGACACGATCAAGGCATGAGACCTGCTTGATGAATGGAGGCATGTGCTGACTGCTGAGCCAAAAGAAAGTCACAGTTTCCTCTGCTTGATCTACACAGGCTCAGCAACACCATCGCCATGAACGGCTTGCTGTGCGGCAGTATTTGCCTCCTGGTGCTCCACGTTTCCTGCTGCACCAATGGCGCATGCAGCCGAAGAGAAATTTAGATCTAAAGCTGTCTGCAACAGAAGACCGTGTACAAAGTCTGTCTACAGTACAAAACGACACTGTAGACAGAGTAGAATTTGAAATAGGTAAACAAGATAAACAATCTGCTAGAGACAGGCTAACCAGGTTACGCTATTTTGCCATCGTATAAGAGGGATTTGCCTAGATGTCATTATCAAAAGCTCACACACACGCTATAATGTCTTCTGGAGATCTTATAAAACGAAAAATATGAAAAAGGTCTAGATAACCCCTTGATGTTTGGGTGGTAGTGTATATACTCTACCCCTGACATTTAAAACCGGATGTTTAACACACTAAAATTTACAAAACTAGACAAATGACTCCCTGGGACGATTTTAGAGTGTGGTTTTGCCACGTGGGCGTTGGAATCCTAGTGTCCGAAAGTACGACAAATAAGATGACGGACTCTCATACTGCATAGTCTAAGTGATATACTCCCTCCGTATTTAACTATAAGTCACGGTTGATTTTTTTCCAAAATTTCGATTACTCGTCTTATTCAAAAATTTTCATATATTATCATTTATTTTGTTGCAGTTTGTTTTATTATTGTATAAAGTTTGAGCGTGACTAGTTTTCTTATATGTTTACATAAATTTTTTGAATAAGATGAATGATCGTAGTTTTGAAAAAAAAGTCAACCACGAGTTATATTTAAATACGGAGGTAGTGGGAAAGTACTTAAAGCATTGTAAATTAAAACCATACCGGTGACTAATAAACTTTGATCAAGGAAAACACAAATCAAAGATCATCATGATAAAAAGCAAGAAACATAAAGGCCTAATAGTCTAGAAGATATAAGAGTGAAATCCATCCCCGGTCCCAAAACTTGTCTTGGTGTGTCAACCCGGTCCCTAGAGTTTCAAAATGACCATCCCGGTCCCTAAACTTGTTTTGGTGTGTCAACCCGGTCCCTAAAGTCTCAAAATGACCATCCCGATCCCTAAACTTGTCTTGGTGTTTCAACCAGGTCTCTAAACCTGTCTTGGTTTGTCAACCCGGTCCCAATACAAATTGTTACTTTGAGACTTTAGGGTCGGGTTGACACACCTAGACAAATTCAGAGAGCGGGATGGTCATTTTGAGACTTTAAGGACCCAGTTGATACACCAAGATAAGTTTATGGACCGAGATGGTCACTTTGAGGTTTTAGGGACCGGGTTGACACACCTAGACAAGTTTAGGGACCGGAGATGGATTTTACTCAAGATATAATATTGAAGCAACATAGTGCTTACTCGAAACTACAAAATGGGTTGGCGATGCGGCGAGACACTATTGTAAAAAGATGTGTTCATGTGTTTCTTAGAACCTATGTACATCTTATCCTATCTATATAACCTATACAAGCACAATCCACTATGTATTTCTCTCAACATGCAAGTTATCCACATCATTTCCATATCACCATCCACTGAGGCCCTTTATTAATGTCTTTAGAGAATTTTCTGTGGCTAATAGAATTCATGCATGCGAGCTATTAGAGATACTCGAAACGAGTATGTTCAATAATTTAAGAACCAATACCTCTCAACCATGATGGACATGTTAAGTTATCAAACATAACGTTCTTAAAAATATTATTATGCAATCACACAAATATTACCATCTTCAAATTTCACTCTAAAATAATTTTAGAAGTCCCGCAGCAATACGCGGGGTATCATCTAGTATATCTAAATAGAAGAATCCACTACCATGCGGGGTGAAGCCATGTCATCGTCCATGTCACCGTCCACTAAGACCTCTATCTAAACATTACATTGATCTTCTGTGGCTTTATACATGCAATGCATTTATGTGGTGTACGCATGGTATATTTCCTTTCACAATGTTAATATTTTATCTACTATTTCTCAATATATGAATCATATTATGTTTAAAGTTATAAGATTCCAGCAGCAACGCGCTTGGTATCATCTAGTATATCTATATAGATGAAGGCCACTAAGTGTAAAACTGCCTCTATATTGTGCCACATCATCTTCCACTTGCATCAAATCGAATATTGGTTACAAGTTACAACCTCTCCCTACGACAGACAGACAGACAGAGTGATAAATGCCTCTCTCTTTTATTTCTCTTCATGGTGCCTGCCCACCTCACACAAGCCCACAGGAGCAGGAGCCCAACATGCAACAGGCAGTAGTCGCCCCTGTGCTGTAATGCGCGCCGCCGTCGCACCACATGCTCCTGCCTTTTTATTTACTCCTGCATGGCAGCCCAAGAGGGTGTTCCTCCATTACAAAACTGCTGCCACCTCTGTCTATGCAATGAAAGAGCACTCAAGATGAAGAAGCGTTCACTAATGCATTATGCATATATGCCTTCCAGGTTTTAATCTATGTGTTCTTCATCCAATATATATGCATCCCTCCGTTTACTGTTTTTTTAGGCCAAACATGTTGCTTTTGGTTTCGTCCACCCACAAGACTACAATAGGTGAAAAAATATGCTTATTGCTTTGTTTGAGCATCGTACCTTTTTGTTACTTCGTGTTTATCTATGTATTGCATCTAAAATGTTCGGACTTCTATATCTAGCTAGCCTTCACGTAGGATAGACGGAGAACACACCTTCTTTACTCTAGAGTTGGGCTAATCACCACCATAGCTTTGTAACTTCATCACTTTCAGGTCTGGTCCTTCAACTACTCATGTCCGATCTCTGTTTTATAACTTTATTTAAGTTTCCTTTTGTTTTTTTCTGTTGCATTGTTAACAACCAGTCCATCAGGTGCGTGTTGTAACGCCCCAAAATTTGACCATAAGAATTTTCTCTTAATCCCCCTCTAATTTCAAAATTTGTTTTTTCGAAAACCTTGTTTGCTTGAGTGTGTTATGAGCTCAACATAATCCTATAAAATCATAGTTCCATTCCCTCTGAGTGTCTCCCAAAATCTCGACAAATCGTCCACCAAATTCCGTCTCAAATCCCTTCTCCAAATATTCAAATTCAATTCACAAAATCCAAATTAGAAAAAGAAAAACCCTTTCCCGTCTCCTTGGGCTGCCCTCCCCCTCTCCTCGGTCCACCCCTCTGCCCCTCCCCCTTCTTTCCTTGGGCCGCCACGTCAGCCGAACGGCCTGCTCAGCCCAACCACCCCACCTTCCTCCCCTTTCTCTGCGCTGCCGCACCACTCGTAGGTCGCCCCTCTCCCTCTGCCAGCGGGCCCCGCCCATTCGTTGCCTTCCCGGCGCCATCCCCGCCTCGGCTTCCGCCTGACAGCGCCCACCGTGCCGTGCCGCCTCCATCTTCGTCCCAACCCCCGCCATGGTCACCTCCTCGCTCCTTCTGCCCCTGCCAGTGAGCCCCACCGGTTAGGCAGCTCGCGTGTCGCCTTTCGTCGCCTTGTCTGCGTCCCCACACCCGCCAGCGCGGCACCGTCGCCGCGCTAATAAGAAGCGCAGGCGAGCGTCGCCGCCCCCCTCCCTCAGCCGCACGCGCAGACACACGCACATGTGCGTGCACACACGTGCGACCTCACACGTCACAAATACCCACGCCGGAGTGCTCACGGTGGGCTGACCCACCGCGGTGGACTCCGCCGTGAACCACGGTGAGCACCACTGCCTCGCCCCAAATCTGCCCCCTCCAAGCCACCATTCCTAGATTAACCCCACCCCAAGCATTGCCCCTCCGTCCTCGACCCTTTCTGCCTCTTCCCCGGGCCGGAGCCGCCCTGGAACACCAGAGCGCCGCCGCGCCGTAGCCGCCTCTCCCTCGCCAGCGTGCGGTCACCCATCGCTAGGACCACCCGCTGCCTTTCTCACCTCTACTTCACCCCTATCAGGTTTGCCGCGCCACCCTCATCCTCCCTGACCAACTCTAGTCACCGGAACCGGGTGAGCCATGGAACCGTGACGGCACCCGGTTCAGCCGAGCTGAACTGGGATGCTGTCACTGCTAAGGCCCACGGGTATGGAGGGGTGGACGGGCCGAGCCAGGCGGGATGGAAAGTGGGCCGCACGCTGATTTTTCGGTCCACGGCAACATTTTCTTTTCCTTTTCGATTTATAATTTTATTTTCTAAAATAATTTCATATCTTCGTCGTTTGAACTCCGATTTAGGCAATTCTTGCGCCTGAATTCTCCATAAATCGAGCTCTACACATTTGTGCACTCCCCACTACCTTTTCACCACTTCCTCATGGGTTCAACGGGGCTACACTCGACCCGTTAAACAAACCGTACGTGCAACCTTTTCCGTAAGGGATAACCTGCCCCTCCTTTCGATCACAACAATGAGTGACTATTGGGCCCCATTATTGCGATGGGTGTGTAGAGCCAGGAACCTTTCCTCGGTCGCGCTAGTGGTTAGCCGTCAGGAACCATAATCGCGATGGATGAATGGTCTAGTCTCTTGACCAAAAAATCGAACCGCTTATCCTGCCTTTGCCTCGTTCCGGCTAACCTCGAGTTAATCCATCTCGCTCTTCACCATTATTATCCACAGGAACCCTTCTCATCGCCATGCGACCTCCACGATGCCGACACATTCACCCTCGCTGCGGCCGTCCGTACCCTCTACCGTGGCACCTCTGTAACGAGCGTGATCAGGCCTGACAGTATGGTCGGAGGTTTGCAACGCAATGCCTCATGGCGCAGCACCTAGTCGTGGAGCAGCTTAGCTCGTTGGAGCCAGAGCCGCCGGTATGACTCGTCGGTCTACTCTCAAATCCTTCACTCAACACAAACCAAATTCTTGTCGAGCTCATAATATGCCTTGCTTGTTTGTTTCTTCTATTTGTGCGCTTAGGCCCTACCAAAGAGTCCGATTGGTCGAGCCCTCGAGAGGTTCTACTACGAGCTCGGAATCGACACCAGGTAGTTGTACACGCTACGCCCAACTAAGCGAAGGGCAAGTCCACTGAAATCCCCACTTGATGCATAAAATACCCAGTTTTTACACACACAACCCATTGCCTTGTTAAAAGATAAAACATGCATGCCTTGCTTGCTAAGGAAAATGGTAGGATAGCCACTGTTGACAGTTTTAGATGTAGTGCACTTAAGAGGACCGCTCACTTAATTATCTATATCAATCTTGTCGTCAGAAAAATGATGGTGGGTACGGTGTGTGTGCGGGTGGGTTGTTTTTGGAAAACTTGGGGTAAGACCCCGGCAGATGACTTTGGTCGATCGTGCCATGTGTTAAAGGGTGGAATGCCCGGTACCATTATCACGGTTTACTCAGAGTCCTGCCTCGTGGGAGGTTTGTATGGTGTGTTTCGGTTGTGAGCATTGGGGGAGTTTCTGCCCTGAAGGACCGACTTGAAGTCTCATCCTCTTTTGGTACAACCACTCGACGTTGTATGGAGCAGCACCTAGCTGAGCCAGAATGGGTAGTCTTGCAGTTGTCTGTGGTGCCGATTTGGCAAGAGGCTAAGGATGGAGGGCTTGGGTCGCATGTCTGCTGGCAGGGCGACAAAGCTATCTAGATCCTCTTGAGGCATTGCTTGATGATAACAAGAAGGCAAAGGTTAGATTGGAATTCGGATGCTTATTTGGTCATCAACAGTCGCTGAGTCCAACTTGTGGGTCATAGTACAATCTTTGATCAGAGTATAAATCTATTCGAATAGTCCATTGTCCATCGGTATGGATGGGTTATGGCTTGGTTTCGTCAACTAGATGTTTTATAAAAATTGACTGTGGTTGGTTTTGGTGGTTCTGTGTGTTGGGAAGCTACGGGGGCGTGGCCCAGTAGCGTGGTGGAAACTTGGTTTGGCTTTGGTTTGAGCCACATGGACCTGCGAGTCCAGTGGCAACCCCCCTTAATTTGAAAGATTGTTTTCTAAAGTTAAAACTTGAACCCTGTACCTTGCATATGAAAATGTTTTCTGGCAAATTATCCTAAGCTCTAGATACACCTTGCATGTAGTTATAGCATTTACCCCAATTCCTTATGGAGAAAAGTGGGCTTGCGGAGTACGTTCCATACTCACTCTTGCTTTGTTGTTGGTTTACAGAGAAGACGAAGTCATCATGATCATGAACGTATAAGGGTTGCGGCCTATCCCCAACTGGTGTTGTGGGGAAACTTGGGTCTACGTAAATTTTTCCGCTGCTGTGTTTTTAGGCTGCACTCCGTTTGGTATGTCCCGTTAGGGCGGATCTGTACTACTCTAATGTAAGATGTGATTACCATAACCCTGGGAATGGTATAAAGCGCATTTTAGTCCCATTAAGGATGTGGGGCGCTTCAGGTGCTATTAGAGCCGTAGTTGGCCGTAGGACGTAGCCCTTAGGCTGGAAAAATGTTTTTGAGTCCAAAGAAACCGGTTGAAAAACACCTCTACTCCGTGTTTTTTAGTCCAAAAAAACCGGTTGAAAAACACCTCTACTCCTCACCCTACTCCATTTCAAAACGAGTTTTAGTCTGCTCAATCCCCCTCAAAACCGTGCCCAGCAAAGCCTGTAAGAGGAGATGTGCAACATGCCGTAAAAGTTAGCGACAGCATCAGAATCTGCGCATGACTAGGACGTGCACCCCGAGGACCCAGGAAATAAGGATGTGACTCCCGCTGACCTTGCCTTAAATAAGGCTAGGCTGTGCAACATAGTTGATGAATGACTGACCAAATAGAGCTGTGCGTTAGGAGTGCAACCCAGAATCCTCGTCTAATGCCATGTCAGCCGGTTGGAAAGGACAAAAGCAATTAGCCCTAGATGTGCCAGCAAGGTGCATAAAAGCCCACCAAGAGGGCTAGAGGAACCCCAGAGCCGCTCAAGTGCAAGCAACCATGGACGAGCAACCTCCAGTGCTCAACGGCATCCCCATGCCTATAAAGAAGAGGAAAGCCAAAGATCTCATAGATAGGGTCTCAGTCTTAGAAGGCATTCCAGTCACCACTCCAGAACCTCCAAGCCAGCCAGAACCCTCCCCAGTTCCTCCACCAGAGCTAGCAGAACCCCTCACCCTGAGGAAGATTCCAGCACCCGACCCAGAATTGCTGGCAAAGGAGGATCCCCCGAAAGCTGCACCGACTTCCCCACTATGAGAAGCACTACCCCGAGCTCCCCCACTAAGCCCGACAGCTTCATCGACAGAAGCAAGGTCCGAGACATCGGGCGTCGCCTCGCTTTGGTGGTTATTTGGAGAAGATGACTCTGTAGTCTTATCCTAATTGTTGCATGAGATCATCTCATCAGCTTCAGCGAAGAGTGTCCCAAAGAAGTCTCCAGCTCCCCCAGCAGTGAGACCACGTGGTCTGGAAATTAGTTGTGTCCGGTGCTCCTCCTACATTAGGTAGTGGAGTTTTTGCTCTACTTTGGTTAGCACCCCTGTGAGAGTGAATCCTGTAGTTCGCGTGTGCGTGGTGGTTGTTGCCCTGTGGATAGAGTTTGTATTTGTTGTGTGGTAGTCAACGTGTTAGTTCCGTAGTGCTAGGCCGAGCCCTACGTGTCTCGATCAAATGGAAGGTGTCACCAGTATCAGCTACTGCCAAGAAGAAAAAGGTTTTCCTGAGCTGCTGAGAGATACCATGTGGTACCTCAGGATCCTAGGATACCTGGAATATCACGGATTAGCATTCCCTAAGAGAGGAGAATGAGGGTGGACAGTCACTTTGTATATCAGAGAGAACCTCAATCTCAATGGTTTATACTCCAGAGCCGTTGGCATCAGATTCTTAGAAGCCTGTCACATTGTCGCTCGTGGTGCGATAAGAAGGTTGTGCTCAATCTACCATGGGGCAGTACAAAACTCCCCTATGAGATTCTTTCTGCTTGTGAACCAACATGCCAGTACTTGGCTTGAGAGGTCCACAATCTTGACAAAGATCAAGAAGTTTGGAGACCCCACTTTAGCCTACCTGGTCCAATATCCGCTCGCCCTGGATGATGAGTATGAAAAGCTGAGCCACCTGCATGACAAGTTGGTAACCCGACACCAAGATGTAAAGAGACAGTTGGTCGAGTGCACGAAAGCATGGATGAGTCCAGAGCCAATGGCAGATGCCACTCTCAGCTTCGAGGCAAGAAGAAGGGCTATGTTCGGTCCCCGCTACCCACCCCAAAGGGAAATATAGAACCCCATGATGGGAGGAAGTTCAGACCCTCCTAACCAACCAATGCAGAGTCACGCCGAAAGTTCTCAGCCCTTCATGCTCAATCAAATGCATGCCCATGAATGGAACCCAGGGAACCCCAACTGTCAGGAATACAAAACAAACATGGGTGCATTCTTGACACTCTCATATCCAAGAGAAGGATCTAGTTCTCAACCAGAAGTGATGAACCGTCTTTAGTGGGAACCTATCCAGCTCGATTAGCCGCATTAGTGCCTAGCACATCGTGTGTTAGTTTGGTTCGTGTTTGTTTTTGTTGTGTGTGGCTTACCTTGGCTTGTTAGTCAGGACCAGCCTTGTCGTATGGTTGTTTGCTTCTAATAAAAAGAGTGTTAGACTCAGCCCTTGTCCTTGCTATTTCTCTCTCATCTTGAACCCGTGTGCTAAAAAAAAGCAGAGTCTTCTGGGAGGAGCAACCAAAAAAACCATGCCTGAGTTCGGCAGAATGGCACAGACAACCGGTCAAAGGGCCTTATCCGCAAATCATGGAACCGACCAGAGTGCCAACAAGTAAAAGCAGGCTAGAAACAGTAGCCTAGGAATGAGGAAAAGGAGGAAAGGACAACATCCCACAGTTTCCCCATTTGAAGCAGTGACCCCCACAGCGATCACTGTCGCTGCCGCTCTCATCTTTTCTCCACTCCCGCCGCATCCGCTGCCACCAACCCCACCACCCACTCACCTGTGTCACTGCATGCGTGCACCGAAGCCACTGCCGCATGAGCACTTCGCCGACACCGCCTGCCACTTGGGCAGCGCGCGCACCAGGCCACTGCTAGCCGCACCTGGCCCCTACCTGTGCTGCTCCCTATGCCACCGCGTGACACTCACCAGTGCCGGCCCCTGCTCTACCTTCGCGTGCAATCCACCGTGTGCCCTCGCTCCACCACCACCACTCCCCCACGCACCTATAAAACCCCCTACCTAGCTCTGCCCTTCATCCATCCCGTAGAGCAAGGATAACCATCCCTCTCCCCACACCAGCTCAGCCAGAAACAGTCCCTCCACACATGCTCTACCATTCTTGGGTAGGACGGTTCCTCCTAGTCTTCTACACCACCGCTGCTATCACCCTCCCCTTAGGTTTCTCGTTCCTCTGGGCAATCTATCGCCCTCTTCCCTGGGAAGAAACCCAAAACCACTCCAAACCACCCACCGGATCCACCACCAGGGTACGAGCCTAGTAATTGCCATACTCCTCCTCGTTCAGTGCGTGTTCCTCGCCAATATCCTAAAGGTCCTCATTCGCATCACAATCTCTTTCAAAAACTCAGTTGTGAGCGAGGTCCGCTTCTCCTAGCTCATCATCCGCCCACCACCAGAACCCCCCAGGTCATGAGTCTAGAGTCCAGAGTGTGTAGTTGTGATGCCTCCGGCATCTCAGGGGCCCTAACTCATATTTTGACTTAAGATAATGATGACTTATAACTAAATCATGTCTAAACATGGAAAGAACTAAGGTGGAGAAATCACAAGTCAAAAATTTTCTACTCAAATGTACAAAACCTCACGTTGTTTAGGCGTTTAGTCCAAAAACCAAAGGTTTTCATGAGAAACCCCAAGTACAAAAGTTTTAGTTCTGGTTATATAGGTCAAAATTCCTTCTGGTACAAGTTAAAAATGTTGAATTGGAAGCTTCAAAAGGCCAAGTCAAATCAGGTCAAACTTAATCCACACTTAAACTCCCAAACCTGCCTTTCAGCCTTTCCCCAAACTTCGTTCTGAAATTACTTTTGTTTTCGCTATAGAACTTCAAAATATTCCTTTCTATGAAATGAAATTGAACTCATAACCTTTCAGATTCACTAGATCTTGATATGATTGGACTCCATTTGATACTCCAAAGGTTGAAAATAAGAAAGACCCTACAAAAGGGAAAAGTGCTGTTTTACCAAAACTCTGAGTATGTTTGAAATGGTATTTAAAAATCTGTGGTGAATTAGACACAACTTTATATACCAAACTTGTAGGAAACTTCATGATTAATAACTTTGGTATTTTGTGTGTTGACATGCATAAAGGTTTGCAAGGTGTTTTAGCTCATTATCTGTCTTCTAGTGAATTCTGTCCAAATAGACCTGAATGGAAAATTCAAATTTTGAGCAAACAAAAGACATGATCATGCAAAACCTTGAATATTAAAGTTGTAGGGAATGAAATTATGACCAACATTGGTATATAAATCTTTATGTGAAAGTGCACCTAAAATGGACTTATGGAATTTTCAAATTGGAAGGTGTTGTTGGTCAAACTGGAGTCAGCAGGTTAAATTCAAATTTATTCATAGTTAAACTTGGAATCAGGTATTAGTCCTTTTAACAAAGTTGTAGGTCTCAAAATGTACCACATTTCATTCAATTGGGTCCTTTTCAAATTCGGCTCCTATGTTGTGACATTGGCAAAATTCAAAAACTTAGTTAGCTGGTCAAACTCTTTTTTTTTCTATTTTCGAGATTATTCCATTTTTCTGTGTCAATGACGAGCAGGCCCCACCTGTAAGGCCATTGGATTCCCGCTCACACGGTTGGGACACGTCGCACCGGTGGGTCCCGCCTTCATCCGTCTCCCCGAACTCGGTCCAATGCACCGTAATACTTTTTCCCCGTCCGGTCCCACCTGTCGGCGTCCCACGGTCCACGGACCGCGTCCACCCGCGCGTCGCCTTCTTCCTCCTCCCCTCCCCTGCGCCCACGCGGCGGGTGAAGGCTGCCCGCGCCGCGCCATGGGCGCCAGCACGCCCCCGCCCTGCCCGTGCCCCTGGTTCTCCTTCGGGTGGAAGCGAGCCGCGCCCCTCGCTCTCACTCGCCCCTCACTCTCCCTACCCTCGCTCTCCCGCTCGCGCTGAGACACGCAGAGCACGCCCGCCATGGACGACGCCACGATGGAGCTCAATCTCGCACCCCTACCGCCCCAGGCTGCCTCCGCCCCGACCGATGCGCGTCCTGCGCTCGCCTCGCAATCCTCCACCTTTTCCCCAAGGTCTGCAATCCCATGGCGGTCTCCGCCCTCACCTCACCTCAGCGCGTCCACCATGGCCGCGCCGCACCACCCTGCTCGCTGTGGAGCACCACCCCCGAGCCCTCCCCTCGCCTCCATGACTCCACCTTCGGACTCGTAACTCCATCCCGCAGCTCTCGAGCCCGACCGTGGCCTCTTCCCTCGCCGGAACGGACAGATCGAAGACGGAGCCGCCGGCATGCCATGCCGTCGTCGCCGCGGGTTCACGCAGCGTTCCCCGGCCGTCCAGACCTACACAGGCAACCAGACCTTGGGGGAAATGCTCCTCGTCGCCGGGAACACCTTCCCAGACCTCGTCGGTGCTGATTCTGGTCCCCACACCACCGGCGCGAGCCCCGCCTTCCTCCCTCCCTGCGAACGGCCAGAGGTAGAAGAAGAAGGCCAGTTTTGCCAAAAAACCCCCTGAGTCTTCTTATTTTTACGCTCCCTGTTTGTGTACTATTCACTGAGTCTTGAATATCTTGCATGCAGGTCCCTGAAGTCCATGATTAATCGTGTTAAGGTCCCTGGTCATTTAGGATTTTCGATTTAATGCATTTCTTTAAACTGAGAACTTTGAAATTTCATAACAATTCACAGAAAAATGATAAAAATGTGAAATCAGTTTTGTTAGAAAGATAAAAATGATATCTATGCGGTGGACTAGGCCTTGTATGGTAACATGACTAGTTTACCCCTGATTTAGTGCATGCATGTTGAGGGTAAATAAATGCTAAAAGTGGGTCAAAAGGACTTCAAAAATTATGAAACTTGGTCAGTAGCTTTATAATGTTATTTAGGGTTTATGTGATTTTTGGTAACCCTAGAATATGCTGTCAGTTTACCATTTTACCCTCATGGATGTATTTTGTGCATTTTACAAGAGTGGAAATACTTGCTACATAAAAAGTGCTCCAAATATTCTCCTGAAATTTGTAGATGCTCTATGTTGCATATTTAGTCCATTTTTAAAGTTTCAAGTTCTGCATGTAAGTTTTGGTTGCTGTTTTGAAAAAGACAAATAATTGCATGTTAAAATGAATAATGGGAGAAAGTGACTTTATTGTGCAAAATAAATTCAGAGAAAAATCATGGTGCTTAATGGTTAAATTTAGGTTCCAGAAAGTGCTTTTGGAGAATTTATAATTCTATATACTTGTGGTTTGAAAATGATAACTGATGTGCTATTATGATTGACCAAAATAGAAAAGTGCTATTCAACATGTCTCCCCTATGATTCGCAACTTGATAAGCTTATATATATAATTTCCATGAGTGAATTCTTGCTCTAGGTCTATAAAAGTACTAATGCCACTAGCTCTAAGAGTAATTCTTGCTTAAGTAGTGAAATCAAACATCTTTCGATTTGTCCCTGTCCCTGAAATGTTTGTTCAAATGAGTGCTTGATCTTCATGCATCTCATGCACTGCATCCTGCATATGATTCATATAGTGACGTTCATTGTAGATACGTGGTCAGAGAAGATAAAGCATGGAGCTACGTCAAGCAACGGCGGTCCAAAAGACCAACTAAGCCCCAAGCATGACCTGGAGGGCCCACCAGTCATATTTGGAAGGAGGAGTTGTCCAAGTGATCAAGGGGTTGCCTGGGGCAAAGCCCCACAACCCGGCAAACTAACTTTAGTTTAGTTTGTTCAAGTTATCAACAACAAAGGTAGGCCCCTTAGGCATATACACCTACCTAGGTAATCTCACCACTCTTTATTTGATTGTGCATTTACGTTCAGGAGTTGTTTGAAACCCCACCTGCATACATACCTGATATCCTAGGTAGAATGGATAGGTCGAAGTCTATGCTTAGCCATGCTTAGACGGTAGAAGTCGAGTGAAGATATTCACTCGCGAGATGATAGGACTCAAAATGTTTTACAAAAATTTAATACGAGAGAATTATGATATGATGTGATGAAAAGATGAGACCGGACGGAGATATGGGTATATTACGATGAAAAATGATGTGGATGGTTTGGTGGACTCCGCCCGAGTCGTTTAAGGCACGTCCACTGTTCGCCTGCTGATCGGCATAACATTGCTAGATTGCTTATCCGGGAAGTGGGACCGGAGAAAGTCTTACTTGAACCATCCGAAGAACAGAGACTGGGTCCTACCATGGGGCCTGGGGGCGCTTGACTCATGGGAGGGCTGACCCGGGATGCCGTGGTATCGCTCCATGGGGGCTAAACCTAGGGAATGGCGGGTTGGAATCGATCTTGGGATGGAACAAGTGGAGATGGGGGCTATATGTGGGAACGCGATGGCTAGTAAGCATATACCCCTGGCATGATAGTTATTCCCGGGAATTAAAATCGATTCGAATCGCTGATGCTCACCAGGTGTGAGAATGCCAGTATCGCACACGGGCAACGTAGTAATAACTTTAATATCTTATTCATTTAATTATGATTTTTATATTACATATTTGTACTTGTATGTTTACATTTCTGCAAGCTCCTTTATGATGACAGATGTGTTGGGACGATGATATATATGAGCTATGGATGATGATAATAACTATAATGAATCAAATGAGGCTTATACTTTAAAAATAAATGATACTTGAAAAGTAAGGACTCACTTCTAGTAAGCTTGCGCGGGTTAGAGTCAAGTCCACAAAAAGCCTTGCATACTCTCAAATGTGTCGGGTTGAAACCGCCCACGGGTAAGTCCTACGACTACCTCATGTACTCACCCCTACGTTGTTGATATTTTTATTTCAGGAACTTCATGATCGAGAATGACAATGGTATATCGGTGTTTTATTTCCGCTGCAAGAGTACCTCGATGTACCTCGATGTTTTATTTCCGCTGCAAGAGTATATCGGTATTACGTTACGGTTTCCGCTGCGAGATTATTTTGGAACTCTATTTCAGTATGATTGTACCCCATTTTGAGTAAATATTTTAAAACAAAACAAACTATGTTTGTATGAAATGATGGGTTGTTGTAATTGTTGTGGCTCTTTCGAGGGCTTAACGTGTGTGATGTCGGCATCCCTGGGTGATGGTTGCATCGAGTGCCCTTTTGGGTAGCTCGACGGACGACCGGATTTGATTTGGTCTAAATACACTGCAAGCCAGAGGTGGCAGGTGTACTTAGCCCGGATTAAATCGGCGATTCCGCCACAGTATTCCACTTAAATACATACTCTTTGCTGATATCCTTGTCATATGCCTCCTAATCCTCCTCCGGCAGTGGACCCTTCCCCAGTTAGAAAGAAACCAAGAAGAAGCCTTCTGCTAGCAAATTTGTGCAAAGTTGAAGAAATAAAGAAAATGCTAATAGCAGGAAAGAAGATTGAAGAAAAGTTGTTTGAGACAAAAAGATTCGTAACAGGAGGAAGGCTATCCCAATTAGCCAGCCTCTCACCAGCCCACCCTCCACCAACCGATGCAATATCCGCAGATGAGAAAGACAGCAGCTCCCCGCTTCCAGAAGGGATCTTTAGCATCTTAAAAGGAGCTTTTGTCCATTGAAGTGGGGTAGTCCCCCTTCTGCTAACCCTGGTGAAGGAACATTCAGATAACTGCGGCAAGCAAGTGTCTGGATGTGGGTTGCCTGTGCTTGCCACCGCAAAGAGTAGCAAGAGAGGAAGAGAAAGTGCCTTGTTGAATTCTACTACTGCTTCCACCAAGAAGACCCCGCCTAAAGCTTCAAAATGAAAAAAAAATAGAGAAACCTATGAGCTCAACCTTCCAAGTTCATGAAGTGAAGGGGATCAAAAAATCTTTTGTATGTGGAAGGCTTGAACAACGGCCCCTCCAGAAAAGAGAAATGAAAAGTAAAGGGGTCAAGCCGTCGAGCAGTTGTTGTTGAAATTCCACCTACCATTCCGTGTGAAGAATCAGGTTTCTGTTGTAATTAGAGGTAGTTAGTTGAAGTAAAGCAATCCCTGAAAACCCTCCAAGCCAAATCTCGAGGACGAGATTCATTTTAAATGGGGTAGGTATGTAATGCCCCAAAATTTGGCCCTAAGAATTTTCTCTTAATCCCCCTCTAATTTCAAAATTTGTTTTTTTTAAAACCTTGTTTGCTTGAGTGTGTTATGAGCTCAACATAATCTTATAAAATCCTAGTTCCGTTCCCTCTGAGTGTCTCCCAAAATCTCGATAAATCGTCTACCAAATTCCGTCTCAAATCCCTTCTCCAAATATTCAAATTCAATTCCCAAAATCCAAATTAGAAAAAGAAAAACCCTTTCCCCTCCCCTTGGGCCACCCTCCCCCTCTCCTTGGCCCACCCCTCTGCCCCATCCCCCTTCTTTCCTTGGGCCGCCTCACCGGCCAAACGGCCTGCTCGGCCCATCCACCCCACCTCCTTCCCCTCCCTCTGCGCCGCCGCCCCACTCGGCAGGCTGCCCCTCTCCCTCTACCAGCAGGCCCGGCCCATTCATCGCCATCCCTGCGTTGGCTACCGCCTGACAGCGCCCACCATGCCGTGCCGCCTCCGTCTTCATCCCGGCCCCTGCCATGGTCACCTCCTCGCTCTTTCTCCCCCTGCCAGTGAGCCCCACCGGTTAGGCAGCCCACGCGTCGCCTTTCATCGCCCCGTCTATGTCCCCACACCCGCCAGCACATCACCGTCGCCGCGCTTATAAGAAGTGTAAGTGAGCCACACCGCCCCGTTCGTCGGCCGCACGCGCAGACACACGCACCTACGCACACGTGCGTGCACGCACGCGTGAACTCACATGCCACAAATATCCATGCCGGAGTGGTCACGGTGGGATGACCCACCGCTGTGGACTCCACCATGAACCATGGTGAGCACCACCGCTGTGATACTCCGTAAATTAACTATGCTTTGAGAGCATTTAGTCATGTCATCATGTGCGTATTTTTAAAAATTTTGGGAGTTCAACATTTAAAATTCTCCAATCAAAATTTTAGTTCAAATTCTCTCAAAATTTGGTTTTGTCCAAGGGAAAAAGTGCAAAGTGGTAGTTAAAAATATGCCCTTTCACTTTTGTATTTGGACCTAAGTGAAATTCTGCTGTAATATGGGGCCAAAATTGCAAAAGTGTTTGTAAAAGAAAAAGAAAGAGAAGAGGGGCGGCGGGCCGCGTGCCACATGCCGGCCCAGCAGGGCGGTCGGGCTGCGCTGGCCGCGCCTGCGCGCGCCACAGGGGCGGCCCGCTGCCACGCGGGCTGACAGGTGGGCCCGCCTCGGGTTGTCTTCCTCCTCCGGCCAGGGAGCGAGGGGACGACGCCCTCACTCGCCCGCGCCGTCCCGCCCGACCCCGTCGCCGCTCCACGCCACCGCCACCTCCTCGCCGCCTAGCCGCCGCTGTCGGAGCTCGACTCCACCACCCTCGACCCGGACCTCGCCTTGCCGTCCCCGTTCAGCAGCTCCCACGCCGTGCGCCCCCTTTCGCCGACGCGCCTCGCCGTCGGAAGCCGCTTTCGCTGCCTCGTCGTGCCGTCCGAGGGTGAGAAACCGTGTTCCCCTCTTCCGCCTTCCTCCTCCACCTATCCTCGCCGAGGATTAGGCCGGCCCGAGCTCGGTTCGAGCTCGGTGCCCACCGATGGCACCAGCGGCCTTAGCCGCCGCCGCACGCCGTAGCCCCCCCCTTGCGTTCGCGCCCCGCGTTCTAATCCCACGCGTGCTTTGGATGCGGGAACCCTGCGCGCGGTTCGCGTAGGCACATCCCGACGCCGACGTTGCCTAGCACCGCCGGGACGTGCCGCGCCGCCGCGGTTCCCGCCGCGCGCGCAGCGACAGAGGAGGGGAGCGTTCTCCTCGAGTTGGCCGTAGGGGGAGGAGAGAAAAGGAGAGGGCGGGGAAAAGAGAGGGGGAGAAGCGCGCGCCGCTGCGCCGGTTGGTCACCGCCGGCGAAGGCCACGGTGTACCGCCGGACGGTCGGGTGCTGGCGCGCCGCGAGCGGGCGCCGCACGCCCGAGCGCCTCGCGCGGGCCATGGCAGGCCGTAAGGCCCAGGTGGGCCGGCTAAGCAAGCCGGGCTAGAGGGGGAAGGAAGCGGGCCGTGCCTGAGCCGCTGGGCCAAGCCGTTGGGCCGCGCCGGGGAAAAGGCCGCCGGCCCACGTAATGGGCTGGGCCGGAGAGGAAGGAGCCGGGCTGAAATTTTTGGAGGGGGAAATCAGAACTTTTTGTTTTGTTTTTTTTTTCATGGGCTGGGCCGAATTCCAATTTTTATTTCTGTTTTCTTTTTCTTTTTAATTCAAATTAGTTAATTAATTTTAGTTAATATTAATCTGTTTATATTGATTAATCAAATTATTTATTAATTCATATAAATATTTTATATTTCTAAAAAAGAAATTAAATTAAAGTTTATATAATTTTAAAAGTTAGATGTTGTTTAAAAATGCAGAAAAATTCATAAAAATGTATTAAAAATATAGAATTAATTCTAAAATACATTTGAATTATTCAAAAATTTCTAGAAAATTTATTTAAGCTCTTAAAAATATTCAAAAATATTTAAAAATAATATAAAATTCATTTGAGCCCTAGGACAGTCAGTTACGTCCGAAAACCCAGATGTTTAACCCCAACCACCATTTTTTTTCTTTAGAAAATTGTACACTTTAATTTTTCAACAGGTTGATCATCCTCATGCTTTCAAACTCCTGCATGTCATTCATGTTAGGCACGTTGGTTCTTATCTTCCCAGTTGAAGAGTCTTCCGAAGGTATCCCGATGTGACATCCCGAAGCCGAGCCTCCTGGACCGTCAGGTGTCCACTACCCTAATCCCCGAAGCGATTTCAAGACTCTGAGACCTTTTCTAAGGCAAGCCCCGGTGCATTACCCAGTTTTCTTAAATTCTTAATTTAAATCAGAGTTATGCTTGTGCATTAGAGTTAGGAGTTGATTGAAACCCTAGAGCATGATGACTCATTATCCAGCATATAATCCTATGCTCAGTAGAAGGCTTAGGTGGCAACAACCTAGGAAGGAAAACTTTTACAGCAAGTTTTTGGTTGAGAATAAGAAGATGGCTAATAAATTGACAGGCATGCGGCGGGATCAGTTTCGCTTTCATACTTTTCATGTTATGATTAATTGCTATGGACCCTGATCCTGCCTGTGTCGCATAAGGCCGTCCGATGTGTGGCCTGGTTGGGCCGAACGCGCCTCATTCACTTACCGTCCTTAACGGGCTCCGGTAAGCCTTTCGTCCTGTTGTACCTAAGCGCGGAACTAGACGAGACCAACTGGAAGGAGGAGGTTGGGCGGGTGTCGAAGGACTGACACCCGGGTTCGGTGAGGATGGTTCCGGCTAGGTGGCACTGGATGTTGGGTTGTCATATGTGGGGTCGGTGTACACACATATGACGGGTGTCTGAGTATCCCTCTCGAGAGGTGGAAAAATCGATTCGAATCGTCTGCGGCTTGCCGGTTGTAAGCTGCCTGATCGCGACCAACATCGTAGTAAGAAAGTTGATCTTGTTGATAAAAAATGAGTTCGCAAAGTGTTTGCTCTTGTTTGCTAATAGAATAGGTATAACTTAGTCTGGACAGGTAATAACTAAAAAGTAACTGAACTCCAAAAGCTAAGAATTTACTATTAGATCTTCCGCAGTGTGAGTTGACCTAACCACTCCGGCTATAGGCTAGAAAGTCGGGTTTAGACCCAGTGGTCGGGTAAGTCTTGCTGAGTAACTAGTACTCAGTCTTCTTTGCTTATGTTTTTTCTCAGGTGCTGAACACTCGCTGCAAGTGAGAGCTTTCTTCTATCGCTCCCCAGGTCTTCCTTTTGAGGTGAGCTGCATCCTTGGGCAGGATGCAAGTTTCCCTCCCTGCAGTCATTTTGAATAAAAGATTGTACAAATCAACCGTTTGGTTGTAATAATTTATTTCTTTTAAGCTATGTATGAGATGTAAGATATTGTAATCTGTAAACTCCGTCGAGAGTCAACACATGAGCTCGATCCAGATGGGAAGGCCAAGTCAGGATACCTACATCCTGAAGAACTACTGAGATTAGTCTGGATCTGGTGATTAAGCACTAAATCTGGGTTAATCTGGGCGGTTCTGCCACAACCGCCTCACCCCAAATTCACCCCCTCCAAGCCATCATTCCTCGATTAACCCCACCCCGAGCATCGCCCCTCCATCCTCGACCCAGTCCGCCTCTTCCCCAAGCCAGAGCAGCCTTAGAACACTAGAGCGTCGCAGTGTCGTAGCCGCCTCTCCCTCACCGGTGTGCGGTCACCCACCGCCAGGACCACCCACCACCCTTCTTACCTCCACATCACCCCAATCGGGTTCGCCGCACCACCCTCATCCTCCCTGACCAACTCTGGTCACCGGAACGAGGCCACCGGCGGCGACCCAGGTATTTTTTTAAAAAAAAGTTTTTAGTTTAGTTTATCTTTTTCTTAAATATTAAAATTTAGACAAACTTCATTGTGTCATGAACCATAGTTGAAATTAATAAAGTCTTCATTTAGTTAGATTTGAACTTTTGAATTAAGGATTGGATAGTGAAAGACAGCTACTCTCACTTAATATAGCTATCTAACTTTGAAAAAAATTACGAAGCCTTTGCTAGTTTTTGTATTTAGTTCGATTTCTAGCGATTTATTTGAAAATAGAGACATTTTTTCTAGATTTTATCTCGATGATTGATTTTCAAAATTCTCTCTATATATTTTTATCCAAAAACTAGGCATTTAACCTAAGCCACGTTAAAGAAAGGAAGTGAGTAAATTCAATTCAATTCATGAATTGAGTTGCTTATCTTTATTCTGAAATTGATTTGGTTGAATTAACCAAACATTTGGTTTTATTCAAAATAAAACATAGGTTTATTTCTAATTTGCTAAATAGGTTTAATCTTGTAATATGGAAATCACCTTTATCTTTTTGAGTGCTCTATTAATATTAAACCTACATTAGTAGGGAATATATATATTGCTTATTAGCAAATTAAGGACATAGAATTAGTGAAGATTAACAACTTAATAAAGAAAAGTTAATTAGGCAACATAGGATCCTTCTTTGGTCATGAAAATACCAGCCAACATGAAGATATAGGATATGATCAAATTTTAATAGGATAGGAATCAAAGGACAAGCATCCAAGGAGACAAAATTGAAAGTTGGATTGAAGATTCTGTCAAAACCAGAATGCATGTCGACCAACTTGCAAAGGAAGCCATCCATTATTGAAAGGAATCCTATGACCAATCTTCAGCAGGAAGGAGAGGACCAGCAGGACCATATCTGGCCTAGCTTGGCTGACCCCAGGTGTTCCTCCACCAGATACACCTCCCCTTTGAACCACCTCTTTGCCTATAAATATGGAGTAGTTGTTGCATTCTTCCACCACCAGAACCACCATCAGAAGCCAGATATCTCGAGGAGAAGAAGTAGAGTAGTAATCTTGAGAGGAAAATCTTGAGAGAGAAGATGAAGAAGTTTTTCAAGAAGACTTTCAAGGGTTCTTCATCAAGAGGAAGCTCTCATCGGGAGGGGGATGATTCATCAAGGCATTCATCTAGGAGGCACTCCGTCTCCGAGATGGGAAGTTCCGACTCCGATCGAAGCCTACGTCGAGATCAAGGATTACGAGGTTGCTCATCTCGTTTTTCTGATGATGTGGTGGAGCCCACCAGAAGGCCAAAAACTCATTCTCAAACTCAAGCCCCTCAACCTATGAACATCGATGATGAAGACGAAGGGTGGAATTATTCTTCGGAAGGTTTTTCCCTAAGATCAACTGTTGAGGAGCAAAGGTATCACAGTTGCCAGAGAAGAATTACTTCTAATTTCAATCTAGATTTCGATTTCCTCAATGCTCTAGATTTCAAGCACAGCGTAGAAAGAACATTTGATAATCTAGGTTGGAATCCTTTCGTTCACTTTAGTGCAACCTATCAACAAGATCTAGCACTAGAGATGATGACTACCATGGATATAGTTCGGTCCTCTGATATGGTTTTTAATCTAAGATTTAGAATTAGAGAGGATTGGACGGAGATTTATTCTAGCACTGTTGGGGCTTTGTTAGGATTTCATGAGAATGCAGTTAAAAATATTGATCTTGATCAAGCCACGATAGAAAACTTTTGGTTGAGAATTGCAAGTAGTTCTACTAAGAAAAGGATGAGGATAGTCAATCCTATTATCAGAATCATCCATAGGTTTATGACTTGCAGAGTATTAGAAAGGCTCGATGACACAAAAGTGCAAGTTGCAGAATTGAAATGGCTTTATGTTGCACTATGTCAACCTACTTGGATAAATCCTATTCGTTCCATGATAAATCATTGGATTATCCAAGGAAACAGAAGCACTGGGTTGCTAGGTTTTGGGCATTACTTGACCATCATTACATCATCAGTCAGGCCTGAATTGGTTTTTAATCCTATTTACACAAAGACACCGGCTAACATTGATGAGAATTCCCTACGAAAAGGAAAGTATATTTATGGAAATTCAGCCATTGGATTCTATGTTTCTAAAACCAAATTCAGAATTCCTAGTCCCAGACTTCCTTTATTTGCTCAAGACAGAATTGATTGGCTAGAGAAATTCATGTTCGAAGAAGGTGAATCTAGCCAACAACCATCATCAGCTGGATGGAGCGACGGGGAGACACCCTCCACTCAGCCAAGCCAACAGTTTTTGAGTGAACAGTTTAGAGCAGGATCGTCACATGACCTTTTGTTTAATCCAAGTCCATTCAGCTCTTATGATCCGACCTCTACTCCAGTATTCACACATTCACCAAATATCCCTCCACCTGCAACATTTATTGTAAGAAGAGCAAGATTCCACACTCCAGAATATGTTGCAGCTCAGAATATGCCACATCAAGCATTCTATGGCATTGAATCTATGGTGGCCCAGAATTATCAGCTCGTTGATCAGATGAGAGAGAATATTAATCAATATGAGTAGAATACCCAGAATATTGAAAAACAATTGTTCAATCTGAGGCTATAGAATCAAGATCGATGAAGACTTTGGTTTGCTTTCTTAATTTTTGTTTTAATTTTAGTTTTTATTTATTTTTCGTCGTTTATATGATTTTATTTCATGTTTTCTTTTAGTTTATCTATTTATGAGTGATTATTTGTCTTTTGTGAGTTAGTTTAATCATGATTATGTATCACCCCTTTGATGAAATAAACAAAATCTTAGTTTTCTTTTATTCTAATGTCAATTATTAGACTAATTTATACTCTCATTAATGCAATTTAGTTGAATTATGATCAGCATTTATAAGATAGATATGATAGTTTCATAAAGACCCATATGTTATTCATATTTAGATTTCACTTTTATCATGATGATCTCCTTAAAATTTTTATTTCTGGTTTTAAAAGACTATGATCATTTTCTATGATTATTTTTGTATACGCCCTACCTATTAGAGCCATATTTTAAACCATAGTTTGATCAAATTTAATTCTTGGTTGAGTTGAATTAAGATTTGAATCTAGGGATTGAGATTCCAAAGCTGGTCATTCATTTTGCTTATCTTTTCATTTGCTAGCCTTTTTATCCATGCATTGTATCTCTCTCTACGTTACAAAGAGTGCAAACTTCGCTGGATATCCCCCCCCCTAAACCAAGATTATCATTATCAAACTCCCTTGACCACAACCTATTATTTTCTAGAGTATTTCGAAGGATTTCATTCTTATAAAATTCTATCCCCAGTACTAAAACATTTCTCTACAAATATACTCGAGGACGAGTATCGTTCTAAAGTGGGGATGGAAAGGGTCATATTAAAAAAATAATTTTTGAGGTGGTAAAAATAAAAAAAAGGGAAAGAAAGAAGAAGAAAAAAGAGAGAGAAGGGACCAAGTGGTCGGCTAAAAGAAAAAAAGACCAAGTGGTCGAAGTAGAATTAGGAAATAAATAAATAAATAAATAAATAAATATATATATATATATATATATATATATATATATATATATATATATTTGCCCCTCAAAAATCTTTATATTTTGGGATATGCGATTTTATTTTACTTTATCAATATACTCCAGAAAATATTACAACCATATGCAATCCGATAGCAAGGACTTCATTTGTACCTTGAGATCATTGATTTATTTGCATATGTCCACCTTTCTATATATATTTTTCCTCTGATCTTTCATCATTTATTTTCCATGACCCTTTTCAGAAATCTCAGTAATACCAGCAGATTCTTTTCTTAGTTTGACAATATATCGAGGTTAAAATTTGATTAGAATCCTTACCAAGCTCCAAATAAGCCTCCACTTTTTACTCACATATATTTGTAGTTTACAGGAAACACTTCTTATATTGAGAGATTGGAGAGATGAGTGTTATATTTGGGCCTTATACAAATTTTGATCTTAGAAAGTTGATTTCTTTTTAAAAAAAAGGTCTTTATTGAAAAATGAGGAGATTTATCATCGATGAAATTGATTTCTTCTTATATTTCTACTGTGGGATATGCTTAAATGAATATTTATCTATCTATATGATTGTTGATCCAAACTTGAAAAATTTTGAGAGTTTAAATTTAGTTTGATTATTTGATTTTAGAATATGAGTTAACTTTGATTTTAGTTTTTGACTTACTCGAGGACGAGCAAGGTTTAAGAGTGGAGATGTTGTTGACGCGACATTTGAACGAATATTTTGCATCATTTTATGTAGTTTTTCACTGATTTCATGCGTCAACTATATCTTTTACTAACAATTATCACCGATTATTGTGGATTTTGCAATATTGTCTTGGAAATAAGCTATATGTGATTTTTACAGGTTTTTGACCAATTTTTCGCGAAATTCACCACAATATACTTCGAGTGAGAAAAGACCTCTGAGATATTATTTCATGAAGACGATGATCAAGGCTTTCTAACCAGAAGCTTCTAGAAGACATCAAGTGCTACAAGTTCATAGAAGAATATGAGGTCAAAGTATTTTAAATAAGTCCAAAACTAGAAGGAATCAACAAATCTCGGAGAATATAGAAGATTCCAGAACTCAAGAGTCCGAGATCCTCCACAATTATATTTCGTAAGTACCAAGCAACGTCCCCACGAAAGATGGAAAGGAACCGACTCAGGAGGAGTCCGGGTCGGCCGAGCCTGGGCCATCTGGTCGGCCGACCCCACCCCCCTTAAGTCGGTTGAGGTTTCGTTTTTACCACGTCATCTCCGGACTATATAAAGCCAGCCTAGGCCCCGAGGTCGGGCATCCAATTCATTATCAACGCATGAAGACGGCGGCAAGAGGGACCCCACCTAGAGGAAAGTAGAGGGTCGAGTTTCCAGTCTAGGATTAGAGTTCTTCTAGTTCCTGGAGGTGATTAGAGGCCTTGCACGGTACTCTAATTACCTAGCTCCAGAGGTCTAATTGTATCATCAAGGAAAGGTATGATCATGGTTGTATTCTTGATACAATTTACTAATGAAGCATTGTTCTTATCTAATTATCATATTCTTGCTCTAATCATGCTTGTTCTAGCTCTAATTAACTTTAGGTGTAGATGCTTGCTAATTAGATCATGTCATTAAGGGTGTTATTTATCTAGCGTTCTTGATCTCTAATCTAGTTTACTAATTACATGGTTGTGTTCTAGTTCTTGTAATCATGGTGATTAGAGGTTCTAGTTGCTCTAATTATGTTATTAGACTATGTGAAGTAATTAGAAGCGCGTTCTCTAATTATGTATGCCTGTTGAGAGTTTCTCGTCAATTACCTGGTTACTGGTGACAGTAGAGCCCGGGGAAAGGTTAAACTCGATCTAGGGGATTAGATTGGTTGATCTTGATTTAATTATACTATGATGAATATGCTTGAACATGCTTATTTACCTTGAGCTACTAGTTATCTCGCTACTCTAATCTTGTTGTGGCACCCATATCGCATATGTCTTGGATCCAATTAGAGCTTGATTAGAATATAGTCAATACCCTTTGATTAGTTCTCTAATGTTGTTCTAATTGCTTATCTATCTATATATATATATATATATATATATATATATATATAACTTATCTAATTTAGGTTAAGGATTGGTTTAGAATAAGGACTGGTTTAGAGATAGTTTAGACCGCCCCCATTTTACCTTTAGTTTTCCTTTAAACTCTTGTTAATTAGCTCTCAATTAGTTGGTTTCTCAGATTGACAAAACCCATGATACTCATCCTGGGGAAAAGCTACATACGATACCGTCGCTTACAGTATAAGGTTTGCCGTGTTTAAGTGACGTCAATAGAGACATGAACAAGGCTTGTAGCACAGGGATCTTCGCAGAACCCCAACCGATTCTCCGCTATTTGGCATAGGGATTCTAGACAGAATCTCACCCATAATTTTCGATAATTATTGGCAGTATAAAATCATCTATCTATGCAATTGATAGATGTAGTGACTATATATATTTTATGAGTCACTGTTTTCAAACCCTCATACACAAATTCGCAACATATAAAGTGCGGTGCTTACAAAGTCATTAATGTGACTTAAAAAGTAAACAAGTCGAATAAGGTACGTTCGACTTAGTGAATTCCTTTCTAGGAAGGGATACACAAAGATTATGAATACATGTGAGTGTTTATCTGAAAATTCTTAATTGAATTTCATGCTCCACCAATGATCGTCAATGCGATTGATATCATTGGTGATGAACACTATAAATGACACAAGTAATCTATAGACAGAGTATATAATGGGGCATATGGATCTATGGTCCAATATTATCTATGGACAATTGTCTATAAAATTGTCTACATACAGAACATATTGATGAATCGCAATATAAATAAGTCATATCCATCTAAAACTCTCTAGTAGTCAGATCTTTAGACAAAGAGAGACTCGATGAGATGGAGAATAGATATAGGAATTTATATTCCATATATCAATGCCTTTATATGCTTACATATCTTGTAATCAATATCTGGCCAGACATTGCAATTGCAGTGAACTTGTTACAAGGTATAGCATTACTCCCACCAAATGATATTGGTTAGGGTTAAGGGATATCTTTTCGATATCTCGAGGCATAAGACATCTTGGTATCTTTTACAAAAGAAACCGAGATTTGACTTTGACTGGATATGTCTTTGTATCTTTTACAAAAGAAACCGAGATCTTGATATTTATTTGATCCCCAAATACCATAGACAATTTATATATATAGTGTATGGAAAAGGTCTCAATTTATGGATGTCTTTGGTAAAGATATCTGTGACCATTTCCACCGACCATTCTGATAAATAATCATGTTGATTATATGAAGCCTCCCAGGAATGCCAATGGCTTCTGTTGACGCAAGATATGAACTAAATTTATGCTCTATTTTTACATGATTTTATGCTTTTTCAGAGGTTAATCTTATAATTTAGTTTTGTTTTGCTAACAAATAACTCCGTTTTCGAGAATGCTCTTTGTTTTTGCACATTATTAAATATTGCAGAAAAATGGCAAATAATTGGTGAATAATTGCAATAATTAAGAAGGCTTCTCGTTGATGGATTAATGCTACTCGTCCAAGGAGGAGAAATAATTAATAAAAGAAGGATAATTCAAGCTCAAAAGATGGCCCAAACCCATTATGCAGAAGGTTCCGGTGGCTAAGGATTGCTTGAGTATGAAGAATACGAAGATAAGGAAGATTTATCAAGAGTCCAATCCCAACTCCAATTAAATCTCGGGATATTCTCGGATTCCAGGACAGCAGCACCTTGCAGGCCAAATTCGGAGACCTTAACGATGTCAAATGAAGAAAGTTTGAATACCAAAGTTGTAGATCTCTTCGAGCTCTACAATTTAGAGTCTGAGTTTGCATTATTAGAACTTAGGATGAGGGAGTTATGGACGAAATACTAAAGGCTGCAGAATATAGAAAGCTGATTTCGGGAAGCACTAGGACGAGGACTTCTTCTCCAAGTAAGGAAACTTCATGGACGCCTAAGGACCTTCAAGACTCTAGTATATACATAGGAACAGGTCTATTAGGACTCCCATAACCGACATATTAGATTCCATGTACAGGGGACTCTCCGGAGTATAAATATATGGCCTCCCTAGAGGGAGAGACATCGATTTCATTGTAAGCCAGCGCTCCAAAGTTAGGGTTTAGGGTCCACGATAAAGTAACTCGGCGAGGAGGAGATCTCGGTGAGAGGAGGCGGCGAGAGGAGGCAGGAATAGAGGGGGTCGGCCGACCAACCCCCCTAGGGTCGGCCGACCTCACCTATTCCCAAGGATATTCGAGTTCATCTTTCGACATGTTTTTCGTCGAGTCCGTCTCGACAACTATGGGCTTCAAGTTTATGATGTATCTCGAGTAACTCTCTGTTTTTCTTATTTCACTATGTTAAACCCTGAGTTCGATCAATGAAATAGTCTATTTGCTATTAGTTCTTTGCTTATACATGATCTATGATCCATATCTTTGCAATGCTTCATCTCTACATGTGACCTAGCTAGGTTTGATTTATCCACATGTCTTTTAGTAGATCTTTTTACTTTAATTAGTTGATTGAATCTACTCATGCTTAGAGATGGTTTGGGTTTGCTAGTTCGTCGACTACCTAGTTACTAGTGACAGTAGAGCCCGGGGAAAGGTTTGAGCAAGTCTATGACATTCATGATCATGTTTATTCATGTTTCATGTTAAATCCATACTCAGGGTAGTTCATAATTTATAAGAAGTTTGTCTCATATCTCTTGCTAATCTCTTAGCCGTATTAGCTTCTTTATCGATCTTGCTTTGATCCTATCAAGCTCTTGTTCTTGATTCGATATATGCCATAGTCTAGTTTTATATCCAGTTTTTGCTATATTTAGTCTCATATTTAGTTTATAGTTAGATTATCGTTATTCTTCTTTTGTTTAGATTTAGATTAGATATAGATTAGTCAGTAATTAGACTCTCTTTTATGCCTAGTTTAGATCTCTTTTAGATCATAATTAGACCTTTATTAGAGTATAGATTAGAGTGTAATTATAGTAGTTTTAATCCTCTTTTAAGCTTGTTTAGATCTATTAGAGCTAGTTAGTAATTGATTAATCCTTGATTAATAGTAGTTTAAACCTAGTTTTCCACGGATTGACAAAACCTTAGATACCCATCCTAAGGGAAAGGCTACACCGATACTGTCGCTTGCAGTATAAAGTTTGGCGTGCTTTGGTACCGTCAACAGCTTCGGAGAATGATGTACCTTACACTTTAGGAATATGGTATTAGTTCTATTGGATCACCAACCTTGTGTTGTTTAGGTGTGAACAAGTTATACTTGGTGTAATTTTATTATGCATTTTTGCCCAAGACTGTTTTCCTCCTAATAATGGGAAGGTAAACAAGTTGCAAACTAAGTCTCATGAAAGTCTCACAGAGGTATTCACAAAGTCTATTACCACACTCCAGTAAAATGTGTTGAGGGAATCGGTATAAGACGACTTAAGTTTTGCAGAAATCAGGGGGAGTTCCTCTTTGATTCATAAACTTGTTCAAAACATCATATTGTACTCTTTTCTTTGTATGAGTTTTTCCTATTCTAAGGTTTCTCATATAAAGTTTTTAATGAGGCAATATCAACACTAGGATAAATGTCGTATCATCTATTTTTCCCCAAAGGGGTTTTTAGATGATGATACGAGACATGTAAGATTCCTGAACAATTAATAATTTTTCTCTTCCTTCAGGAACTTAGGAGAATTATCAAATATGTCGTATCGTCTATTTTCCCCACAGGGGTTTTTAGAGGATGGTATTAGGCATATCAGATTCATATCGTGATGTATTCTTTATTTTTCCCATTGGGTTTTCTAAGGATTTTCATGGTATATAGATATTTCTTCTCTTCCTGCAGGAACTATAGGAAAATTATCTACTTTATTATAAGATGATCATGTGATGGTTTCGAGGTGCAAATTGATCAGGGGGGTGTTAAGAAATATTGGTTAATGATCGATTAGCCAATTAACGATGTCATTAGCAGTTGCTATTAGTGAAGAGACACCCTTTCATGAAGGGACATGTAACCACCCTTTGGTCACCTATATATGTACATATAACCATCCTCTGAGATCAATGAGAATCATCCATTCTTCGCAGTTTATCTCACTCTCTACTTTTCACTCGCAATAGATTCGACTTCCTCTGTCCCCCGGACCGTGCATGGCACTTCAAGTCTTCAACACGTATGCCTGCTGGCCTTAAAAGTTTTCGATCCGATAGAATGAAATCAGTACTATATAAATGCGGTGTATATTATACACTGGACAAAGCAATGGTTTATCCAAATTTTAACAAATAATGCAATATCCTGTCGGTACAAGATCTGACTGTGCCACGGACATTGTCATTCTAGCTTTCAAATTTTATCTCGCGATGATTATTACTAGTACGGGGTGGATGCGAGCGGATAAAGAATGAAGAAACTACATTTATTTTTTTTAGAAAAGGCAGCACCATGTATAATACTAACTGAATATGTCGTTACACAATATGGTCCGAATCATCTCCGGAGGATCATTAAACCAAACCGAGCCATCAAACTGATTAGATAGCCTAGCTAAAACATGAGCTGCCTCGTTACACCATCTACTAACATGGGTAAAAGAATTTGCATTGACCAAATTTTTGACATCTTGAATGAGAACTCCAACATGAGATCTATCAAACTCGTGGCCTTCATGTGTGGACTTGTTTCGATTATGGACTTGTACGTAGTTTCTGTTCTATTTGACTATTTGTATGGATATGGGTGGACTTGCACGAGCTTGTGGGGACTCGTGTGGATTTGTGTTAAGATGCAGATGTATCAACATGAACTTGTATGCAATTTTTGTATTATTCATGTGTTATAGTCATGATTTGTGCAATTTATATGAATTATCGATGTTGAAATGCGTATTTATATTTGTTATTCCCTATGTAACGCCATATATACACACAACACAATAAAATGATGCAAAAATTTCAACTTTTCTAGTAGACAAACAACAATTTCTCTCATGTTTATCAAAATTTAGGAAAAATAATGGACACAACCATCGATATCTAAAGTGTCTTTTCAGTTGGCTTAGTGCAGTTTCGTTTACATTCACTCCAATTCTGTTTTTGGTGAGGAGCGAAAATCTTGTTGCCATGGGCAAAATAAGCCATGATTGCAACTACCGCCATATCACATGCCATAGTCCTCTTCGACATTATCTCCAGCACTAGCGCCTCATGTTGTTTTCTCCCTTCCTTCTCATGCTACACCGTAACCCCATGAACCACATGTGCTATGTAGTCATCTTCTCCAATCGCCTTCATGGCCACCTCTATCCCACCCAGCTCTAGTAGCGCTTTACATTGTCACGTGATCGTCGTCTTCCTCCTGCGGCATGGGTTGTTGCAGGGATGATCCTATGCCTGGGCTACTCACAGTGCAGGGGTGAGAGCCTATATCTCAGCACAACCCAATGGTATGGGAGGCTGGGTTAGGCGATCATTGGCACACAGTGGTGGATTGGGTGGGGACACCGTCAGTTGGCTAGGCTGCCTCGAGACCTCCCTCCACCCCTGTCCACCGGCTGTGTGCATTGGCAGGACTTGGCCTTGGTGTGGGTCTCATCGCATGTAACACCCTAAAATTTAGGACCGGAATTTCCTTTTAAATTCCCCCCTAATTCAAAATCAACTTTTCAAAAACCCTAGTTGTTTGTTTGAATGTATTGATATGAGCTCAACAAAATCTCCAATATTTCAAAATTATCTCTCTGTAAAATATTCCCCAAAAATTTCCTCCACAGAAATCCCTTCAAATTCCTATCAAAATCAAATTTCAGAATCCAAATTGGAAAAAAAAACCCATCCTTCCCTTTCGGCCGCCAGTCTCCTCCTTCGGCCCAACCCCCGTCCCTCCTTCCTCTTGGGCCGGCCCAGCCGCCACCACCTCCCCCTTCTCTCCCTGCCAGCTGGGCCCACGCCTTCCCCCCTCATTGCCACACGGGGCCCGCAGGTCAGCCGCCCCTTCTTCCTCCTCTGGCTCCCGCGCGGGCCGCACGCCGCGCCACGCCGCGCCTGGCCCCCCTGGTTCCCACCGCGTTGCGCTACCACGTGGAGCCACACCGCCTACGCCCCGACCCCATCCCCACCGCACCGCACGCCGGTCCCTCCCCAGCCTGACCACTGCATCTCTGCACCTCGCGCCATCGCACCGTGCCACGCCTGGCCCCTCCCCATCGCGCCCAACCCCGGGCGCCGCCGCGACAGGCCTTGCCACGATGCCGCGCCACACGCCCCGTGCACCGCTCCGCCACCGGGCTCCCCCACCGCCGCACCAAGCCAGATTCGCATCCCGCGTGCTACACCAAGACACGCCAGACCCCGCCACACCGCTCTGCCCCGCCTCCGCACCGCGCAGCAGCACCACAACCCGGCCCCACCTTCGACCGCATCGCGGCTACGCATCACACCGCCACCTGGCCTCCACAGCGCTCCGCCGGCCCACCGCGCCGGCGCTCCTCGGCTATAAATAGCCTCGCCCCCCTCCCCCCGCCGCTCACCACCCCGCTCCACCTCACGCCGCGACTAGTCCTCGGCTCCACAAGCGCCGCTAGCCGCATTTTGCCTCTCCCCGCCCGGCGAAACCATTCCCGCCGCAGAACCACCACCGCTAGCTCCCCCCACCCGCATCCCTCCCCACTCGATTCGAGCAGGGATAGGCCCCACCCTGAGCTCCTCCACTCTGCTAGCCCCTCACCACTGCCGCTCCGGCCGCCACCAGAGCTCGCCACCACTCGCCGCAGTGCGCGCCTCTACCCCGCCACTACGGAGACCCCACCCTCGACCCCTAATCCCCTCGCTCAGCCGCGTCACCACGTTCGCCACCCTCCCCTAAAGCTCGCCCCCTTGACCTCATCTTCAGAACCGGCACCGACGGCACCGCCGGTGAGCCGCCGCCAGTCGTCCGCCCCGGTCCACCTGGTTCAAGAGAGAGCCGGCGCCGTCATCCCCTGACGCCGTCACCCCTCCCCTCCAGCCACTGCCACGCAGGCCTGGGGTCAAACGGCGTTGCCGCGCCGTCCCCGCCTAGTTGGGCCGGCCCGATTGCCCGCGACGCGCGCTGCCAGGCCGAAAGGCCGTTTTGGGCCGAACACAACCCCAGCCTAGGTTTCCTTGCCAGCGGGCCAAATTCAACAGTTCATCCGAGAAAAGTTCGAATCCATGCCCTAAACTTTCCAGAAAGTCTATTGCTACCCCCTAGTTACTGAATACCCCATATCTTCTACGTTTTAATCCCGATTTGGGTGATTCTTTCACATAAATTCATCTAAAATCAAGCTCTACCTACCCATACACACCACATAGTCTTTTCTCTGACTGAAAGCTGGTGTCATGCCACCATAACGTCGTCCTATGCCCAGTCAGTGCTTCGCACCGGTCGCACAAACATTGTGTGCTTGGTGATCGATGTCGTTATTCTCCATAAATCCTAAAGGTTCCTGTCTTAGTCTATCCGAGCTCTGAATTCAGATGATGACGATAACGAAAATCATCTGAGCCTCATTGCTCTCTCAACCACTCCACAAATAGGTCTTCTCCAAAACACCAACATGCGACCGCCACCCCTTCGGCGTCGCCGACCCCACATCTTGCGTCCACCACCCATGCCTTAGCGTCTTCGTAACTGCCATTACCGAGCCCGCCAACTCGCTCAAAAACTAGCTACACCCCAGCCACTCGCAATAATGCCACCAGTAAGAACCCCCGCTGCCTCAATCCAAGCTCTACACCACCAAACCCGTTGAACTCATATTATGCCTCGATTTGTGTGTTTCTTGTTTGTGTTTGTAGGAAGCCCCAGAAAGGCCGAGCAGTCCCATCACTGGGACATTCAACCACGAAACCGGAGAGAGTATACTGATCATACATCAGCCCCTCACCCTTTGAGTTGCAAGGCAAGCCCACTGGAATCCGCACTTGATGCATAAATGTGGCAGAACCACCCAAATTAACCTGGTCTTAGTACTTTAGTTACACTAAAGCACCAGTCCAAAGTTAATTCCGGTAGTCTGTCAGGTTCTTTAAAGGTTCCTGACAACGCCATTACTTCCAGGACTCAAATATGCACTGGTTAACTCACAATGAGTCATTGAATTACTTCAACACAAACAATTGTACAAAATAAACTTTAGTTATTACAAACCAATTTTGATGGAGTAAAGATACAAATGGGAGTAATTCCCATAAATTTCATAGAACAGAGTTTAAAACTTACAGCGGAATTGAGTACCATCAAATGGAACTCTTCTAGTCATGACAAAATCCTATGTGAACCCAACATCGAGCCCACCGATGTTGCTTCACATCAAACAGCTTCAGGGATGTGAAATGAAACTTCATATCACGATTCTTTATTTCTTCAACTTTGAAGGTGGATAAAACCACCACGAGAACATCGTCTTTAGATGATTTCTTCAAGCAAGAGGGATAAGCTCGAGAGTTTATATCTGAAAGAAAAACGTAAACAACAAACCCTGAGTACTAGGTACTCCGCAAGACTTACCCGACCACTGGGTCTAAACCCGACTTTCTAGCCTATAGCCGGGGTGGTTAGGTCAACTCACACTGCGGCAGGCCTAATAGTGAATCCTTAGCTTTTAGAATTTAGTTACTTTTTAGTTATTACCTGTCCAGACTAAGTTATACCTATTCTACTAGCAAACAAGAGCAAACACTTTGCGAAATCATTCTTTATCAACAAGATCAACTTTCTTACTACGATGTTGGTCGCGATCAGGCAGCTTACAACCGGCAAGCCACAGACGATTCGAATCAATTTTTCCACCTCTCGAGAGGGATACTCAGACACCCGTCATATGCGTGTACACTGACCCCACATACGACAACCCAACATCCAATGCCACCTAGCCGGAACCATCCTCACCGAACCTGGGTGTCAGTCCTTCGACATCCGCCCAACCTCCTCCTTCCAGTTGGTCTCGTCAGTTCCGCGCTTAGGTACAACAGGATGAGAGGTTTACCGGAGCCCGTTAAGGACGGCAAGTGAATGAGGCACGTTCGGCCCAACCAGGCCACACATCGGACGGCCTTATGCGACACCGGCAAGATCAGGGTCCATAGCAATAATCATAACATGCAATATACGAAAGCGAAACTGATCCCGCCGCATGCCTGTCAAATTATTAACATCCTTCTCACTCTTTAACCAATTAATTTTAGTAAAAGAATTCCGTGCTAGGCCTATGCCACCTAAGCCATCTATTGCGTATAGGATCTTCATGCAGGACATTGGGTAATCATGCTCTAGGGTTTCAACCAACTCCTGACTCTAATGCACAAGCATAACCCATTCGTATTTAAAAGTTTTTAAAGAAAATAGGTAATGCACCGGGGCTTGCCTGGATACTCAGAGAATATCGGTAGTTAGAAATAATCAGCACTTCAGGCTTCAGGTAATTACTCTTCCAAAGAATACCAAGACTTCATGATAGTGTATTCCACAACTTCTTGCACGTCATCTCGTTTTATAACTAGCGTACCTAGGTATGCATGGAAAGAGTAATGCATTATAATGCAAAAGAAATACAAGTAAACATGAAAGGGTGCATGAATAAGTAGTGAGGTATAAGACCGATATTTACTAGAGATGGAATGACATGCACAGTGCACACAAATACGAGGATGGTCAATCTGTTGAGATAAAGGAAACAAGGAGTAAAAGAAAAGTAAACATGCTCTTTGTTCATAAAGAAAGATTGTTCTCACAACATAGGGATACATGCTTAAGCACATGGCATAACAAGTTCACTCACAATACAACATGTACCAGCAAGCTCAGGTCTAAACATTATACTGCCTAGATAGAGACAAGACAAGGCAATTAACACCCAACAACGATAAGAGAAACGAGTTACAGATGAACTCACATTTAGTTGAGCTGCTCTAAACAATGAGTACTGTACACGAAATTCAAGGGTGATGACAAGAGATAAACTAGGTTCTGCATGGGTTTTAAAAAAAATTGGTTCTATCTACATGAAAGAAATAGGGTAACAATTATGCATATGATAAGTAGAAAACAGATTCTAGTCTAACTAGGATGATATGTTACAAGTGAGATAACGTATGCTCTCTTAAATATTTAGTCAAGAAAGCAGTAGTGCAAAAAGGTAACATTGAGCGTAGTTGAACTCAAAATTTCAGCAACAAGACCTGCATACTATTAACATGAATGTATTTCTGAACCATAGCATGAATCATGGACAGCCAACCACCAAGGGGCTCATCATTCTAATTGACCCCCAACTAGAGAATGAACACACAGGTACACGCATAAACTTGAATAGAATTAACCAGGCAGAAGTGAAAGGAGGGGACACCTTCAGTTTGCCAACGCATTAGAAACATGATGCCCTAAAACTAATATGATATTTGGATCTCAAAATTCTAGAACTCCAGATAAACTAACCATGCAGTTATTAAATTATGCACAAGGAACAATTTGGACAATCATAGAGTTAATAAGTACTGAATTCTGGAACTGATAACCATCACAAACAATCAAGGATCTAAGAAATCCTATGCTACACAGCATATACTAATAGCACAATTAATATTTTTCAATCGCAGCGCAAGACATATAATTGCGAACTATGGAAAAAACTATTTATCTCTACAAGAATTAGAACAGACAGCTAACGATGTAAACAACATAAATGAATTAACCGATTAACTTTTGCAGGTTAGCTTTTGGTCATTCAATTAAGCAACTGAACGAAAGGGCAGAATTAACCTTCTGCTATCAAAACAGAGAGCAACCAAAGGAAGAGAAGATGCAGGGTCAGCCTGAGTGGAGAGGTTCGGCTTCTTGCTGCCCAACTGCTGCTGAAGGAATCAAAGGAGGGGAGCAGCTTGCTGCTGCTGCACGCAGGGAGGAGAGGCAGGGAGATGCTGCTGCTGCTGCAGCCCATATAGGGGGGGGGGGGGGGGGGGGGGCGAGGTGCAGGAAGGGGAGGCGCCATGGGCAGCCAGCATGGAAAGGATGAGCAGGAGGGGGCCGGCATGGAGAGGAGCAGGGGGAGCTTGGCCTGCTGCTGCTAGGCGCCGGCTCAGGGAAGGGGTGACGCAGGAGGAGGGCGCCGGGAGGAAGGAGGAGCAGGGGGAGGCGCAGGGAGGAAGGCCATGGCAGCCTGGTGAAGCTCGGCCATGGGGAAAGGGAAGGCCAGAGATGGACAGGGAAGGGGGCGGCGCCATGGAGGGCGAGGCTTGCGGGAGAGGTCGTCTGAGGGGAGGGCGGCGCCGGTTCTACGAGAAAAGGAGGCAGGGGACGGTGGGATAGGGTTCTGGGCTGTGGCCCACTCGCCAGGGAGAGAAGAGGGAGGGGCTGGTGGGGCCCAAATGTCACAGGAAGGAGGAAAAATAATTCCCTTTCGAATTTTCGACCAGAAAATCCCTCTTGTTTAAATTGAAGATTAGAGAATGAAAACGAATGAATTTGGAGAAAGTTTATATATGAAAGTTGCTTAGAATTTTATGCTCTACAACTTTCTTATGCAAAGTTTTTCTTTAAACTGCCCAGAAATTAGCAGAATTTAGAGACAAAGTTCTAGACTCATTAAGAGCACTTGGAAGAAAAAGAATTTTGGGACTTCGGTTTCCTTTTCCAAGTGCTTGCATTCATGGCTCGACGAACGAAACAACACCCATTCATTCAATCGACATTCATACATGAAAAAAAATTTACCATGATGCTCATGAGGTGCAAAACGTGATACCCGAGGTATCACAATAAATTTCCTATGTTTTGCAAACACAACCCTTGGTTTGTTAATCACATAAAACTTGCATGTTTTGCTTGCTAAGGTAATTCAGCAACATATATAGCCAATTAAGCCTATTTTAGATATAGCGCGCATAAGTGCGATCGCTCATTTAATTATCTATCATAATATTGACGTTATGTTGGATTATGGATGCGGAACTTGATGGGTTGTGGGATGTGGATGTGTGGTGTGGTTTTTGAAATAAAATGGGAAAGAACCCCGGCAACCGACCTTGTCGGAACACGGCTACGCGCCGAAACAGCCATAAGGGCAGGGTATGAACGGGTAACTTAGCTACTCGCGGTTACCCCATGTTCCGGGATTCGTGAACAATACCGGGTGGACGGTTGCTCGTGGTGTCGAGAATTGAAAAGTGGGAATGCTTCTACCTGAGCTCTCCGTAAGGACCGCTATGATTTTCATCTTGCCTAACTCTTTTAGTACAACCACTCGCTCTGTATGAGACATTGGCCAGACCCAAGATGGAGTGGATAGCCTAGTAGCTTCTGTGTTGGTGCACAAGGGGCTAGGGAAAGGGTGGATGTCAACGGAAGTACCGCGGGGTACTGAAGTGACTCGGATACCCGAACCCCTAGAGTTCTGCTAGGTGATGAAACAAAGGCAACGGATTGGTTTGGAATTTGGGTAGTTATAACGGTAACGCGTCGCTGAATCCAACTTGTGGGAATTAGTACAACCTCTGATCAGAGTAAAACCTATTCGAATAGTCCGTATCCACCGGTATGGATGAGTTACGGCTTGGTTTTTGAGTTAACAGTTTTCATAAAATAAAATGGAATTAATTTGGGACCGGATAAAATGGTTTTTTTGGTTCAGCAGTGGGTGCTGGATGTATGGAAAAATGTGTTGGCTGGAAAACCATGGGCCACTTTGGACCGGAAAGTCCAGTGGCAAACATTTTTGAAAAAAACTTAGTTTTCAAACCCTGCATACAAATACTTTTCTGCAAAACTATCTTAAACTCCAGATATATCCTTGCATATAATTTTAGTCTTCCCAAAATTTCTTTGGAGGAAGGTGGGCTGCTGAGTACGTATGTACTCACCCTTGCTTTGTTGTTGATCTTCTCAGTGCTATGGACATATATTGGTCCGAGAACGAGTAAGGGTTACGACCTGCTTCCCAACTGTGGTGTGAAGAAGATGGGTCTACGTTTAAATTCTGTTGTTTAGATTTTCAGGGCTGCGTCTCTTTGTGGTCCGACCCATTTAGGGCGGATCTATTATAAGAATGTGATTACCAAACCCTGGGACGGTAATAAAGGACATTTTAGTCCCATTATGGAAACTAGGGCGCTTCATCGCATAGCCTCAGGAGCTTCCTCTTCGCTGGCGGCCTCTCTTTGATCGACTTGGGTACCGGCCTTGGAGGTGGTTCGTTTCTCCTTAGCGGTGAGATCGTGACACTAGTTGCAGCTTTAGCTACTATGAAGGCCACATCCCCTGGTACTATGTGAGCTCCAATGAAGGATAGGAGACCCTCAAGGCTTTTGCCTTGGGCCATTCTATAGGCGACCATTGACTCGAAGGATCCACCGAGACAATTCTTAATTTCTAAAATAGGCAACATCCTATGTCTAGGATTAAGGCCTAGACCCTTGAAGGATGCGAGTGTGAGAAGGGTGAGGACACAATTCGTTGGGATTTTTAGGGTTTTGCCCTAAAAGAAAGAGATGGGGAACTAAAACAAGAAAGAGGAGTGTTGGGGAAATCCTGCTCTTGTGTGGAGAAATCATTGCATGGGAGAACGAGCAAAGGAGAGAACGGCAAAGCTGCGAGTGTGAGAGGGGTGAGGCAAAGCTACGAGTGTGAGAAAGAGATGGGGAAATAAAACAAGGCTGTCGGAGCGGGAGTGCTCCTGGTCAGGTGGCGGAGTGCACCCGGCCAAGATCCTAAGTACTGGGAGTAGTTAGGGGGAGCAATCGTTGTTAGCTAAGTTGGTGGCGGCACGATGGTGGCGAGAGGATTTAGAGTGGTTCGGGCCGCCGGAGCGTAATACCCTACGTCCACTGTGGGTGTGTTCTCGTATTTCGTGGGCTAGTTCGAGCTTGTCTGCGTCCGTCCTTTGTGTTGCGTATGCCTCCCCTTTTATAGCCCAAGGGGGGCATGTATATGGTGGCCGGGCCCCGACAGGTGGTCCCGGCCATTTTCTCTATGCTACAGTTCTATTCTGTGCCTGATGTCCAACACTTCCATGCTTCGTGCCTGTACCACCGTCGTGACCGGGTATGGCCTGGAGATCCGCCATACCGTCTTGTCGCCCGGATACGGCGCCGCGCCGTCCTGCCTCACGCCGTCCTGTCCCATCGGCTGCTAAACCCGCCGAGAGGCTTCAGAGGCCGAGGGGCAGGGGACGCGCACGCGCGACAGGACAGGGCGCCCGTAGCAGCGTTGTAGAGCCGCTGCCTAGTATTAGGCTGAGCACGGCCGCCGCGCGTGGCGCGGCCCATGATGAGTACAGCGTACTTGTTTTCTCAATATAGATCCCAGCATAGCTGGGGAAATCAACTGTAGTGCTCTGTCATTGCCGCCGCGCCTCGGTAAGGCGCGCTCCCTTGCCTCGCTGCCGCCGCCTGCCAGAGGCGGCGTCGGCGGGCGACGGGGGCACGCCTGTCTGACAACGGCGGCGGGCAACAAGGGCACGCCTGCCTGACACTCGTAGTGTCAGCGGCATTGGGGCGTGCCAGCCTGACAGCGGCGGTGTCAGCGGCATCGGGCACGCCCACCTGCCCGCAATAAATGCGGCAGGTGGGCGAGGCGCCCGTCTGAAGGCCCCGCCACGCGCCTTGTGGGCATGTGGCAACGCGAGACCTTCCCTTGCCCTGTGGTCACGTGGCGGCCCCGGACCACCGAAGGTGCTGGCTCCGGACCTCCACGCGCTCTGCGGGCACGTGGCGCCCCCGGACCACCGAGGGCGCTAGTTCCGGGCCTCCACGCGCTTCTGCACGTGGCGGCCCCGGACCACCGAGGGCGCCGGCTCCGGACCTCCCCGTGCTCTGTGGGCACGAGGCGGCCCCGGGCCACCGAAGGTACGGTCTCCGGGCTCCGGTCCGAGAGGTCCGGACCTCTCCTCGCGTGGCTGGGGGAGGCTCGGTCCTCAAGGAGGTCCGGGGCCTCCCCTGTGGGCCGGGTGCGTGGCCTTAGCTTTCCCAAGGAGTGGGCCGGGCCCATCTTGACGCGGCCTTAGGCCCTCCTTGTACTGCAGTAGTTACCTCCCTAGTGATCTTCGTCCAGTGTAAGCGGGTACCCGGTTAGCTGGGTACCGACAGTGGCCCCTGGGCTCGCCTTTGGTGAATTCTTCGAACCTGAGGTGAGCCCACCGTCGCTTACTACACAAGCCGCCGGGAGCCGTGTGTGGCTACCGGCGCTTAGCCGTTAAGCTCATAGCTGGGCAGCCACCTGACCCCGCGGGGTGGCCCCGTGGGTTCCCATGATCTGGGGGCGCGCGATCGTGGGAATCTCTCGGGAAACGTGGGGGCAGGCCCGCGTCGGAAACCGCGCAGCGGTTCACCTACTTCTTCTCCTGCCATTAAGGCGGGGCAGACGGCTACGTGGGCAGCCGTGCGAAAAGCGGAAAAGGCAGGGGCCCCGCACGTCGCGCCGGGACGAGCGTCCGCGAGCGGCGCCGGTTCGCCTTCCTGCCTTGCTTGCTCTTCTACCCGCCTGTCATGACTGTCTCCTCGGGCCCCTGCTGTCATAGACTTGGTGGCCCGTGGGTGCGCCCGAGCGTGCGTACACTTGTCGTCCGCGGCTTGCGGAGGATTGGGGGCAACCGTCAAATAGGATTCTCGGCCATCGGCCGAGCACGCCCTTCTGCCATTTGCCTTTGCACCCCTCGCTTCCGTCACGGCGCTTCATCTTCCTCGCAGCAGAACTTTCGCTCCTTGCCCGCTGCGTGCTCCTCGCCTTCTCCATCGCCAGCTTCCTCAGCGATGGGTCCGAGCCACCAATCCCCCCGGGAGACTGAGGTGAACCTCACCCGCGTCCGCCGCCTGCTCGGCTGGACGGACGCGGAGCGCCGCGATAATGTTCGCACGGGCTCCTCCCCCCACCGCAACTTGCAGCTGGGGGAGTTCGTCCTCTTCGTCCCCTACCTCTACTGTGGGTTGGGGATTCCAATTTCTTCTTTCTTCATGCTGGTGCTGGAGACGTTTGGGTTGCAGCTTCAGCACCTCACCCCCCACTCCATCCTCCATGCGGCTATCTTTGCCCATTTCTGCGAGATGTTCGTGGGGGTTCCTCCCTGCGTGACGCTCTTCCGCCACTTCTTCTCAGTGAGGTGTTCCGGGCGGAGCTCGACGGAGATCGGCCGGTACTACTTCCTGCTGAAGGGGTCCGGGGGAAGATCGACCTACCTCCCCACCTTCGCCAGCGCCAAGTGGGAGCACTGGCGCAATGACTGGGTGATCATCAAGGCGGAGCCGAACGACCGGTTGGCGCTCCCGGACAGCAGCCCCGACGCACCCCTCCCGGAGGGTGCCCCAACGGATCTGCCACCCGAGCTCTCCCCCGTGCTGGTCAGGATCGCCGAGCTCATCAGCGGCGGCCTGACCTCGCTGCACGTGCTCGCGGACTTCCTCAGGCGGAGGCTCGCTCCCTTGCAGATGCGGCCAAGGTTGGCGTGGAACTACACCGGCCCCGACGACTGCAGCCGGGTAGTTCGTGGCGAAGAGCACGACCTGACGCCGCTCCTGCTGGAGGAATGGGTGCGGTGCGTCAGAACTTCCCTCCGGAGCAGCTGCGCCTGCCGTCCGCTATCGTGCCGCTCTGCCGCGACCAGGCCTTGCGGACGGCGGTGCTCCGGGAGATGCCTACGCTCGACGACGGCGGCCTCGCGGCGCGGCAGCTTGGAGGCGATCCCAACCGGGGGATCCACATCGCCGACGCCCCGGTTGGGGGTTCTGGTGCCAGAGGCACCGCCCCTGCTGACAAGGGCAAGGAGCCGGTGGCAGCGTCCCCCGCCGTTCCGCCGGCGGGTGGTGAGGGGACGCGGCGAAGGCTGGCCCGCGGCGACGGGACTTTTGTCTCGGAGCCCGACCCGAAGCGTCAGCGGACCTCAGGGGAAGGCAGCTCCTCTGGGCAAGGGGAGCGAGTGCCACCGCCGGCTCCGGGCCAGCGGCACCCTCAGCGCCGGGCACCTCCTCCGACGCCGGACCAGCAGCGGCGACCTTCTCCGGCAGCGCCGTCCTCGGGCCCACGGCAACAGCAGCCATCGGCAGCGTCGACCGCAGATCGGCAGCCGCGGCGAGGCTCCGGCCTTCGTGGCCGCTGGTCGGCGCCTTCCTCGAGGTAAGCCCTTTGGATCAGCTTCGCATACTTCGTGGTACTACGGCTAGCTTTTTTCAGGCTCCTCAGCCTTTCGCCGTGCATTCTTGTTTAGGCCGTCACGCCCGGGCGGCGTTCCTCCCCCCAGCGGCTCTGGTGGCCGGGCGACCACGGCGGAGAAGCGCGCCCCTGGTGGTCCGACGGCGGAAGACGCCACGCGGGCCCGGGCTATGACCGAGGGGCCTGCACCGGAGGCCACCCCGTCTGTCCGGCCCCAGGCCCCAGGTGGACCGACGCCGGGGGGCGCCTCGGGGGTCGAGACCGTACCCGGAGTGCCTGCTGAGGGGGCAGCTCCGGGCGCGCAGCCCCAGGCACCAGGCAGCCCGGTGCCGGAGGGCGTCGCGACCCAAGGGCCTGCGCCGGGGGCGGCTCCTGACTGCCGGACCTCGGAGCCTTCGTCGCCCGCCGCCCAGACGACCAGCCCCAGATCTCCGCCTCCTACCGATGGGGAACTGGAGGAGGTTCTGGGTAGGCCGCTCCTGCCCCTGCCCCAGCCGGGTGGAGCCCCTCTCCCTCGCGTGCTACGTCGGGCGCACCGAGCCTTGGACGACGCCCAGGAGGCGCTCCAGCTGGAGTGGGCCCGGCTGCAACAGGAGCGCGAGGGCCTGGACGGCTGGCGGGCCCGTCTGGGGGAGCAGATCGAAGCCGCCACCGCCCAGCACTCACGGACCTGTGCGGAGCTTTCCACCGCCCGCACCGAGCTCGATGCTGACCGCGCAGCCTTGCAAGAGGACCTGCAGAGGTTCGCTAGCCGGGAGCGCGCGGTTGGGCTCCGCGAGAAGCAGACCGAGGTGGCCGAGGCACGGCTGAAGCTCGAGCAGGCGAAGCTGGAGTCCGCGTGGAAGGGCGTGGAGCAGCGCCGGCAAGAGCTGGTGGAGGTGTCTGAGCGGCAAGCTGCCGTCAACTCCGAGCTCGACAAGATGAAGTTGAGGCTTGTCGAGCGCGAGGCAGCGGTTGCGGCTCGCGAGGACTCCGCCGCTCAGCGGGAGGCATCGGCCAAGGCTCTGAGGGACTCTGCTACTCGCCAGGCTGCCACGCTCAAGGTCCGCGAGGATTGGGTGAAGTCCCGTGAAGCTGGGCTGGCGGAGCAGGAGAAGCAGCTGCTGGCTGAGCGGGCCGCTCTGGAGCAGCTGAAGCAGGGTGCTGCTCAGCAGGCGGCGGTGGAGGACCGGGAGCAGATGCGCGCCGGCCTCCAACGCATCGCCGACTGGGCCGGGGAGGCGAGTTCGGCTCTGGTACCGCTCGGACTGAGTCCGATCCGGGTGACAGAGCCGCCGTCCACTATTGCGGACGCCCTCCCTGTCCTTGACTCGGCGGTGGAGCGACTCCGGCGCCTAGACTCCACGCTCGGAGAGCGCCTTGAAGCTGAGGGCCGCGAGTTGTGCCGCCTTGTGGTGGAGCACCTCCTGGTCTGCTTCCGGAGCCACGACCCCGCCATCTCCTTGGACCCGGTCATCGCAGGTCCGGTGGAGGAAGCGGAGGCCGCCGCTCGGGTTAGCGTGCAGGAGGCGGTGGAGGTCGTCGCCGCCCGGTTCCAGCGGACCCCTGCAGACGAGGACCCGGATGTACCGGGGACAGGGGCCTCTCCAGCGCCGTAGGGCAACAGCTTTTGCTGTTTTGCTTTTTTTTTTATGTAAAACATTAGTATGCCAAGTAATATAAGAATGGTAGTTGCGACTTATCTCCATTTGCTCCCTGCTGCATGTTGGTGCGTTGTTACCTGACCCCCTGGCCCCCTGGTAGGTAGGCTCTAAGTTTTGAGGCTGGCTACCACTAAGTCAGAGGCCAGACCTGCATGCAACTCACGGCAAACGTCAACGTCGCACCTACGGGACCCACTCTGAGTTGACCTTTTCCACTACTCGAGGTCCGGAGCGTTTGCTGTCCGGGCCAGGGGCTAGGATGTTTGTTCGTGGGATAGCAGGGTGTGTGAGTTAAGGGTACGGAACCAGGCAAAACTGCGACACAGCCCTGGACTATCCTTAGTCTAAAACACCTTAGCTCTGGTCCGGTCCTGCAGTCGTTCGGACCTCTCCTAGCGGAATAAAAAAGGTAACCGCGCTGCCTCGAAGTCCTCGGAGTCGCAGCCGGACCTCGCTGCTGAGGTTAGGGGGTGTGCCATTAGCTTAGGGGGTGGTCCGGAGCACTAAACGCACTGTTCCTGATACTGGGGGAACTCACGGCGTGGTAGTGAGTGTTCAGTGCCTAGGGTATGAGACCAGGCTAAGCAGCTGACAGCTCCGTGCTACCAAGGCGAGCCCCTTTTCTCTGGACCTGGCACCTAGTATTCCGGACCTCCGTCCCAGCCTCTGTGCTAACCGCTTCACACTCAAGCTGCTAAGTCCTGCCGGTTCCAAGGAGATTTTCGGCAAGAGTAGGACTCCACATAGGGGTTAGGAAAAATTGAAACAAGTAGTAATAACGGAGACAAGAATTTCGGGGCTAAACTCTTTCTTTAATCAAGCGGTACAGGGTGTCATGTGATGTCAGCCAGAGGTCGGGATTACAAGGGCGGACCTTCACCGCTCTGGTCCACATGGTGGTCCTATTTAGCTTACAAAAAGAAAAAGGAGTTGCCCTGAATTCCTTGCCTACGGATAAAACTTACGGAGGTGCTCTATATTCCAAGGGTTCGGTAGCGGAACTCCTTCCTCCGTGGCGAGGCGAACGCAACCGGGGCGACTAACTTCTGTCACCTTGAAGGGGCCTTCCCAGCTGGGGGAGAGCTTGTTGCGCCCTTCTCGGCTCAAGATGCGCCTTAGGACCAGGTCTCCAGGTTGGAGCACCCTACCCCGCACGGTTCGCTCATGATAGCGTTTGAGCGATTGGTTGTACCATGCGTTCCGGATTGCAGCCTGCCATCTTTGCTCCTCGACGAGGTCGACGTCGTCGCACCTCGCTTGTTCCTGCAAAGATTCATCGAAAGCTTGGACCCGTGGGGAGCCCAAGAGTATTTCTGGTGGGAGGCATGCCTCGGCCCCGTATACCAGGAAGAATGGGGTTTCCCCGGTTGCTCGGCTGGGTGTGGTCCGGATCCCCCATAGCACGCAGGGGAGCTCATCAACCCACTTCGCACCGTGCTTTCCCAAGCAGTTGAAGGTGCGGGTTCTGAGCCCCTTGAGGATTTCTGCGTTAGCTCTCTCGACCTGTCCATTACTCCTAGGATGTGCTACGGAGGCGAAGCATAACTGGATGCCAACGCCGTCGCAATAGTCCTGGAAGACCTGGCTCGTGAACTGGGTCCCATTGTCCGTTATAATACGGCTAGGGACGCCGAACCGGCACACAATGGACTTAAGGAAAGCTGTTGCAGTTCCTTGGGTGATGCTTACTGCTGGGGTTACCTCAGGCCATTTTGTGAATTTGTCAATGGCGACGTAGAGGTACCGGTACCCACCGACAGCTCTAGGGAAAGGTCCCAGGATGTCCACCCCCCATACCGCGAAGGGCCAAGAGGGTGGAATCATCTGCAGAGACTGAGCCGGTGTGTGTATCTGCTTTGCGTGGAACTGACACGCCTTGCAGGACCGTACTAGCTCAGCTGCATCCTGGAGCGCTGTCGGCCAGTAAAAACCATGCCGAAAGGCTTTACCGACCAGCGTACGGGACCCTGAATGATTCCCGCACTCGCCTCCATGGATCTCCGCGAGTAAATCGCGGCCCTCCTCCCGGGTTATGCATCGCATGAGAATGCCATTGGCGCCACGCCTGTAGAGATCCCCTTCTACTAGCGTGTAGCGTTTAGCCAACCGCACTATGCGCTCAGCGGACACACGTTCTTCGGGAAGGATTTTGTCCTTCAGGTAGTCCCGGATCTCTGAGATCCGTGCATCGGGACTGCCCTGAGCCATTGGATGTGTCCCTGATGACATGCCGGGGTCATCAGTCCACACGATCCTTGGTGGGCTCCAGAGATGGAGGACCACTGGGACTGCTAGCTTCGAGGTGCTAGTTCTGCCCCCTTCGCCCAGTTCGGCTGGCTGGGCGGTTGGTCTCAGCAGCTGTCTTTTGAAGACGCCCTCGGGTACTGAGCCCCGAGTCGATGCCCTCGCGGAGAGGTCATCTGCCACTGAGTTGAGGTTCCTGGGAACGTGCTGCAGTTCCAGGACCTCGAAGTCCTTCTCGAGCTCCCTCACTCGCATGAGGTATGCTGCGAGCTGGGGGTTATTGCAGCAGCACTCCCCCCGGACCTGTCGGATCACCAACTGGGAATCCCCCTTAACCAGGAGCTGCTTGATTCCCAGTGAATGAGCGATCATGAGCCCAAAGATCAAGCCTTCGTATTCCGCCATGTTGTTAGTGGCTTTGAATTCGAAGCATACTATGTACTTTACTTGATCCCCGTTTGGGTCCACGAGGGCCACTCCTGCTCCGGACCCTTTTTCGCGGGCGGACCCGTCGAAGAAGAGAGTCCAGTGTGGCTCGGTGAAAACCCGGATGGTCCTGTCCGGCTGGGAAGGTTCCGCCTCGGTTTGCGGACCTCCAGATTCCGAGGCGGTGGGAGTCCATTCTGCGATGAAGTCGGCTAAGACTTGGCTCTTGGCAGCATTTCGGGGCTGGAAGTCGAGTTGGAATTCTGCCAGCTCCGCAGCCCATTTGGCGATATTCCCAGTAGCGTTAGAATTGCGCAGGATTGCTCTTAATGGGTAAGAGGTCACCACGACAACCTTATGCGCCTAGAAATAGTGGCGCAACTTTCTGGAAGCAATAAGTAATGCGTAGGCGAACTTGTGAGCTTCCAGATACCTGGCCTTCGCCCCGTGGAGGACTTCACTGACGTAATAGACTGGCTTCTGGGTGGTCCGGACCCTAGTGGCAGGTCCGAGACCATCTCCCCCTGCCAGGCTGGCCCCCTGGGCGGCTTGGCCTCCAGCTTCTGGTGGCTTATCGCCTTGGCAGGGCAACGTGCCAACCGGACCTCCGATATCGGGGCCGGCTGCAGCTCCCGTGGTGGGCGGACCACCACCTTCCACTTGGGGGACCCCGGTGTCCCCTTCGTGGGGATGGGCTGGTCGCTCGGCGACCAAGACCATGCTTACTACCTCGGATGTCGCCGCGAGGTAGAGAAACAGGGTCTCACCAGACTCTGGCGCCACTAAAACGGGCAGAGTAGTGAGATGCTGCTTCAACTCCTGGAAGGCTTGCTCAGCCTCTTCGGTCCATATGAATGGTCCGGACTTCCTCAAAAGCTTGAAGAAGGGCAGGGCTCTCTCAGCTAGCTTTGAGATAAAACGGCTGAGGGCTGCCAAGGACCCAGTGAGTTTCTGGAGGTCCTTAATGCAGGCCGGCGGCCGCATAGCCTCGATCGCCCTGATCTTGGTTGGGTTTGCCTCAATGCCGCGATGTGACACTAGGAACCCTAACAGTTTACCGGCTGAGACGCCAAAGACGCATTTCTCGGGGTTCAGTTTTGTGCGCGTTGTGCGCAACCTATCGAAAACGAGGGCTAGGTCTTCCATCAAGGTGGACCCTACCCTGGTCTTGACAACAATGTCATCGACATAGACCTCTACTATGTTTCTGATCAGGTCGTGGAACGTGAAGTTCATGGCACGCAGAAACGTAGGTAAAGCATTCCTCAGACCATATGGCATTACAACGTAACAATATAAACCATCTACTGTTACGAAAGCTGTATGCCTCTTATCCTCCTCATCCATCTGGATCTGATGAAACCCAGAGTACGCATCTAAAAAAGACAAGAGTTCACACCCGGAGGTGGAATCTACTATCTGGTCTATGCGCGGGAGGGGATAAGGGTCTGGAGGACATACTTTGTTGAGGCTAGTGTAGTCGATACACATCCGAAGCTTCCCGTTCGCCTTGGGGACGACCACCGGGTTGGCCAGCCACTCGGGGTGATGGACCTCCTCGATGAAGCCCGCGTCCAGGAGCTTCCGGACCTCCTGACGGATGAAATCCTGGCGCTCCACGGACTGCCTCCGCGGCTTTTGCCGCACCGGCTTGGCGTCTGGGTTGATCTTCAGACGGTGCTCAATCACTTCCCTAGGGATCCCAGGCATCTGTGACGGTTCCCAGGCGAACACGTCGACATTTGCCCGGAGGAAAGCAACGAACGCGTCTCCCTATTTCTCTCCCAGATTCCCTGCGATGCGGGTGGTCTGGGAGGACTCCGCCCCGATCTGGACGGTCTTGACTGGCACGTCCTCGGGGTCGGAAGGGCGTACCTTGGGCACCTTTGGTTCCTTAACAGGAACCTTGGCCCGAAAGGCCGAGGGGTTGTCCCTCACTGGGTTCGCTGCGTCAGTAGCGAGAGCATGGAGCTTCTCTACTGCGGCGACGGCTGCGTGGCGGTCTCCCGGCACGGTGAGAACACCCGCCGGGGACGGCATCTTCACGACCAAGTACCCGTAATGGGCAACGGCCATGAAGCGGTACAGTGCCGGTCTGCCAATGATGGCGTTGAACGGCAGGTTGACTTCCGCGACATCGAACTGGACGTTCTCTGTGCGGAACTTCTCCGGGGTCCCGAAGGTGACCGGCAGGTCGATCTTCCCTTTCGGGAAGATCGGCACCGGACCCACGCCGGAGAATGGGCGCGTCGGAGCCAGGCGCGACTCCGGAATCTGCAGCTGCTTGAAGGCTGCATGGCTGATGATGTTGAGGGCGGCCCCTCCGTCGATCAACACGTGGTGGAGCCGTATGTTGGCGACCACTGGAGATGTGATGATCGGCAGCACGCCAGCCCCAGCCATGTTTTCTGGGCAGTCGGCCGGTCCGAAGGTAATGGTGGTGTCCTTCCACTTGTGGTGCGGAGCCACCCCAGGGACACTCGGCCTGACCGAGAGGACTTCTCGGCGCAGGGCCTTCACGTCCCACCGGGAAGAGACTGCCCAGCTTCCGCCATACATGACGTACAGCCTCTTGCGACGTTCGTTGTCGCTAGATTCGGAGCTGGAGTGGCCTAGAGCGTAGACGCTCTTGAGTTCCCGCTCCGGGGACTGGTAGCCCATCTCCTTGCCCCCAGCGGCGGGCCCACCGTCGCTGGTAGCCTTCCCCTTGCCAGGACGATGGCGTGGGGGCGAGTCATCCTTGGTCGGACGCTCTCGGCGCTCACTGAGATGCCGCTGCACGAGCTTTTGTATCTCGCGGCAGTCGGCGGCGCTGTGACCGCTGTTGGGGTGAACAGGACATGAGCCGCCACCGTTCCGCGCCTGTTGCCTCGGGCGCTTGCCACTGGTGTCACGGCCTCCAGGTCCTGCCGCAGCGACAGGGGCCCCTTCCAGGAACCTCTCAGGGCGTCGGCCCTTCTTCTTTTTCTTGCCGCCCTCTCGGGCAGCACCGGCAGAGGCGCCTGGCTGGGCAGTCCTGTCCTGCTGTGGGGAGTGCCATGCACGCCCCTCGGCAGCTCTAGCGCACTTGTCCGCCAGCGCGTACAGGGTGGCGACGTCCTGTACCTGGCGGGTCGCCAGTTTCTCCAGCATCTTCTTATCACGGACGCCTTGCCGGAAGGCTGTGATGATGGACGCGTCGGAGATGCGAGGGATTGTCCCCCGCACCTTGGCGAAACGAGCGATGAACGCTCGGAGGGATTCGCCAGGCTCTTGGCGTACTGCATGGAGGTGGGCCTCCACGCCGTACTGCTGGCACGCACTCGCGAAATTCGCCTGGAACAGAGTGCAGAGCTCCTCCCAGGACCGGATTGACCCGGGGGAGAGGTTCATGAGCCAAGTCCGGGCCGGCCCAGACAAGGCGACATGGAAGTATGACGCCATAACGGCATCGTCTCCGCCAGCCGCTGTGATAGCGGTGACGTACACCTGCAGGAATTCCGACGGGTTGGTATTCCCGTCGTACTTTTCCGGCAGGTGCGGCCGGAACTTCTGCGGCCACCGCGCGGAGCGGAGACTGTCCGCGAGTGCTGCGCAGCCAACTCCAGCCGATACGACCCCTGGTGGCGTTTGCACGCCAACCGGGGGTGGCGCGTAAGCCGGGGGCTTAGGCGCTGCAGCGGCGAACGCCGCGTCGAGGTTCTTACCCTTGGCGGCGCTTGGCTGCATCTGTGGTTGCTCCACGGTGGTGGGGGTGCCTGCTCGCCGGCGGTTGAGCTCGGCTCGCAGGTCTTCCGTCTGCGCGCTCCTTACTGAGGGGGAGCGCGCGGATGTTGCCGCATTGTGCTGCCTGCGGCGGTTCGACCTCCCCCCGCTGCTGGGAGGGAGTCGTGACCCAGTCCTAGCCGGGCCAGGGGTGACCTCGGCTAGGTGGATCAGGCGATCTACATCGCTTCGCCACTGCGCCAAGGCACTAGGTGAGGCTGTCGGCCCCGGAGGGTTACGCAGCAACTCCCTGGCTGCGGCGAGCGGGCCGCTAGCAGCAGCGGGGTTCGTTGTGGCGGCGTTTGCCGCTACAGCACTTGTTACTGCAGTGTTTGCAGCAGCGGCGCCCCCCGCGGGGCGTCGAGGGAGCCGCGGCGTTCGCGCCGCGTCCTCAGAACGGTGGGGGGAGGCCTGCGACCCAGTCGAGGCCACCTCCTCTGATGCGGCTGCTTCCTCATGGAAATCGCGGATGCGCACCATCATGCGGTGAGGGATGAAGCTAACTGATGCGGCCCCCTATCTGGCGCACCAAATGTCGGAGCGGGAGTGCTCCTGGTCAGGTGGCGGAGTGCACCCGGCCAAGATCCTAAGTACTGGGAGTAGTTAGGGGGAGCAATCGTTGTTAGCTAAGTTGGTGGCGGCACGATGGTGGCGAGAGGATTTAGAGTGGTTCGGGCCGCCGGAGCGTAATACCCTACGTCCACTGTGGGTGTGTTCTTGTATTTCGTGGGCTAGTTCGAGCTTGTCTGCGTCCGTCCTTTGTGTTGCGTATGCCTCCCCTTTTATAGCCCAAGGGGGGCATGTACATGGTGGCCGGGCCCCGACAGGTGGTCCCGGCCATTTTCTCTATGCTACAGTTCTATTCTGTGCCTGATGTCCAACACTTCCATGCTTCGTGCCTGTACCACCGTCGTGACCGGGTATGGCCTGGAGATCCGCCATACCGTCTTGTCGCCCGGATACGGCGCCGCGCCGTCCTGCCTCACGCCGTCCTGTCCCATCGGCTGCTAAACCCGCCGAGAGGCTTCAGAGGCCGAGGGGCAGGGGACGCGCACGCGCGACAGGACAGGGCGCCCGTAGCAGCGTTGTAGAGCCGCTGCCTAGTATTAGGCTGAGCGCGGCCGCCGCGCGTGGCGCGGCCCATGATGAGTACAGCGTACTTGTTTTCTCAATATAGATCCCAGCGTAGCTGGGGAAATCAACTGTAGTGCTCTGTCATTGCCGCCGCGCCTCGGTAAGGCGCGCTCCCTTGCCTCGCTGCCGCCGCCTGCCAGAGGCGGCGTCGGCGGGCGACGGGGGCACGCCTGTCTGACAACGGCGGCGGGCAACGAGGGCACGCCTGCCTGACACTCGTAGTGTCAGCGGCATTGGGGCGTGCCAGCCTGACAGCGGCGGTGTCAGCGGCATCGGGCACGCCCACCTGCCCGCAATAAATGCGGCAGGTGGGCGAGGCGCCCGTCTGAAGGCCCCGCCACGCGCCTTGTGGGCATGTGGCAACGCGAGACTTTCCCTTGCCCTGTGGTCACGTGGCGGCCCCGGACCACCGAAGGTGCTGGCTCCGGACCTCCACGCGCTCTGCGGGCACGTGGCGCCCCCGGACCACCGAGGGCGCTAGTTCCGGGCCTCCACGCGCTTCTGCACGTGGCGGCCCCGGACCACCGAGGGCGCCGGCTCCGGACCTCCCCGTGCTCTGTGGGCACGAGGCGGCCCCGGGCCACCGAAGGTACGGGCTCCGGGCTCCGGTCCGAGAGGTCCGGACCTCTCCTCGCGTGGCTGGGGGAGGCTCGGTCCTCAAGGAGGTCCGGGGCCTCCCCTGTGGGCCGGGTGCGTGGCCCTAGCTTTCCCAAGGAGTGGGCCGGGCCCATCTTGACGCGGCCTTAGGCCCTCCTTGTACTGCAGTAGTTACCTCCCTAGTGATCTTCGTCCAGTGTAAGCGGGTACCCGGTTAGCTGGGTACCGACAAAGGCATAGGAGTGTTGGGGAAATCCTGCTCTCATGTGGAGAAATCAATGCATGGGAGAATGAGCAGAGGAGAGAACGACAAAGCTACGAGTGTGAGAGGGGTGACGCAAAGCTGTGAGTGTGAGAAAAAGGGATGTGGAAATTAAACAAGAAAGAGGAGTGTTGAGGAAATCCTGCTCCTGTGTGGAGAAATCAATGCATGGGAGAACTAGCAAAGGGAGGGAACGACAAAGCTGCAAGTGTGAGAGGATGAGGCAAAGCTACAAGTGTGAGAGTGGTGATGGCGCAATTAGTTGGGATTTTTAGGGTTTTGCCCTCCGACATCCTCTTTTTTATGTGACAGTGGTTGCGATGCCACTCGGATTGATGGGACAATATGGACCAAAAGTTGTTTTATGTTTTATTTATTTTTAGATTTTATTTTCCATTTTCAATGCGTGTATTTCCATTATTTTATGATTTATGAGCATTATTTTTCTAAGCTAGCATTTTGAATGAGTTTTTGAAGTGTTTCACTAGAACTTATTTGATTAATCCAGGACATGATTACATTTTATTAAGTTTTATTATTTAAATATGAAATTGAACCACACAATGGGTTCGTCGGTTCAAATTCCTACTTCACATTTCTTTTTTTTCCTGCTATAAGCCTATAATAGAGAAATTAGGGTTGTAAGATAATTTTTAATCTTTTGTGTTAATGTTTCATGTGTCTCTCTAACAATTATCACATATTTTCTATTTAAAATTCAATTTGCCTTTTTATTTCATTACAAAAATAAATGTTTGTTTCAAATATTAATAGGGACAAATGCGTGAAAAGCTCTATTATCATTACAGCATGTCAAGCGGGGTTCAAAAACACCCTTCATGATTTTTGCACGACTAACCATCAAACGTCGTAATTAAATGTTAACAAACAACTTGTATTTTGGAACTGAGTTAGTAAAATGGAATATTCGTTTTAATATTCGTGCCTGCACGTGCTTCTAATCTACTGACTTAAGTGTAATATAAAAATGCTGAGGTGTTTGGACACGGCTGGAGTTGAGAGCCACTATATAGGGGGAAAGAGGGTCGTGCCCATGCTTGTGATTAGGCTGAGGACAGGGATACCCCGCGTTTAAGCGCGCAATCGACCTATCCGTCACAACACGTCGTGCCTATGGGATATGACGAGCCGCTACTCAGGCGCTACGAGGCCACGCGGCCCGAGAGGGCCGCTGCCGACGACGGCAACGCCAGCTTCGTGCAGACTTGCCTCAACGGCCTCAATGCCTCATCAGGTGTGTCCCTGTGACCCTGTTTATTTCTACTTGCAGTGCTGTTTCTTGATCCGTACCATGCCTTGATCTCACGCGACAGTCCGCACTGTTTGCTGTTGCTGACCAGGGGTTGGGCTGCTGTCGGTGCCCTACGCGCTCTCGGAAGGGGGCTGGCTGAGCCTGGCGCTGCTGGCCGCCGAGGCCACCATCTGCTGGTACACCGGTCTCCTCCTCCAGCGCTTCATGGCCGACGACCCGGCCGTCCGGACGTACCCGGACATCGGCGAGCGCGCCTTCGGCCGCGGCGGCCGCCTCCTCGTGTCCACGTTGATGTACGCCGAGCTGTACCTTGTCGCCACCGGCTTCCTCATCCTCGACGGCGACAACCTCGACAAGCTCTTCCCGGGCGCCAGCGTGACCCTAGGCCCCGCGTCGCTCGCCGGGAAGCAACTATTCGTCGTGCTCGTCGCGCTCGTGGTCACTCCCACCACGTGGCTGCAGAACCTCGGCGTGCTGGCCTACGTCTCCGCGACTGGCGTGTTCGCGTCGGCCCTCATCGTCCTCAGCGTGCTCTGGGCCGCGGCCGTCGACGGCGTCGGGTTCTCCGGCGCGGCAGGGACGACCACGCTGCGGCCGACCGGGCTCCCCACGGCTCTCGGGCTCTACACCTACTGCTACTGTGGCCACGCCGTGTTCCCGACGCTCTACACCTCCATGAAGGAAAAATCCCGATTCCCAAAGGTATCGATCGACGGCGCCGGCATGTTGTGAATTCAGTGGTCAACCCCTGTTCGCTGTTCTGAATCTTCTAGCTCGTGCAGATGCTGGCGATATGCTTCGTGCTGTGCACGCTCAACTACGGGTCCATGGCCGTGCTCGGCTACCTCATGTACGGCGACGGCGTGCAGTCCCAGGTGACGCTGAACCTCCCCGCGGCGTGGCTCAGCTCCAAGGTCGCCATCTTCACCACGCTTATCAACCCGCTCTCCAAGTACGCGCTGGTGGTCACGCCCATCGCGACGGCCGTCGAGGAGAGGGTCCGCGGCACCGTCGTCGGCTCGGGTCCGGCCGTGTCGATGGCGGTGAGGACGCTGCTGGTGCTCAGCACGGTGGCCGTGGCGCTCGCGGTGCCCTTCTTTGGGTACCTCATGGCGCTGGTGGGGTCGCTGCTCAGCGTGGGCGCGTCGATGCTGCTGCCGTGCGTCTGCTACGTCGGGGTCGCGGCGATCGTGGCGATCCTGGCTCTAGGCTCGCTGGTGGGGGTGACCGGGACGTACTCGTCGCTCGTGCAGATTATCCACGAGCTGATCTGATCCTGCTAGCGCGGCAGCTCGACAACGCATCCTCGTACGCTTCACTTTCCAACACAGATTGCGTGCACAGAAAGTACACGCATGTTCTGCGCAATTGCAGCACAGGCAAAGGCTTGGCATATTCGATCTATACGCACGACTACACCAAGCCAAAACTGCTTCATTGCGAATTGGCACGCACGAAAGTTGTCCTTAGCTGTGTGCATGAACCTTTGTCCGAACGTGAAACACAAGCGCCTGCACAAAATCCAAGGACGCAGTTGCTCATACCAAATCGGCACGAACGAATTGGAAACGGGAACACAATCTGAATTTTATTTTGGAAATTAGAACATTCAGATTTTAATCAAAGCATCCAAATAGTGGCTGGAGCGTCCAATTTGAGAATAAATCGTCTAAGCCATGGATGCTGAAGTGAAGCCAAAGAATTATGATATTGGTATTCAGAAACCGAAATCTCCTGCTCTATAAAAGAACAAGTTTAAAAAAATTATTTTGCACTTATGGATTTGTTTGGTAGAGCTCTGCTCCTATATTCTCTAGCTCCAAGAGTTAATTTTCTGTTGAAGTGGTTCTTTGGCAAGAGTGAATCTGTCTGATAAAGTGTTTGGCTGTGTCTGCGAAGTGATTCTGGATGTGCATTTATAACGTGGAACATGTTGGTCGCCAAGGGAGAAGAATTTTTTTGGCTCCCACTCTCTAGTACAAATTGGAAAATAGATCGATTCACTCCACTCCCTCAGGGGAACATATTGTTTTTTTGTTGTTTGGATGTGCGGGAGTGAAACGTCACCCTAAGATTCATGTAGCCAATTACATGTATACCCACCATAGGGTTATGTCATCCTATATTCTAGCGGTTACATGCCAGCCTTTGGACCCCACGAGGCATGGAAACATAAATCAAGAGACATGAAAATTTGAATATTTACTTGGTGTTTACATGGTTTCAATAGTTTGATTTGATTTTTTTGCCAGCCAATGGTTCAATTTACTCAGATGGCAGAAACTCTTACACGGTTTTCAATCTACTCATGAGAAATTTTTTAGCACCGCCATCCTGCCTGCCCATGTGAACCTGCGCTGCGCTCCCACGCCTACAACGTCACCTACCCCCCCCCCCCACACACACACACAAACACACACAATTCGCAGCAGTCAATCCCCTCCACGGCTTTACCGATTCAATCCTCAGGCGAATCACGGCCCAATAATCGTTATTAGGTGTGGACTCCTTTAAAACAAAGGACAAATGGAGAAAATTTGCATAACTAAAATATATGAAACTTTTTATATAGCTTTTTGGAATAAAGGATTGAGTTACTACAAATGCCACAAAAATCCCATAGAATAGTTCAATCCATAGAAATTTTAGAGAAAATCTGACGTGAGGTTCAATTTCTTGAAAATTTCCATTTTGTGTTTATTCATGTGTTTCATTTTCCGTGTTTTTTCCTTTATGTTGCCCGGACATTTTATTGGAAATTTCATGTGCTTTTAATTAATTCATATAGGACTACAGATGGCATGCAATTTTAATCATATGTTTTGTGTACTGCTGTGTTGCAGAAACTCCACGTTCCGGAGGGTGCTAAGCACGTTTTTACTGTTTATACACTTTACACGCAGATCCCATGCTGAAAGGAACGGGACGTATCGCTCCTAGTCCCAGTGCCACTACACTTGCGTTCCAATTCCAAGTCTCCATCGAGCACCGTGCGTTGTTACTAAACAATTTTCTAGATAGAACACCACGGAGTGCACAGGACAAAAGGCTCCGTGCTCAGTGGGGCGATCACGATGAGACTGTGTGATTCGTGAAACAGCCAATAATCCGACACGGTGATCTGGATTGACGTTGTTGCCATGGTCGTCGTGCACATGGCCGCTGATATTGGGCCACTGCCACTGCCAGTTTTAACCAGACCCACCCTCAGTGGCTCATGTCGGGCCAGCGAATGGCAACGAATGAACGAGTGGACATCCAAGTTCCTAGACTCAGCCTTGTTTGCATAGCAGCAGGCTCAAGGTACAGGAAGCATACGTTAAAAACAAACGAACATGCAGTATACTCTATGCATGGGCAGACAAAATTGCTTAGTTGTAAAGCTTCCACGAGGTTGTTTGCACACCTGTTTACCTTTTCCACACAGAGATAAGGACGCCACGTGTTGTACACGTCGTGCGTATGCAGAAGTCCGGCTGGCCGGATGTGTGCATGTGCTAATTAACTAACCAAAGCACAGCGGTAAAACATAATCAAATCACGAAGGTTTATCTGAATCTCACTCGGGAAAAGTTGAAGCGCTCTTCTTCCGGACCACTTCAGCGCACCAGGCGATGGTGCATCAGGAATTCAGGATGCAGCTAGAGCAAAATGCCAAATGGACAAATGGTGGGAAGGTTGCCCAACGATCGAAGCCGGTGCTGTCTGCTGTGTCCGCCGCAGAAGACCACGGCGGCCATCGTCACCCGTTCACCACCCAGACCGCTGCATGCGCTCTGCCATTCATGTACCTGTACCTGTGCGTGAGACGTGAGTGCGTCCCCTCCGGCCTCCTCCTCCACGTTGGGACACGGAATGGACGACCGAAGGTGACCTCCTGGTCCTGGAACTGTGAAAACTGAAGACCTGTTGGCTGTTGCCACATGAAGAGACGCTTCGGCAAACCCTGATTCCTTCGTGCCACTCCAAGAGGCGGCCGCCCTCGTATTCCACGGGATGACGGAAGAGGAGAAGAAAGAGTGGGGGAGAGGGAGAGCGTGTCCGGTGAGACACCGTGGATTCACTCCTTCTGCCAGCTCCAGTCGCTGTCTCCGTCGCCAACTCCTAGTCTTCTACGTACGTACGTGCCCACCCGCGGCCACGGGACAAAACAAACACCACGCAGCCGCCGCGCCGCTCGCTTATTTACGGCTCGTGGCGCGCGGCACGAGTCAAACTCGGTCTTGTGCTCTGCAGCCTGCTCCGTTTCAGTCCATCGGGTGTGGCTGCGAGTGCGTGCGTGCGCGGCGCCGGATAAGAAGATGGCCGTTGGCGGGGCGGCGTCGGGTGGTGGTGCCCCCGACGACGGCTCGCCGGGCCTGGGGCGGCCCCTGCTGCAGGACCACGCCTCCTGCGGCGCACGCAAGGGCCAGCAGCAGGCGGCGGCGGAAGACGACCACGACCGCGAGGCGCAGTGCTACGGCCCTGCGGACGCGGAGCCGGGCGGCGGCGCGGGCTTCGTGCGGACCTGCTTCAATGGCCTCAACGGCCTCTCCGGTGAGTGCTGAGTGTCCGTCTCGTCTGCCTCGTCACGCATTCGTTCTACCGGAGCACAGGGGTTGTTAAGAACGTTGCCTTTTCCTCCCCGCCCCGCCGTGGTTAATTTCTCCCAGGCGTCGGGCTGCTGTCCATCCCGTACGCGCTGTCGGAGGGCGGGTGGCTGAGCCTGGCGCTGCTGCTCGTCGTCGCCGCCGTCTGCTGCTACACGGGCCTGCTCCTGCAGCGGTGCATGGACGCGGCCCCGGGAGTGCGCGGGTACCCGGACATCGGCGCGCTCGCCTTCGGCCGCGGCGGCCGCCTCGCCGCCTCCGCGTTCCTCTACGCCGAGCTCTACCTCGTCGCCGTCGGCTTCCTCATCCTCGAGGGGGACAACCTCGACAAGCTCTTCCCGGGCACCAGCCTCAGCGTGGGCAACCTCGTCGTCGTCTCCGGGAAGCAGCTCTTCGTCGTCCTCGTCGCCCTCGTCATCCTGCCCACCACCTGGCTCCGGAGCCTTGGCGTGCTCGCCTACGTGTCCGCCAGCGGCGTGCTCGCGTCCGCCGTCGTCGTCGTATGCGTGCTGTGGGCGGCGCTGGCCGACGGCGTCGGCTTCCGGGGCAAGGGGAGGATGCTTAACGTCAGTGGCCTCCCCACCGCACTGGGCCTCTACACTTTCTGCTACTGCGGACATGCCATCTTCCCAACGCTCTGCAACTCCATGACGGAAAAGAAGAAGTTCTCCAGGGTGAGCACTTCGTTGTCTAGTACTCCTATTATTTTGATGTCAGATCGATGTCACTGAACTGACTCTGAAGAGTAACACATAACTGAACACACACTCATTCCTTCTATTCCATTTTACCGCTGCATTTTTGTGTGTTCAAAGTGGAAACCAGAGAGACCCGACATGCAGCATTTGTCCTGACAAAAGTTCCAGGTACCAAAACAAGTACCTGAACTACACCCACTGTGCCTTTGGCTTTGGGGTCAATTATTTGAAGTTCAATCAATCTCGAACTACCCCTGGCCCTGTATGGTTGGCTGTGATGCAACGGTCAGTCCTCTGACAAAGAAAGAAATACAGAGGTGTTTGGTTAATCAAACCATTCTACGTGAGGTGATATATCATGGAGTGATTCTATGAATTGAATGACATCATTCTTCATCTTAGTATGAACTAGTAAAAAATGAGGTGACGATAAATCAAACAAAAATTTGATGACTGGTCCACTCCTCAAAGATACATGTAAGCCTTCGGTAAGTAGTAGCAGCCGGCCTATCTGGTGCCTCGGAGTCAGCTGCGCTGCCACCTTATCGTCTGGTCCCAAACTGATGAGTCAATTGTTTTGTCTTCTAGTTAGACGATGGTTCAATAGTGAACAGTATTATAAGCGGGGGAAAAATACGATGCTGACCTAACAGTACCTATCCTATAGGCCTGTGCATTGCAGATTTGCAGTATTCAAGGCTACCTCATGTCTGTCTTCTGCTTGTAGGTGCTTGTCATATGCTTCGCCGCCTGCACCCTCAACTACGCGTCGATGGCGATCATCGGCTACCTCATGTACGGCGACGACGTCCAGTCCCAGGTGACGCTGAACCTGCCCGAGGGCAAGCTCAGCTCGAAGCTGGCCATCTACACGACGCTGATCAACCCGTTCTCCAAGTACGCGCTGATGGTGACGCCGCTCGCCACGGCCGTCGAGGAGAGGCTGCTCGCCGGCGGCGCCCGCAGCAAGAGGTACGTGAACGTGATGATCAGGACCCTGCTGGTCGTCAGCACGGTGGTCGTCGCCCTCGCCGTGCCCTTCTTCGGCCACCTCATGGCGCTCGTGGGCTCGCTCCTCAGCGTCATGGCGTCCATGCTGCTTCCCTGCGTCTTCTACCTGAAGATCTTCGGCGTGGCGCGATGCGGCAGGGCGGAGGCCGCGCTGATCGCCACCATCATCGTTCTTGGCTCCGTTGTTGCCGCCACGGGGACGTACTCCTCTCTGAAGAACATTGTTCAAGAGTTCTGAAGATGTATGCAAGTCTGGGAAATGCCGGTGATGTCGCAGAGTAGTGTTCTTTTGTCAGCGGATTACTCGGAAGCAATTGCCCGATGTCGTCGACGAGGCAGGCGGAGAAACAGGAACAGGGCTGTGCTGAGAAGGTACAAGAGGATTAGGGTGTCTGCTTTAGATATGGGCATATTTTACTTTGAGTAAAATTCATCCCAGTACCTAAAGTTTCTAAGTGACCATCTTGATCCCTAAATTTGTTTTGGTGTGTCAACCGGGTTCCTAAAGTCTCAAAGTGACTATCCCGATCCCTAAACTTGTCTGAGTGTGTCAAACCGATCCCTAAACTTGTCTTGGTGTCTCAACCCTGCCTGTAAACTTGTTTTATTTTGTCAACCCGGTCCCAGTACAAATGATCACTTTAAGACTTTTAGGGACCGAGTTGTTACACTGAGACAAGTTTAGGGACTGGAATGATCACTTTTAAGATTTTAGGGATCCGGTTGACACACAAAGATAAGTTTAGGGAGGGACCGAGATGGTCACTTTGAAACTTTAGATACCGAGTTGACACACCAAGATAAGTTTAGAGACTGGAGATAGATTTTACTCTTTTACTTCTATTGGTAAGAGAAGCGCGTAGTCATTTGCCACTGTAGTAGTCTAGGAGTACGCCCCCAACCTAATCTGCTGCGAGAAAGTAAGTAGACTGAGGAATTTGGTTCGATTCTAATTTGTGAGAAGAACTGCGCTTCGCTTACTGCCTCGACATGTTCAGGCTAAAAACTACTGCCTCTTTAGCTGACATTTCAGACTGCAAAACCAAAAAAACAAGAAAAAACAACTGGATTTTATTGTCTGAACGTCATGTATCAATCTTTTGGGTGAATGCGAATCCATGGTAATTTTATTGGTTCAGCAAGGGAAATTCAAGTACCGCACAGAGACATTGGTATGGAGGTATAGGTTTGGGTGCATGGAGCTGATAATGGATTGGAACTGTTCAGAGTCTAACTTCACCTTTTTCCTGTTGGATAATATTGGATTATATAGTATTTAGATTTTGGATACGTATGGACTAATGGTCCAAAATTTCATATAGAATTAGCTTGGATTTTGGTGGCGTAGAAAAAAAAATCCAAAGTCTATGTATCAAATCAGTTTTCTAGCTGTTTGGAACACGGGAACTTTTTTCCCTTTTCTACGTTTTTTTCCTGTGAAATTGAACATGTGTTCCAAACAGGCCCTAACAAAGGTTTAAAAGACACAAACATTTGGTTCTATTAAATTCACCATTAAACATGTTTTGACAGTGTGTTTATTTGATATTGTGAAGTCAATACATTTTTCCTAAAAATGGGTCAAAGTCAGAAAATTTTGACTTAGGATAAAACAAAACTATACTATATTTGGAAAGAAAAGAGTAGTACTTGTAATAAATAGAACGTGGTGTTGAACTACGTTTGGAAAGAGGATTAGCTTGTGATGCTTATGGAAAACTTGAAACCATTTCTGTTTTTAGGGACGATGTTGGACTGGTCTTGAAATGGTACTAGCCGGATAATCAGGATCCTAAAGCGTCGGAAGGTACTGCACAAGCCGGAGAAAACGACTCTGCTGGAATGGCACACTGGATCTTTGGACAAGAAGCTCACCGATCCACCAAGTTTTTTTTAATGAAAGAGAGTAAGAGACATGAAGAATTGGATGGGAGTTACTCTTGGGAGAGTACAAACTGAGACTCAAGCATCAGGTTCGGCAGCCTGGACCCTTGGGGATACCTGAGGGCGTTCAGATGGCTTTTGCAGATATGGGCTATGGCAGTTTGGAATGGAAACTTAGTCGGACAGCAACAACATTGAAGTGCTTCAGCTATCTTCTGAAACCGAAAGGAGTGACGTGGTGGCATATGGTTGTACTAATGTTTTGCTAGATTCACTTTTAGGTGAACTGGTTCTTGCTTCTGGTTTGGCGGGCGCAACTTGAATACACTTTGAACTTTATAAGAGATTTTTGTACTGTTTGTTTATAGTAAATAATAAAGCAGGGGGGCATCCTTTATGTTGTTTTATCTGCTTCCTTAATTGGTGCAAAGGCTGGAAGTTATATTTCGCTAAAATAACGTCAATACCCGTAAAGGAAACATAGATGATAGATGAGTTGTCACACCGAAAGCAGGGAACAAGGGCGACAGGATCAACACAATCACACCTCATCATGTAGTAATAAGCTGCAAGACATTATCTAAAAAAAATTACTAATAAGCTGCAAGAAGCCAAGCGCCTGTTGTTCATCATGCAAAGGGCGAAAGTACATACGAGTACAAATAGGAGTACAAGATACATCTTTTTTTTTCCTGACAGACAAGAGCCTTGAGCCGGCAACAATCATGCATCCGTGTCTCTACTCACTTGACTCAACGAAGTGCTACTGCTACATGGTACTGTAGAAGTTACTACAGTGTTTTTACAAAGAACCAGAGGAGCACGGCGGCAGCAGCTGCGGAGACTGAAGCAAGCAGAAATTACAAGCAGTGTAAATAAAGCAGCAGAGAAAACAAAACAAACGATGGCGGCGCATCACCATCAGGCGCACCGTAGGTTCAGAGGGAGATGAGCCCTTCCTTGACGCACAGCGCGAAGAGGAGGACGACGAATCCGGCGGCGACGCACTGCGTGCTGGTCACCGCCGTCTGCTGGTACGCCAGCAGCGTCACGGCGGCGCCCACGCACCCGATCAGGAACCCGCTCAGGTTCCGGTCCATGCTGCTGTGCCGCCGCCGCGTCGCTCCCTGCTCTTCTCCTTGCTTCCGATTGCTCTTCGGTTCTTGCTTGCTTGGTGCTTGCTGTTCCGTACGAAGGATTTGGGGATTGGGGGTGGGGAATTAAAGAGGAAAAGTCAACGGCTGCCTTGCTGGTGAGGTGAGGGGCCACGGAGTCGGGCTTATGGAGGCTTCGGAAGGCCGCGGGTGCCGTTCTCAAACAGACTTTTGTACTTGTAGTCTTGTAGACTTGTAGTACGCCAACTAGCTGTTGGGACAGTCATATGGTCAAATCAACATAATAATCTTTTGAAGAGACAGCGTACAGACTGTCCTGAAAAATCCATTCCATTGTTGGAGGAAACGGATTTATGTATGAGTACGTCCCTGAGCTTTTACACGAGCAAACATATATATTAAAATTGTATATATATGTTACATAAATATTCTTTCTCTATCTCATATGTTCACTTCATATATTATAACAATAGAATGTTCATATACAAGTTTTTATTTATTTTTACCCGTCAACATTGAGCTCTAATTGGCATTTATTTTTTGTAGTAGCATAGCAGGAATTTATATGTAAATTTAAGGAGTTATTATAAATCATCTGTCACAATGACACGCAAATAACTTATATACAAATTAGGAGTTATTTTAATTCATCTTTCATAATTAGATGTTTTGAGTACCTAACATGCAAAATTGAGGTTATTTTAATTCATCTCCCGTAATGCCATAATTGGTAATCTATATTCAAATTTAGAGGGTAACTTTAATCCATATTTCATAATGGCATAGTGGGCAATTTATACAAATATAGAGGGTTCTTTAATTCGTCTTTAGTAGTGACATGTTTGGTATTTTTTTAGAAAATATGATAGACCTAATGTCTATTATTATTAGAGAGTGCCTAATGGAGGATAAGAGGTTTCTATTTTTTTTACAACTCCTAGGATTTATTTTTTTAGCACATGCTTCCGTTTCTTCTCTGAAAATTGAAGGAAGAACTTTTTTATTCACTTATACAAAAGTAATGTGATGGCTTCTGGTCTGGACCGGACTAGGCAGGTAGAGAGATTGGGCCTCTAAGGCCAGTGTCATTAACGGTCTGATAATATGGTGGGCTTTTCTGCCAAAGTCCACGCCTACTTGGAGGGTTGGGAACTTGGAGTTCGGATGCGGCCCACAGTGGCTTTCCGGCCAAGGCCGCCAAGCCCAGTGACCTCTTTCTAATCCATCTATCGTGCCAGATTGCCCTTTTGTTTTCTTTTGGAGATTGCCAGTTCTGATGAGATGGCAAGTTCTAAGGTAGTGAACACATCCCAGGAAGCTATGTCCTTTACTCCCGGAAAGTACGAGCTTCGTCAAATACAGCACGTTGCATCGGTGTGATCCTGAACTGCTTCAACAATTAATGGTTGTACTATGGTGCGATATATATCCTCTTTAAGTATAGTATATACTCCATATAATTATCCAACCATCACACTACAAAGCCTTTAATAATAATCGCACAAAAGACTGCATAATTCAACGCTGACGAAGCCAGCCGGGACGGACGGGCAACAAAGCTCAAAAGGCACTACTAGCACTGTACCACCAGCAGGAGTCAGGAACGGACTAGGATTCCGGGCCCTGCTGCAGGGACATCAAAAATAGTCCCAACTTGCGAGTTTTTTCTTCATTTGAGCAAGTGAGAGCAGGTGCAGAGTCAACCAATGCCAAGACGAGCTTTAGTTGGTATTCACCATCAGTTGTCAAAGCCACCTAAATCACCACCTGTGCTCAGGATGATTGACTAAGCAAGCTGTTGGTTTTGTTGGGGGCACAACACAAGCTGTTTGTTTGAGTGAAAGACTCTCACAGCCATCCATGCGTATAAGAAGGTCTGACCACCGCGGTAGCAGCAGCTGCAGCAGCCATCTCACAAACTCAACCAGAAATCCAAGCAACTTCTGCGAGCAAGAAATAATCATCCTCCCCCTCCCCTGCAGCTCGTCAATTAATTATCGTAGCAGCTTTGATTAATTAGCTGTGCCGGGGCACCATGACGAAGGACGTGGTGGTCGAGCACGGGGAGAGCTCCAAGGCGCCCCTCGTGGCGCCGGTGGCGGCGGGCGTCAGCCGCGCCGTGTCCGTGGCCGACGTCTTCCTCCGCTTCCTCGCCATCATCGGCACCATCGGCAGCGCCATCGCCATGGGCACCACCAACGAGACGCTCCCCTTCTTCACGCAGTTCATCCAGTTCGAGGCCAAGTACAGCGACCTCCCGTCCTTCACGTAAGTTCCTGGCCGGTTCCGCGCGCGGTTTTCGCTGGCCTGATGCCATGTTGTTCATGTCTCACGACGAGCGTCCTGCATGCATGCATGGAATGCAGCTTCTTCGTGGCGGCGAACGCGGTGGTGTGCACGTACGTCGTCCTGTCCATCCCGCTGTCCATCGTGCACATCATCCGGCCCAGGGCGCGCTACAGCCGTCTGATCCTAGTCTTCTTCGACGCGGTAAGTAACTAATCAAATTATGATTTAACCGGTTGCTGATGATTACTAACGCGGCTCGAATGATCGGACTGTCATCAGGCGATGCTCGCCCTGCTGACGGCCGGCGCGTCGGCGGCGGCGGCGATCGTGTACCTGGCGCACAAGGGCAACGTGCGGGCCAACTGGTTCGCCATCTGCCAGCAGTTCGACTCCTTCTGCGAGCGCATCTCGGGATCGCTCATCGGCTCCTTCGCCGCCATGGTCCTGCTCATAATCCTCATCTTCCTCTCCGCCTTGGCGCTCTCCCGCCGCCATTGATTTGATCCTCCAGCCCCATCAGCCGCGGATACTACTGGTCGATTTGATCCTGCGTGCACCAATACTAATGCATGCATTATCTGCTTTTTCTTGTGTGGTTTATTCTTAGCTTTTCCACGGATATTCGTGCTTGCTCTTTGATCTGAATCCTTTGCTCTCTTTTGTAACTGTGTGGTCCTCCAACTATATATAAAGGTCCAGTCAAATTCAGGTTGTTTGTAGTGTGATGATGATGGTCGAAACGTACGGAAGGGGAATATATGTGAATTATTCAGACTGTAAAATCTCTCTTGTTATATATGTGCTCCTCCTTCCCTTGCAGTTGCGAAAACTCGTGAGATTCTAGTCGCCTAGTGCACTGAGGTTGCATGCACCGACCATACTTCAATAGTTCAATGTTATACTTCAACTCCCTCCCCACATGCATGTTCTATTAGTCCTCAAGACCTCTGGGTGGGACCAAGTTATATTCACGGCAACTCAAAAACTTAAGCTGATACTGTATCATTTAAACTCGAAAAATACTATTAACATTGTTTTAATTACCCAAAAAATATTCTTCGCCCCGAAAGTAAATCCATTTCAATTTGGCCCACGGCCCAACAGCTGCTTATTAGCCTCGTAAATCTTATCCTCTTCCTAGCTTGTAGGGGTGTGCAGTGTGCATGGGTGGGTTTACATGGGTTGAGCCAGATTTTTTTTAATCTACGCATTTATGAAACAATTAGATGGGTATAGTATAGATTGGGTGGATCATCATGGATTAGATGGGTCAAATTTGTAAGGCAAACAATTAGTATAGCTACGTATGGGTATTGAGTCGATATGAACGTGTGCCTTTAGATTGACGAGGATTAGAAAGAGGTGGAGAGGTTTGAGGAGGATTAAGTCCTTTACAAGTCAATGCAAAAATCCCCTCAATTCTTTTAGAATCTCAGGCCTCATTTGGAATGCAGGACTGTGGAAACACGTGGATAGGAAAAACATAGGAATGGAGTGTGCCTACACATTGAATCCTATGGATTGAAAAAAACACATGAATGTGAAAGAACGAACCTTTGGATACGGCACAGGAAAAATACAGGAATTCCGATGAGAGAGTGACACCAAGGAAATTATTGTGAGGTTCAATCTCTTGGTATAATTTCTCTACAATTCCTCTGAAACAAGACAATCTACAATTCCTCTGAAACAAGACAATCTATAGAAAGTTTGTAAGATTTATGGTTTGTACAACTCTTTGCTCCAAATGGCTCCATAGGAAAATTTCCTATGGGATTCTAATCGATCAAAATTCCTCCATTTATCATTTGATCCAAAGTAGGCCTTAGAAAGGTGGCTAACCGAAGAAGCTCTGTGCGGGTAATCGGCGGTGAAAGTTAGGGGCGCGATCCTAGAGTCCAGGGTTCTCAACGATCTTAGGGCCAAAGGCCTGTGTTGGTACTTGGTACTAGTGTTGGGGGGCAAGACGACAAAGGCAGTGCTGGCGCTGCTATAACTATGGTTGTTAAAATAATAGATTCTAAATCGAATCAGATGACATGACGTTGGGTAAGACCACAAATAATGAATTGTTAATATAAAAATCGTAGAAAAGTAGAATCAAAATGATCCCTCCATTAAAATCTCAAAGTCATAAAATCGAATACGCGATCTTAACAACCATTCCCATAGCTATGCTACATGGCATATAATGGTTGACGACACTGGCAATAAATGGCAATATTTACTTATACTCCAATGCATGCATGTTCCCTAATTCAGAGTAAAATTCACCGATAATTTCCAAACTTATATATGAATAACCTCTAGGTCTTCCAACTTTCGAAATGCAAATCCATATATCTAAACTCGCTAATTGTGGCCACTAGGTCTCGGATCTAATTAACTCAAAACGATAGGAAAATCAATTCGCTTGTACGCCGGAGACGGTGGCGTGCAGAGCAGGGCGGGGTAGTGAGAGAGAAATGGCTTAGACTGACAAACCAAAGAACAAGTAACGAGCAAATTTGCTCCATCAGAATTTCTGGACCAGCCAACAGCCCACATGCGTCGAACCAAAGGACCAAAAGCTTTTGTTATGACCGAGAGACGGAATTCATGTGGTGCCGAACGGTGCAGACAGGGCGGGGGTGGAGGGGAACGCGCGGGCGGCCGGGCGCTCCCGGGCCACGGCCGTCTCAAGCAAGTCAAGCGGGCGAGGTCGTGTCGCTTGCCGTCCGTGCGGCACAGGCGCAGCACTCGGCCCCGTTCCCCGCGGCGGCGCGCCGGCCGTCGAGGTAGTGCTGGTACACGTAGGAGAGGAACCCCCAGATGGCCATGAGCATGGCCACGGCCTTGATGCCCGTCATCCTGTCCCCGAACAGCACCACCGCGAACACGGGCACCAGCGGCAGCGCCACCGTGGCCGTGACGTTGGCGAACAGCGAGGACACCCTCACGATCAGCCGCATCGTGCCCACGGCCACGGCCTGCCACGTCACGGCCGCCCCGGCCAGCGTCAGCACGTACCTCGCCCTCCCGTCCTTGAACGCCGCCATCTCCCCCGGGAGCGTCCGCCACTCCCCCGACGCGAGCAGCCCCACCACCGCCACCGCCGACGCCACGACGTTCGTGTACATCTGCATCTCCAGCACCCGCCGCACCGTGCGCGCCCGGACCACCCGCTGGAAGGCCGCCTCGAAGAGCGACAGCACGAGCGCGTAGGAGGCGGAGGCGGCCAGCGTGAGCACGAACCCGACCGGGTACTTGCCGCGCGGCACGTCGCTGGAGGTCGTGTCGGAGGAGGAGCCCACGCCGAGCAGCACGGCGGCGAAGGTCAGCACGACGACCGAGTTGGCGATGAGCGCAGTGAAGCGCTGCGCGTTGATGAGCCGCGACGTGACGGCGTTGAAGCCCAGCTGCGTGGCGGCCACCAGCGAGAAGGTGGACACCGGCAGGTACAGCAGCGCGTACGAGTACATCAGGCCGACAAAGCCGAGCAGGACGCCGATGAACACGTAGATGGCCGCCATCGTGGACGCCGCCGGCCGGTGCCCACCCGCCGGGTGCGGAGGCGTCAGGAGCAGCGGGATGGCCAGAAGCGGCGAGCCGCCCGACTGAGAAAGCGTGGACATCCACTTGCTTTTGCCGCCGGAGTTGTAGTACAGGCGGCCGAGGAGGGTGCCGACCGTCCCTCCGCTGAGCACTATCAGCATGTCGACCGCCACCGACATCCACCATAGGATGCTTCCTCTCGTCGACCGTCGTGTGGGTGTGGCAGCTTTATTAGCTTCATCGAGGCTTTCCTGATGACCATTGCCGGATTCCTCATCCGGAATATTAGTACCTTATTAGCACAAAAAAAGTTGATTTATTAGTTAGTAAAATTAATATAAATTCCAGTCCTTCTCCTAACACAAACACGACCAGCTAGGCTTGTAGGCACAATTTCAGTTTCAGCTATATGAACACTGTCTGAACCGTTTTGTTTGAAAGGCATTGTTGTTTCACTGAATCAGCCAGAGCCAGCCACAACACAAGCACAGTAGCTGTGGCAGTTGGCAAGGGATAATCCAATGTTACTACGTTACAGTTTTGCCGGCTCGTGACGGCAACGCAATTATTATTATCAAAAGACGTTTCAAGACCGTTTACAGCATAGGGAACAAGGTAACCAAGGCATTTGACTATTAATTTTAGATGCAGCAAGAACATGAGGAAAGAAGAAAGAGGGACCAATCTTTCCAAAAAAAAAAGGTCCAAGATCAGAATCAAATTAAATGCCAAGGGAACCAAACATTACTGTGTGCTCGATCAAGATCCACTTAAATCACCCACACACGAATTAAGCATGACGAAAGTGAGAAGACGAAGAGGGTATTATTATGTCTAAGTACCTCTAATTTGGAGCTGGATTTCTTGAGCAGGTGTCATATTGTCAACTTAAACTCAATCCCAGAATCGGAATAGAGGTTGCTCTACTTCGCCTCTTGTCCTTGATCTGGTAGTCTTTGATAGCATTTCTTGTAGTGAGCAATGAGCTCAAGGCTCCTTGGCATACTATATATTGATCCCAACGTTTAAAATTTATAAAGAGACATCTACTTCCAGTAAGATTGGGAGATTTTTTTTTTTAGAAAAGAACAAAATGGGTGAGTTTCCCCCCTCTTCAGTCCAAGACTCACTCTCGCAAGGTACAAATTCTACACTTTGCCGAGGAGCAACGGCCTCGTTTTTTTAAGTCAGATCGATCATGCGCCAGATATAACTTTGTCAATGTGTATTCAAAGGTTCCCTGCTCGGAGGAACTTTCAGCTTAACGTCGGAAATATTTTCAAACATTACATGTAAGCCAGAATTCTGATATGGATGGGAACACGCGCGGTCGAACATTAGTTGTTACAAAGGCAAATGAATACTTTTGGGGGTTGGGGTGAGTGGGTGTTTGAATACTGTTTGTAGAGACAAATCAGACCCAATCAAGGCGTAGATAAACAGGATTAGAAAAAAAAACACTACTTAGCAGCCTGAAGTTTTAGTCAAGGTACCTGAAATCAACGTCAACCAATTTCATCACGTTGGTGTCGCATCAGGTTCATCAAACTCTTATATTCGATATCAGTACCGATCATTCGTGCAAGATACAAAGGCAATCATATCCTGCTGGCCTGCTATAGATTTTGCATATCAGTGCCTTCTGTTCAGAGCGTCGCTGCTCTGTTGTCGCATTAAGCCGGCTGTATTCTGGGTGTCGTCGGCTGCTCCTACGCGTGTTTTGCCTGGTGGCAGAAGAGGAGTCATGCATATATTTTTTTCGGCTTCTATTTGGTTGCTTGTTAGATTGAGGCAAAAGGTTTCATTTACCACTTCCTTTTACACTGATTCTAGTACATGCTCGTAGTAAGAGCTAAATTTTGGTAGAATTTTAGATTTAACAGAACTTCTTGACGCTGGATCCGTGCAGTGAAGAATCCTAGTGCAGAAAAGTAAGATAATATCCATCCATAATCGAGCAATAAAACGCATTCATCGCACAATACCAGCAGGGGTGCAATGAACGCAGCACGCACGGAAGAGCTCATCCAAGCAACAGAGGAGATGTAGATTTTTTTTTCTTTTTGAGGGGGAAACAGAGGAGATGTCGATGAACACGCAGCGGGACCTGGGCTGGCTTCGCGTCGGTAGAAGCGGGGCCATAATCAGAAGTCGCAGCCCACTTCCCCGCGGGAAACCGGGCCCTTTCCCCGGCAAAATTTTCCGGCCTGTTTGGAAGCGACGAGGCCACTTGGGCTCTCGCCCGCCGCCTCGTCTGTCGTCTCTCTCTCGCCTTGCACGAGAGAGACTGCCGCCGCCGGCGGCCAAGCGACCGACATCCCACGCCGCCCCCTGCGACATCTCCGACTCCCCTCTGCCGTCGTCTCTGCGAGCAAGAACAACGCCGCTCCCGTTCGACCTCCCCTCTACCGTCACGCCTGCGATCGCCACCGACGGCGTCAACACTGCAGCATCTCCGCCCTGGTAGGTTAGTCCTCCTTCCTGCCCGCGTCTCCATTTCCCTGCTAGGGCTCTCCTCTCCCCCTCCTCACACCGTTAGATTGCGCTTGATTTAGAGCGAGTGCGAGATTTCTGGGGGATGGATTTGGTTGTTACTTGCCAGGCGTGTGGGAGGTGGTGCACTGTTGGTGGTGACTTAGGTATATGTGTACCTAGTTGTTTGGTGTGCTTAGATCGCCGTGTGGGTCTGTCGTCCGTATCGTTTGATGCATTGCATCAGTTATCCATCTCGGTATATCGAAATTCAATCGTGTATTCAGAAACTTGAACGTGCAATTGTGGAGGTGAATAATGTGGAGTATCAGATTTCCAGAAACAACAGTCAACGAACTTTTGATTCAGAGAAATTTCTTTTTGGTGAACATATATTGTAGCATTTTAGGTATGGGTAGCACGTAGCAAACACAAAATTGCAATGCCAGAACAATCTTTCTTGTGTCTTATTTTTACCTGTTCTAGAAATGCTCCGTCTGAATTGCCTTGCTGTTGCATCTGGTTTCTGTACTGCTGCATCTCTCAATGCCTGTGTATGAAATAACATAGATTTTACTTCTAAATTGTTCATGATAATATTGCCTCGCTAGATAAGTTCATCCTGTACTTCAAAGATGTGCTCTGAATTTGGCCTTGCTGCCCCCATCCTTTGGTTGGGAACCCTGAGTAGTTTTTGAACCGCCAAAAAAGACCATTAGACAGTATCCCTGAGTGGGAGCTAAACTTGAAGATCCAGAGTGCAAAGATATTTTTATGTGTACCATTGGACGAGTAACGGTTTTCATTGCTGATGTAAATCCCTCTCTCCTTGTTTGATTGAAGGGACCCTTGATTGAGAGAGTTCTCTGTACACAGAGAATTATGAAATGAATGTATGCTTATTGTCGGAGCGGACGTGCTCCTGGTCAGGTGGCGGAGTGCACCCGGCCGAGATCCTAAGTACTGAGAGTAGTTAGGGGGAGCAATCGTTGTAAGCTAAGTTGGTGGTGGCACGATGGTAGCGAGAGGATTTAGAGTGGTTCGGGCCGCCGTAGCGTAATACCCTACGTCCACTGTGGGTGTGTTCTTGTATTTCGTGGGCCTTCAGAGGAGTCTCTGAGCCTGTCCGGGTCTGTCTGGGTCCGTCCTTCTGTGTTGCGTATGCCTCCCCTTTTATAGCCCAAGGGGGGCATATACATGGTGGCCGGGCCCCGACAGGTGGTCCCGGCCATTTCCTCTATGCTACAGTTCTATCATGTACCTGATGTCCAACGCTCCCATGCTTCGCGCCTGTACTACCGTCGTGACCTGGTATGGCCTGGAGATCCGCCATATCGTCCTGTCGTCTGGATACGGCGCCGCGCCGTCCTGCCTTACGCCGTCCTGTCCCATCGGCTGCTAAACCCGCTGAGAGGCTTCAGAGGCCGAGGGGCAGGCGATGCGCACGCGTGACAGGACAGGGCGCTCGTAGTAGCGTTGTAGCGCCGCTGCCTAGTATTAGGCTGAGCGCGGCCGCCGCGCGTGGCGCGGCTCATGATGAGTACAGCGTACTTGTTTACTCAATATAGACCCCAGTGTAGCTGGGGAAATCAACTGTAGTGCCCTGTTATCGCCGCCGCGCCTTGGTAAGGCGCGCCCCTTTGCTTCGCCGCCGCCGCCTACCAGCGGCGGTGCCAGCGGCGATGGGGGCACGCCCGTCTGACCGCGGCGGCGTCGGCGGGCGACGGGGGCACGCCTGTCTGACAGCGGCGGCGACGGCGGGCAACGGGGGCACGCCCGTCTGACACTCGTGGTGTCAGCAGCATCGGGGCGTGCCAGCCTGACAGCGGGGGTGTCAGCGGCATCGGGCACGCCCACCTGCCCGCAATAAATGCGGCAGGTGGGCGAGGCGCCCGCCTGAAGGCCCCGCCACGCGCCCTGTGGGCACATGGCAACGCGAGACCTTCCCGTGCCCTGTGGGCACGTGGCGGCCCCGGACCACCGAGGGTGCTGGCTCCGGACCTCCACGTGCTCTGCGGGCATGTGGCGCCCCCGGACCTTCGAGGGCGCTGGCTCCGGACCTCCTCGTGCTCTGAGGCCACGTGGCGGCCCCGGACCACCGAGGGCGCCGGCTCCGGACCTCCCCGTGCTCTGTGGGCACGAGGCGGCCCCGGGCCACCGAAGGTACGGGCTCCGGACCGAGAGGTCCGGACCTCTCCTCGCGTGGCTGGGGGATGCTCGGTCCTCGAAGGAGGTCCGGGGCCTCCCCTGTGGGCCGGGTGCGTGGCCCAGCTTTTCCAAGGAGTAGGCCGGGCCCATCTGTACGCGGCCTTGGGCCCTCCTTGTGCTGCAGTAGTTACCTCCCTTAGTGATCTTCGTCTAGTGTAAGCGGGTACCCGGTTAGCTGGGTACCGACAGTGGCCCCTGGGCTCGCCTTTGGTGAGTTTTTCGAACCTGAGGTGAGCCCACCATCGCTTACTACACAAGCCGCCGGGAGCCGTGGGTGGCTATCGGCGTTTAGCCGTTAAGCTCATAGTTGGGCAGGGCCCTCCACTTGATTTTTTGGTCGAGGCCTCGACTCGCCTATCTCTGGAGGGGGTTTAGTCCACCCGACCCTGCGGGGTGGCCCCGTGGGTTCCCACGATCTGGGGGCGCGCGATCGTGGGAATCTCTCGGGGAACGTGGGGGCAGGCCCGCGTCGGAAACCGCGCAGCGGTTCACCTACTTCTTCTCCTGCCATTAAGGCGGGGCAGACGGCTACATGGGTAGCCGTGCGTAAAGCGGAAAAGGCAGGGGCCCCGCGCGTCGCGCCGAGACGCGCGTCCGCGAGCGGCCGCCGGTTCGCCTTCCTGCCTCGCTTGCTCTTCTACCCGCCTGTCATGACTGCGTCCTCGGGCCCCTGCTGTCATAGACCTGGTGGCCCGTGGGTGCGTCCGCGCGCGTGTACACTTGACGTCCGCGGCTTGCGGAGGATTGGGGGCAACCGTCAAATAGGGTTCTCGGCCATCGGCCGAGCACGTCCTTCTGCCATTTGCCTCTGCACCCCTCGCATCCGCCGCGGCGCTTCATCTTCCTCGCAGCAGAGCTCTCGCTTCTTGTCTGCTGCGTGCTCCTTGTCTTCTCCACCGCCAGATTCCTCAGCGATGGGTCCGAGCCACCAATCCCCCCGGGAGACTGAGGAGAACCTCACCCGCGTCCGCCGCCTGCTCGGCTGGACGGACGCGGAGCGTCGCGATAATGTTCGCACGGGCTCCCTCCCCCACCGCAACTTGCAGCTGGGGGAGTTCGTCCTCTTCGTCCCCTACCTCTACTGTGGTCTGGGGATTCCGATCTCTTCTTTCTTCATGCTGGTGCTGGAGGCGTTTGGGCTGCAGCTCCAGCATCTCACCCCCCACTCCATCCTTCGTGCGGCAATCTTTGCCCACTTCTGCGAGATGTTCGTGGGGGTTCCTCCCTGCGTGACGCTCTTCCGCCACTTCTTCTCGGTGAGGTGTTCCGGGAGGAGCTCGACGGAGATCGGCCGCTACTACTTCCTGCTGAAGGGGTCCGGGGGGAGATCAACCTATCTCCCCACCTTCGCCAGCGCCAAGTGGGAGCACTGGCGCAATGACTGGGTGATCGTCAGGGCGGAGCCGAACGACCGGTTGGCTCTCCCGGATAGCAGTCCCGACGCACCCCTCCCGGAGGGTGCCTCGACGGATTTGCCACCCGAGTTCGTCCCCGTGCTGGCCAGGATCGCCGAGCTCGTCAGCGGCGGGCTGACCTCACTGCACGTCCTCGCGGACTTCCTCAGGCGGAGGCTCGCCCCCCTGCAGATGCGGCCAAGGCTGGCGTGGAACTACACCGGCTCCAACGACTGCAGCCGGGTGGTACGTGGCGAAGACCACGACCTGACGCCGCTCCTGCTGGAGGAATGGGTACGGTGCGTCACGGACGTGAGTTTCCCTCCGGAGCAGCTGCGCCTGCCGTCCGCTATCGTGTCGCTCTGCCGCGACCAGGCCTTGCGGACGGCGGTGCTCCGGGAGATGCCCACGCTCGACGACGGCGGCCTCGCGGCGCGGCAGCTTAGAGGCGACCCCAACCGGGGGGTCCACATTGCTGACGCCCTGGTTGGGGGTTCTGATGCCAGGGGCACCGCTCCTGCTGACAAGGGCAAGGGGCCAGTGGCAGCGTCCCCCGTCGTTCCGCCGGCGGGTGGTGAGGAGACGCGGCGAAGGCTGGTCCGCGGCGACGGGACCTTTGTCTCGAAGCCCGACCCGAAGCGTCAGCGGACCTCGGGGGAAGGAAGCTCCTCTGCGCAAGGGGAGCGAGTGCCACCGCCGCCTCCGGGCCAGCGGCACCCTCAGCGCCGGGCACCTCCTCCGACGCCGGACCAGCAGCGGCGGCCCTCTCCGGCACCGCCGGCCTCGGGCCCGCGGCAACAGCAGCCACCGGCAGTGCCGATCGCAGATCGGCAGCCGCGGCGAGGCTCTGGCCTTCGTGGCCGCTGGTCGGCGCCTACTTTAAGGTAAGCCCTTTAGATTAGCTTCGCATACTTCGCGGTACCACGGCTAGCTTTTTTCAGGTTTCTCAGCCTTTCGCCGTGCGTTTTTGTTTAGGCCGACACGCCCGGGCGGCGTTCCTCCCCCCAGCGGCTCTGGTGGCCGGGCGACCACGGCGGAGAAGTGCGCCCCTGGTGGTCCGACGGCGGAAGACGCCACGCAGGCCCGGGCTACGACCGAGGGGCCTGCACCGAAGGCCACCCCGTCTGTCCGGCCCCAGGCCCCAGGTGGACCGACGCCGGGGGATGCCTCGGGGGTCGAGACCGCACCCGGAGTGCCTGCTGAGGGGGCAGCTCCGGGCGCGCAGCCCCAGGCACCAGGCAGCCCGGTGCCGGAGGGCGTCGCGACCCAAGGGCCTGCGCCGGGGGCGGCTCCTGACTCCCGGACCTCGGAGCCTTCGTCGCCCGCCGCCCAGACGACCAGCCCCGGATCTCCGCCTCCTGCCGAGGGGGAACTGGAGGAGGTTCTGGGTAGGCCGCTCCTGCCCCTGCCCCAGCCGGGTGGAGCCCTTCTCCCTCGCGTGCTACGTCGGGCGCGCCAGGCCCTGGACGACGCCCAGGGGACGCTCCAGCTGGAGTGGGCCCGGCTGCAACAGGAGCGCGAGGGCCTGGACGGCTGGCGGGCTCGTCTGGGGGAGCAGATCGAAGCCGCCACCGCCCAGCACACACGGACCCGTGCGGAGCTTTCCACTGCCCGCACCGAGCTCGACGCCGACCGCGCGGCCTTCCATGAGGACCTGCAGAGGCTCGCTGGCCGGGAACGTGCGGTTGGGCTCTGCGAGAAGCAGGCCGAGGTGGGCGAGGCGCGGCTGAAGCTCGAGCAGGCGAAGCTGGAGTCCGCGTGGAAAGGCGTGGAGCAGCGCCGGCAAGAGCTGGTGGAGGTGTCCGAGCGGCAGGCTGCTGTCAACGCTGAGCTCGACAAGATGAAGCTGAGGCTTGTCGAGCGCGAGGCAGCAGTCGCGGCCCGTGAGGACTCCGTTGCTCAGCGGGAGGCGTCGGCCAAGGCTCTCAGGGACTCCGCCGTTCGCCAGGCTGCCACGCTCAAGGTCCGAGAGGACTGGGTGAAGTCCCGGGAGGCAGAGCTGGCAAGCCAGGAGAAGCAGCTGCTGGCTGAGCGGGCCGCCCTGGAGCAGCTGAAGCAGGGTGCTGCCCAACAGGCGGCGGCGGAGGACCGGGAGCAGATGCGCGCCGGCCTTCAACGCATCGCCGACTGGGCCGGGGAGGCGAGTTCGGCTCTGGTACCGCTCGGACTGAGTCCGATCCGGGTGACAGAGCCGCCGTCCACTATTGCGGACGCCTTCCCTGTCCTTGAATCGGCGGTGGAGCGACTTCGGCGCCTGGACTCTACGCTCGGGGAGCGCCTTGAAGCCGAGGGCCGCGAGCTGTGCCGCCTTGTGGTGGAACACCTCCTGGTCTGCTTCCGGAGCCACGACCCCGCCATTTCCTTGGACCCGGTTATCGCAGGTCCGGTGGAGGAAGCGGAGGCCGCCGCTCGGGACAGCGTGCAGGAGGCGGTGGAGGTCGTTGCCGCCCGGTTCCAGCGGACCCCTGCAGACGAGGAGCCGGATGTACCGGGGACAGGAGCCTCCCCAGCGCCGTAGGGCAACAGCTTTTGCTTTTTTTTTATGTATGTAAAACATTAGTATGCCAAGTAATATAAGAATGGTAGTTGCGACTTATCTTCATTTACTCCTTGCTGCATGCTGGTGTGTTGTCACCTGACCCCCCGGCCCCCTGGTAGGTAGGCTCTAAGTTTTGAGGCTGGCTACTACCAAGTCAGAGGCCAGACCTGCATGCAACTCACGGCAAACGTCAGTGTCGCACCTACGGGACCCGCTCTGAGTTGACCTTTTCCGCTATTCGAGGTCCGGAGCGTTTTCTGTCCGGGCCAGGGGCCAGGATGTTTGTTCGTGGGATAGCAGGGTGTGTGAGTTAAGGGTGCGGAACCAGGCAAAACTGCGACACAGCCCTGGACTATCCTAGTCCGAAACACCTTAGCTCTGGTCCGGTCCTGCAGTCGTTCGGACCTCTCCTAGCGAAATAAAAGGTAACCGCGCTGCCTTGAAGTCCTCGGAGTCGCAGCCAGACCTCGCTGCTGAGGTTAGGGGGTGTGCCATTAGCTTAGGGGGTGGTCCGGAGCACTAAACGCACTGTTCCTGATACTGGGGGAACTCACGGCGTGGTAGGGAGTGTTCAGTGCTTAGGGTATGAGACCAGGCTAAGCAGCTGACAGCTCTACACATCCAAAAAAGACAAGAGTTCACACCCGGAGGTGGAATCTACTATCTGGTCTATGCGCGGGAGGGGATAAGGGTCTGGAGGACATACTTTGTTGAGGCTGGTGTAGTCGATACACATCCGAAGCTTCCCGTTCGCCTTGGGGACGACCACCGGGTTGGCCAGCCACTCGGGGTGATGGACCTCCTCGATGAAGCCCGCGTCCAGGAGCTTCCGGACCTCCTGACGGATGAAGTCCTGGCGCTCCACGGACTGCCTCCGTGGCTTTTGCCGCACCGGCTTGGCGTCCGGGCTGATCTTCAGACGGTGCTCAATCACTTCCCTAGGGATCCCAAGCATCTGCGACGGTTCCCAGGCGAACACATCGACATTTGCCCGGAGGAAAGCAACGAGCGCGTCTCCCTATTTCTCTCCCAGATTCCCTGCGATGCGGGTGGTCTGGGAGGGCTCCGCCCCGATCTGGACGGTCTTGACCGGCACGTCCTCGGGGTCGGAAGGGCGTACCCTGGGCACCTTTGGTCCCTTAGCAGGAACCTTGGCCCGAGAGGTCGAGGGGTTGTCCCCCGCCGGGTTCGCTGCGTCAGTAGCGAGAGCATGGAGCTTCTCTACTGCGGCGACGGCTGCGTGGCGGTCTCCCGGCACGGTGAGAACACCCGCCGGGGACGGCATCTTCACGACCAAGTACCCGTAATGAGCAACGGCCATGAAGCGGTACAGTGCCGGTCTGCCAATGATGGCGTTGAACGGCAGGTTGACTTCCGCGACATCGAACTGGACGTTCTCTGTGCGGAACTTCTCCGGGGTCCCGAAGGTGACCGGCAGGTCGATCTTTCCTTTCGGGTAGATCGGCACTGGACCCACGCCGGAGAATGGGCGCGTCGGAGCCAGGCGTGACTCCGGAATCTGCAGCTGTTTGAAGGCTGCGTGGCTGATGATGTTGAGGGCGGCTCCGCCGTCGATCAACACGTGGTGGAGCCGTATGTTGGCGACCACTGGTGATGTGATGATCGGCAGTACGCCAGCCCCAGCCATGTTTTCTGGGCAGTCGGCCGGCCCGAAGGAAATGGTGGTGTCTTTCCACTTGTGGTGTGGAGCCACCCCAGGGACGCTCGGCCTGACCGAGAGGACTTCTCGGCGCAGGGGCTTCACGTCCCGCCGGGAAGAGACCGCCCAGCTTCTGCCGTACATGACGTACAGCCTCTTGCGACGTTCGTTGTCGCTGGATTCGGAGCTGGAGTGGCCTAGAGCGTAGACGCTCTTGAGCTCCCGCTCCGGGGGCTGGTAGCCCATCTCCTTGCCCCCAGCGGCGGGCCCACCGTCGCTGGTAGCCTTCCCCTTGCCAGGGCGCTGGCGTGGGGGCGAGTCGTCCTTGGCCGGACGCTCTCGGCGCTCACTGAGACGCCGCTGCACGAGCTTTTGTATCTCGCGGCAGTCGGCGGCGCTGTGACCGCTGTTGGGATGAACAGGACATGAGCCGCCACTGTTCCGCGCCTGTTGCCTCGGGCGCTTGCCGCCGGTGTCGCGGCCTCCAGGTGCTGCCGCAGCGACAGGGGCCCCTTCCAGGAATCTCTCAGGGCGTGGGCCCTTCTTCTTTTTCTTGCCGCTCTCTCGGGCGGCACCGGTAGAGGCGCCTGGCTGGGCAGTCTTGTCCTGTTGTGGGGAGTGCCACGCACGCCTCTCTGCGGCCCTAGCGCACTTGTCCGCCAGCGCGTACAGGGTGGCGACGTCCTGTACTTGGCGGGTCGCCAGTTTCTCCAGCATCTTCTCATCACGGACGCCTTGCCGGAAGGCTGTGATGATGAACGCGTCGGAGATGCGAGGGATTGTCCCCCGCACCTTGGCGAAACGAGCGATGAACGCTCGGAGGGATTCGCCAGGCTCCTGGCGTACTGCATGGAGGTGGGCCTCCACGCCGTACTGCTGGCACGCACTCGCGAAATTCGCCTGGAACAGAGTGCAGAGCTCCTCCCAGGACCGGATTGACCCGGGGGAGAGGTTCATGAGCCAAGTCCGGGCCGGCCCAGACAAGGCGATATGGAAGTATGACGCCATAACGGCGTCGTCTCCGCCAGCCGCTGTGATAGCGGTGACGTACACCTGCAGGAATTCCGACGGGTTGGTATTCCCGTCGTACTTTTCCGGCAGGTGCGGCCGGAACTTCTGCGGCCAGCGCGCAGAGCGGAGACTGTCCACGAGTGCGGCGCAGCCAACTCCAGCCGATACGACCCCTGGTGGCGTTTGCACGCCAACCGGGGGTGGCGCGTAAGCCGGGGGCTTAGGCGCTGCAGCGGCGAACGCCGCGTCAAGGTTCTTGCCCTTGGCGGCGCTTGGCTGCATCCGTGGTTGCTCCACGGTGGTGGGGGTGCCTGCTCGCCGGCGGTTGAGCTCGGCTCGCAGGTCTTCCGTCTGCGCGCTCCTTACTGAGGGGGAGCGCGCGGATGTTGCCGCATCGTGCTGCCTGCGGCGGTTCGACCTCCCCCCGCTGCTGGGAGGGAGTCGTGACCCAGTCCTAGCCGGGCCAGGGGTGACCTCGGCTAGGTGGATCAGGCGATCTACATCGCTTCGCCACTGCGCCAGGGCGCTAGGTGAGGCTGTCGGCCCCGGGGGGTTACGAAGCAACTCCCTGGCTGCGGCGAGCGGGCCGCTGGCAGCAGCGGGGTTCACCGTGGCGGCATTTGCCGCTACAGCGCTCGCTACTGCAGTGTTTGCAGCAGCGGCGCCCCCCGTGGGACGTCGAGGGACCCGCTGCGTCCGCGCCGCGCCCTCAGAATGGTGAGGGGAGGCCTGCGACCCAGTCGAGGCCACCTCCTCTGATGCGGCTGCATCCTCTTGAATGTCGCGGATGCGAACCATCATGCCGCGAGGGATGATGCAAACTGATGCTTTCCTGATGCTTTCCCCCTACCTGGCGCGCCAAATGTCGGAGCGGACGTGCTCCTGGTCAGGTGGCGGAGTGCACCCGGCCGAGATCCTAAGTACTGAGAGTAGTTAGGGGGAGCAATCGTTGTTAGCTAAGTTGGTGGTGGCACGATGGTGGCGAGAGGATTTAGAGTGGTTCGGGCCGCCGTAGCGTAATACCCTACGTCCACTGTGGGTGTGTTCTTGTATTTCGTGGGCCTTCAGAGGAGTCTCTGAGCCTGTCCGGGTCTGTCTGGGTCCGTCCTTCTGTGTTGCGTATGCCTCCCCTTTTATAGCCCAAGGGGGGCATGTACATGGTGGCCGGGCCCCGACAGGTGGTCCCGGCCATTTCCTCTATGCTACAGTTCTATCATGTGCCTGATGTCCAACGCTCCCATGCTTCGCGCCTGTACCACCGTCGTGACCTGGTATGGCCTGGAGATCCGCCATATCGTCCTGTCGTCTGGATACGGCGCCGCGCCGTCCTGCCTTACGCCGTCCTGTCCCATCGGCTGCTAAACCCGCTGAGAGGCTTCAGAGGCCGAGGGGCAGGCGATGCGCACGCGTGACAGGACAGGGCGTTCGTAGTAGCGTTGTAGCGCCGCTGCCTAGTATTAGGCTGAGCGCGGCCGCCGCGCGTGGCGCGGCTCATGATGAGTACAGCGTACTTGTTTACTCAATATAGACCCCAGTGTAGCTGGGGAAATCAACTGTAGTGCCCTGTTATCGCCGCCGCGCCTTGGTAAGGCGCGCCCCTTTGCTTCGCCGCCGCCGCCTGCCAGCGGCGGTGCCAGCGGCGATGGGGGCACGCCCGTCTGACAGCGGCGGCGTCGGCGGGCGACGGGGGCACGCCTGTCTGACAGCGGCGGCGACGGCGGGCAACGGGGGCACGCCCGTCTGACACTCGTGGTGTCAGCAGCATCGGAGCGTGCCAGCCTGACAGCGGCGGTGTCAGCGGCATCGGGCACGCCCACCTGCCCGCAATAAATGCGGCAGGTGGGCGAGGCGCCCGCCTGAAGGCCCCGCCACGCGCCCTGTGGGCACGTGGCAACGCGAGACCTTCCCGTGCCCTGTGGGCACGTGGCGGCCCCGGACCACCGAGGGTGCTGGCTCCGGACCTCCACGTGCTCTGCGGGCACGTGGCGCCCCCGGACCTTCGAGGGCGCTGGCTCCGGACCTCCTCGTGCTCTGAGGGCACGTGGCGGCCCCGGACCACCGAGGGCGCCGGCTCCGGACCTCCCCGTGCTCTGTGGGCACGAGGCGGCCCCGGGCCACCAAAGGTACGGGCTCCGGACCGAGAGGTCCGGACCTCTCCTCGCGTGGCTGGGGGAGGCTCGGTCCTCGAAGGAGGTCCGGGGCCTCCCCTGTGGGCCGGGTGCGTGGCCCAGCTTTTCCAAAGAGTAGGCCGGGCCCATCTGTACGCGGCCTTGGGCCCTCCTTGTGCTGCAGTAGTTAACTCCCTTAGTGATCTTCGTCTAGTGTAAGCGGGTACCCGGTTAGCTGGGTACCGACACTTATGCATCCACAACTATTTAATTTGATTACACTCGCATATGGATGCTTTGTTAAATTACAGTGGAAAATTGAGTTCAGTTTTATGCTTCTGAAATTTATCTTCTTGGGTAAAAGATCTTTTACTTATAGCACACTGAATTAAAATTCGGAAAACCACATGCATACTATAGGGTAAAGGTGTGCATGACATGTGCAACTCGGTTTGATTCTAAACTTAGTGTTTAGCATTCTAGGCCTCCGGTACCAGTAATGAATTATCTTTCTCAATTGTGCACCTGTGGTCACTTATATTATATAGTATTGAATCTGGCACTTCTGGAACGCACTTTCCTTGTATGATGCTGAAAGCATTCAGTTCTGGTCACATATATGCTGCTGAACAGGCTCTTTTCTCACAGCTATTCTGCTAGAACACATCCCGCATATTTGTTTACCCAAAAGGGCACCTTATTAATCCTTTTCTAATGTGTTGTGCCAGCCCTTATAAAAAAAAAAAAGTGTTGTGCCAGCCTATATGTATCAAGTTTTCTGATTTAATTGCTTTTCCCCTGCAAATAATTATTTTTTTGGAACTTTAGATGTTGCCTTCATGATTAAAGAACTTCATTGATGCAGATGTTTATATGATTAGTGTTCATTACATGTTTATTGTTGGATTTGATCAAAAGAGTTTGTTCTGGTTTAACATTTCTTTTTTTATGTATCTAGATTTTTATATTAGTGGAGTATATGAGTAGCACACACTTTCCTGGTTCTTAACTCCAAGAGTTCTGACAAAATGATACTGCAATAGATGTCTGTCCCAATCTAGAAGCCATTCATATGCTCTTTTGCTGGGAGGAACAATGCAAAGCAAGTCTAGAAACAAAGGGTTGCAGGCTTTAATTCACTGTTATGTTCGGTAGACATTATCCCTTCGAATTATGAATGTCTTCTGTATGATCAGGCTCTTTAATCAATTGGGTTTTGTTGTTCTGTTATGGAACAAAGAAAACGCAACCTACAACCGTGATACCATCTGGTACCGGTACCATGGTACCGCCTATTTGTAAATCGTTAGATTTCCTCTTACTGACGGCTCGTATTTTTTCAACCACCGTAAAATTTGTAACAATGATAACAGCATTGCTCATTTCTTGGTTTCATTTTCCCTCTGTTTTGGCACTGTAAGTTGTGGCAGTACTGGAGCATTTGCACTCGGATCTTTTGCATTGGGTCGATCCATGGGATTTATTGGGTCACAAGGAGTAGTGAGTGCTGCAAAAATGGGTCGATCCATTACTCTCTAGTTATTAGTGGAGCTCCAAATGGAGCATGCATGGTTGACCCACTCCATTGTTACTCGGCCATTGCTTGTGAGTTGTGATGAACCGTTGGCGTTGCATCGTGGAAGTTTTTAGTTGCACTAGGGTTATAGATAATTTAAGATCAAACTCATTTTAAAATTAAATGGATGATTTGTTTTTGAATGAAAATGGGACAGGCATCTTCTAAGAAAATTAAAACTGATGATGAAATATCACCATTAAAAGTAGACAGACGATGCTAGATAGTTTCTGGAATTGCTTGATGGATTTGGACTGTAACATGTGCTAAAAGAAAAGTTATTTTGTGTGCTCAGTGCTCAGATGAGTAGGTTGCTATGGTATAGTTCACTTGGAATTGCTGTTTATGTATGGTAAGCGCATGTCCTGAAACTTCTCTATATTTCCTTGTTGCAGAAGCATAGCAACGCTTTGGTATTCTAAAGATGTCCATCCTCCGCTCTGTTGTCCCAATAGTAGCAAGATCAAATGGTTGGAGATGCTTTTCTACAGGGGTTCCTTCTGATACGATAGCCGAGCTTAATAAGGTTAGGCATTTGACTATCTCTTTTGAATATTGACTTCTCTTGCTATTATTTCTCTTGTTACCTTCATATTGTATACTATAATTAGCGCATTAGACATGGTATGTATATTCGCACATTCTGCTTGAAACTTAATGAAAACGGAATAAAGTGACAAACTCAGTAGTGCAGGCTTCAGACATGTAACTGTATGTCAGTTTCAGTTAAAATGGAAATATTACCTGAAAATTCACAGTTTCTTCTGGTGATGCTCCATGTATGATATTTTAATTCATGCCTACTTTTACTTTCTAATTTGTGCCCGTGAGTTTGAGTAGCACATAAATTTGCAGCCTCGGAAATGCTGCATTATAAAAGTTAGGCAATATCCAGAAAAGGAAAATATCTGTTTGTAACTTTGTATTGTGCGATGTCACATATGAATGTGTTTAAATAATTGTTATTGGGCCTTCAAAGGAATGGTTGTTTATAATTATCTCAAAGTTTGCGATGACAGGAAATGGAGTCAATATTTGGTGGATCTCCATCACCCAGTCCTTTGTGCTCAAATCCACCCCAGGAGCCAGCCCGATCCAGTTATGGAGCTGAGGATTTACAACCAGTTCTTACCCATACTGATAGCAGCGGGCAGGCAAAGATGGTTGATGTCTCACCCAAAGAAGACAGCAAAAGAGTTGCTATAGCCAGCTGCAGGGTCTTGCTAGGCCAGAAGGTGTTTAATTTGGTGGCATCTAACGAGATTGCGAAAGGAGATGTTCTTACTGTTGCAAAGATTGCTGGAATAACTGGTGCAAAGCAAACTAGCAACCTCATACCCTTGTGCCACAACATTAATCTTTCACATGTTCGTGTTGATCTTACTCTCAGTGAAGAGGATTCTAGTGTCTTGATAGAAGGGGAAGCCACAAGCAGTGGAAAGACAGGGGTTGAGATGGAAGCGATGACTGCAGTAACCATTGCCGGCCTGACCATTTATGACATGTGCAAAGCCGCTTCAAAGGACATCAGTATAACAGATGTTTGTCTCCAACACAAGTCTGGGGGGAAGAGTGGAAGCTGGTCCAGGAATTAAGGGGGGTTCAATTATTGTTCTGAGCATATGAACGGCAAGCATGATTTGGGCATCAAAAGTATTTCTAGCCTCATACCAAAAGGTTTTGATTTAGCTTTGACTGCAGGCTCCTCCTTAAATCTTCTTGAGACATCATCTGAGTCTTTGTACTCCTGTGTTGTAGCCTTGTAGATAAATTGCTCAATGAGTTTAGAATAGATGGCCATATCAACTTATTTTCTGATTTATAGTGGATTTCCGTGGTGTATTGTCAATTCTAACTATGGTGTTTAAAATCAAATCATACTGAAACCTGAACGGAATTTTCTAGAATTTTATAGTTATCCTTTCGTTGCTTTGAGTATCATATACATACTCTTTCCAATCGTTCAGTTAACCTTTTTTTTCCTTGAGTAACTTTACTTTTGTAGTTTTGTGCCATTTTTGTGAAACATCAGTGCGTACTGTTTCCAACCGCATGTCAAAACGTCATTATTTAAAAAATCATGTCATTATTGTCATCTCATGTTATTTGGAAAAGAAACGGCACTATCTATCAACGTCTTGGTGAAATAGTTGAACTGTAATATAGTTGTTAAAATGAATTCCTTGCTGAAATGATATCTGATCTTCGTACCCCCTGTAATGCATGTATTTTAAAAGAAGAGGGCATTTACTGAATCTAGCTTCTGTACTCTCGGGATGAACCAAGAGTCTGTCGCTTTCTAATTTCTATTCAGAACTTTCCATGTGCTGACAGAAGATTAGTGAAAGTACAGAATAATGATGTCAAAATATCGGAAATATTTCCTCCATCACGTTGAAATGGTTGTAGTGCCGAAACAGCAATATTTATTATAAAATTTACAGCAACTCTTAACACCCACACGAACAAAGTATACAGTTGATAACTTCACAGTTGTAGATCAAATTCTACCAATATTGTGGATAACTTTATTGATCTGATGGTGGATGTAACTAGCCATGTTTCGTTACATGGCCGGATATTGCTTTCGTGCACAAATGTGAGACAAGCCAACGACAGGATGTCCAGTATGTCGCTTTGCCTTTCGTTTAGGGGTGTAAATGAATATCTGAATTGCCCGAATCGTCTGAACAAATTTGATTTTTAAAGAATAGATATAGAATGGGTTTTGTGCTCATTTCTTATGCATTTTAACAATTTCATTATAAAAAATAAGAATATAAAATTGGATAAAAAATTTATGCTTTATTTTCTTCCAATATAGAAAAATGTTAAAAAGTATCCATATCCGACCGTATCCGAATATAATTATGTCCAAACTCAATTTAGCAAATATAAAATAGATTTTGGATCCTTTTTTATGAACATTAACAATCTTAACACCAAAAACAATAATATAAATTTGGATGGAAAATTATATGTCCTATTTGCTTACCATGGATGAAAAAAGAATATCCGGATAATTATCTGATTATATCCAGTTCCGTTTGGTCTGCGATTAGCGCATGCAGCTTCATTATCTTTGGAGCCGGGCATCTTTGTATGGGCTTTGGACCTCGTCGTCCAAAATATGGGGAATGGAAATCTTAATGATCAAGCAGATAATTATTTTGCTTTTTTTTGAAACTTTATAATTATTTTTGCTTTCACCCAGCTACTTTCTGATGATTAGGCATGCAGACATTCAGAATTTGGCAGCCTAGTTCATGTCGACACCATGAAGTTGTTTGCAGGTAATGAAAAAAATGTTAATCCTAACACTCCCCAACTACTCTGACTTAATGCATAACCGACTGCAAATATCATTTTGTTCCTTTAGTCGGTGTTGCGTTTGCCTTCTAGTGTTACTCTGATGATGCTGTTACTTTCTGATGACGCAGCGGGAAATATATATCTTGACGTGCCCAAATGTGGCATTTGTTAAATACGTTGGCTGAACATGCTGGATGCGAGATAGTGACTCAGAGAAGAAGGTACATACAGCATGTCAGCAGCATTATCCCACATCAAAATCATATTAGGTGATACTTTATGTTTGGTCCAGCTTTGTTATTCTGTGATGACTGATGACACGATTCATCCAGCATTTGTTCAGCATGTTAATGCCAGAAATCATCTGGGGGGGATTTCCGGGTTTGACAAGTACAACACTTTAGTTTAAAAGCCAAACATGCAGGAGGTGGGACAATGGGCAATGGCTATATGTATGGAGCACCAAAATACAGACATACTACACAACTAACACCTCTGTCAGGTTTCTTGCCTCCTACTAGTTCTTGTGAAGTTATTTACTTGGCTTTTATTTATCTTCTGCTGATAGGAGCTACACCTTCAGTAATAGCTGCATGCTTCGCGCGGCAGCGTGAGAAGGCAGCAGTAATCTACATCTGCAGAGAGAGCCTGCCCAAACACTCCATAGCACGACAGTAGTGATGAGCGCTGCAAATCTGAAGTAGTTGGGATCCTTGCACCTGACTACTCTATGTGGCAACGAACACCTTAATTGAAGATTCGCGGGGTAAGTTGATCCGCATTATCTGCATATATATATATATATATATATATATATATTTCGGCATTTCGCTGAGGTACTGGATGACATGCGTGTTCTTGTACCTGTCCTGTAACGCAGCCACCGCATCGACGCGTTGAAACCGACGCCGCAGAAATATGTCTGGTGCCTCAATTTTTTTATCGCCTTTGACCAGCAGTGCTACGGTGGCATTCGGTCGGTGTGTGTGGGTGGCCACATGTCCCGAACTCATGCACATCATGCTGTTCTAGTGTTTTGCGTAGACATTTGGAGGCTTTGAAGCCTTTGAGCATCCGGTGTGAGTGTAAACAAGAAAAAAAGATGCTCGGTTTGGAAAGCCATTCACGCATGGAGAAACGCAAAGCAGAGCTGTGCGATGCTATCTCGTCCCTGATTCCTGCTGTTAGTTGCTAACAGCCTAACATTAGCATCCTGATCGTTCCGGCGAAACGACGATTCCCGGGTGTCTTCCCCTTGAATCATCGAGCGCCTACTGGTCTCAGCTCGCCTTTACGAGGGGGAGAAAGGTTTCAGAAACGGGGGGCGATGCAGATTAGCACGCCAATTAGGAAGGATATGATGATGATGAACTGATGGTGATTACGGAGTCGATAAGCTGGCCATCCATCATTTTCGGCTCGCGGGCTAGGGTAGGGGGTGGGGGTTCGGTCCATTTGGATGGACAGGCCAAAGCCAAGCTCACGAATTGCAGGCAGGATGGATGTCCAGGTGGGCGAGCTAGAGACGTGAGGATTCGGAACGGCATTCGAGTCAAGAATTGCAGGCTCGCGATCGGACAGGTAAAGGTGTTGTTTGGCCTGTGATGTGCCCCCAGTTGGTCAGTTCAGTTTACATGATCGAAAACATCGCTTTGGTTTGGTGTTCCTGCTGATCCCGAGGGCATTGCCCGACTAGCTAGTGTGCTAAAATTTCAACCCCCGGCGCCTCCGTGGCATCAGGTGTTCGTCAGCACTGGTACGGCGCACACATCAGACGGCAACAGCTTGGCGGCAGGGGCAGAGTGGAGACGTGTCGCCCGTCGGCAGCCAAAGAGCGGAAATGCGCACGACGCACCTTGTTCCAAAGTTGGACGCCATATCTATATCAATATATATTATCACACACACACACACACACACACACACACACACATATATATATATAAAGCGCTACAAAGCCGGAGACGCAGCACACATGGCGGCTTTTGCATCAACCGCGCCACCCACGACGCATGCAGCGAGCGACGGGGAGCAGAAGCACAGGCAGCTGCTGGGATAACGTTCTCTAGTCTAACCCAGGCGTTTCTTTCAGCCCAGCAGAGAGTTGTTTAATGGAGGAGAAGAGAAGAAAGCCAAGCGGCGCGCCGGCACGGGCGCTGCCCTGCTGGACTCCGGCCCGGCCGTGCCGCTGCCGCCCGGCTCCCTCCCGGCGTGCCCGGGACACGCGTCCCGGGGCTGGCTTGGCAGTCTGGAACGCACGTCGCCGTCGCCGAGCGGGCGCGGGGCGGCCCCCCGCCGGGAACGGAAAGCCGTCGCGCGCCCGGCTCCATCCCGGCTTTGACTTGCCCGTTTCGGCCGGCGCGCCAGCGCCCGCGTCGCTGGGTACGTACGTGGATCGGCGCGTTTTTCCCGCGCAGTGGGTGGCGCGGGCACCGGTGGGTGGGCGGGCGGGCGGGCGGGTAGGCGAGCGGGCTGGACCGCTGGAGCACCAGTGCAACGGACGGGGGAGATGAGATCTTGGACCGGGAAGCGTCTAAAAACCATCAGAGGGGCCAACTCCACATCGGTGGCCGTGCAATGATGAGGCTCCGAAAGCCACGGCTAGCTCGCTGGCGCTGCGTAGCACGGCGACCCGGTGGTGGCGAGGGCCCTGTCCACGCAGCATCTACGAGAGAGCCCGTCTGCGTGTCCTCGTAGAAGGGGGCAAGGAAAGGCACAGCCCCCGCCTAGAGAGAGATCGCCTTCGTAGGATGGATGGACGATAGCCCATCAGGGTCTCAGCACGCATGACACTACTACTTGCCGCCGATCAATCAATCGAAGAATCAATCAATCATTCCATGGGATCCACACGGCTGGCACGCAACTCAAATCACGAGCTAATTATTGCCTGTCCACGCGGACGAGAGGCTCGCGTCCGTTCGTTACTAGTACTAGTTCTCTCGGCACGACAAGGAAAACCCACCACTGCAGTGCAGGCACGAGAGAGAGAGAGGTTGCAGAGTTCCCTGCAACAGACGATTCTTCGCCATGCATCCGTTTGTAGGCAGAGACGGCCCCGGCTTTCTGAACCGCCTCGCGGGGTAATATTCCGCCGTTTTCTGCATTTCGGGGCAAGCGTGGTTATAGCCGAGACGCGTCTGGGATGGGACGATCTCGTCGTCGTCTTCTTTCTCAGCCAGCTACTCCAGTTTTGTTTTGTCCTCTGCATACCTGAGCTGTTCCCAAGGATTCAGGGCGCATCAATGGGGGCAAAGCCATCGTCTTTATTTGGCGCATTTTCTTTCCTCTCCCCCTGCTGAGCTGGTTGCAAAGTTGCAGGGAAATTCAGTGTTACCAAACCCACGCTTCAGGCGAGCGCGTACGTACTCCTCCTCCCCAGAATCTGATGCTTCGACCCCCATCAGTTTCAGAGACAGGCATCAGCAACACTCCACTGCCCATGCACCTGGCCTACCTCCTCAATCCACTCCAAACCGCGCTCCGCTAATCAATCAGCATGCATGCGCGAATCGTTTCAGAATCTACGATACTCTTTTTCTACACACAAGAATACAAAGCGACCACACAAGCAGCCGGATCCTGTACTGTACATACTACGTATATAATACTGTGAACCAGGCACGGATTCGATGCCCCTACTGGTGGCCACGCCAAATCGATCGCCGTGGTGATGGCGGCTCCGGCAGGTGGCGACAAGCGATGCATTTCTCGCGTATACGTCCAGCGCTCCGGAACATCGCGGCGCGGGGAGCGTGGACGCCCACACGGGAATAATCTGCAGTGTTGCCCCCTGTCGCCGCGCGCTCTTCGCTCGGCTGCCGATCCGTTCTGCGCGCCAGATGGCTCGGGGCCGGTCTTGGAGAAACGGACGAGCGCATAATTGGGTTGGATTCTTGGCGCCCTTGGATACATTTGCATGCAGGGAATGTTGCGATCGCCCACCCCTCCTTAATTATCAACCGGCTGCTCCATCTGCTGCGCTGTGCTGTCTGTCTTTGAGCTAGCCAGACGCTCTGCTGCTGACTGCAGCAGGCGCCCCCCGTTTTCTGTCGTCGGTAGGCCAGGCGTTAGCCGGCAGCAGCTGTGTGAAGCTGCAGCTGCAAAGCTGTTCTTGGCGCCAAGCTAATGCTAGATTACATCCGTCGACCGTCGCTGAATCTTGGCGTCATGTTTGGTTTGTGCTCTCGAGTTCTCTGAAGATGCAAGCCAAGAAGAATCGATCCATCTGGTCCGGGCCCGTCGCTTTCCGGCGGTAAATTCCGAGCGAGCTTAGGAGTATGATGTGCCCACGCACGCGAATCGTGGCATAATTGATGCATTTACGACGCATCGTTTTCTGTAACACTCGTTCAGCAGCGCGCATAACAGTGAAGTCACAATGGTCAGGGCAATGATCTTAGCAGTATGTTGGTACATCGATCACTGTACGAGTGCTAGAACTTATCATTTATCTCAATCACATGGATATATTATCTCGCGTAGAAAATAAGGTGTGAAGCTTTTCTAATTATGTGTACGCTACTTGTGTACTCTCTTGATTTCCCTTTCCTTTTTCTTTTGAATTTTTCATGTTTATTTTCTTATTTATGTTGATTTCGGTCTAATTTTATGGTTCTTTGTTTATTTTTCTAGTCTAGATACACGTCTGCCTTCTCGTCTTCTTGTAGTGGTCTCAAGCTTCTCTGTTTTGGTTCTATGCTATGGCCTGAATGTTTTGTGTAAATAAGAGCAGACAATGGATGGGCGATGGCTTGGTCAAAAAGGGAAGAAAAACCTAGGGGTTCAAATATGGTTTCAAATGCAAGGACGTCAATGGTAAAACGCCACATCACCCTTATCAACTACCAGCTTCAGGTCCGAAATTCGCCATACATAAAACTTGGCTCTTGCTGAGTGCATCCCTATTTAAATGGGTTAAGGTTTGGTTTGGCCTGAAAGGAAGTCACTGTTTGGTCACTGTGCTGGATGTGTGGATGCGTGTTCAGTTTTTCAGTTTGAATTCGAGCTCGTTAGCGGGGAGCAGGGTTACCTGTAATAAGGCTAGGCTGACTGTAGCTGACTAGGTATAACAGTGAATGACTTGGTTTTTGTACTCCTACCAGCGATTCAGCAATGGCTAATACAGTTTCTTCTCATTTACAAAAACAAAAAAAACAAAAAAAAACACTCATGTAATCATGTCCCTAGGAGTTCCTTGGCTCCACGTCTCTTTCTACTAAAAGGACGTCGTGCCGTTCCAGCAGTATTTAAACCGGGCACCTCGCTCTCGCATTAGTTTCCCTTGATCGCCTTGTCATCTTGAATCCGTGATCCTGCTCTAGCAGGTGATAAGCCTATTGCGAATTTCCCCTTGTCTCTCTCTCTCACTTTAGAGCTTCAGTGCTCTGTCTATCGATTAGTATATACTTCTAGGGTTCTAGTTGCACCTATTAAAAGTTGAGATGATTGTTCTTTCTGATTGTCGAGCCATGTACTTTTTCACCCAATCTTCTATGCCCTGCCTATCTGTTTTGTTCCAGAGGCGTTGTGTCATGGATGAATTTATTTTCTTTTCTTTTTATGATTTGTTTTGTTCTAGTGGTGTTTTGGATTTTGATTAGTACTTGGTACTTTTCGTTGCTACCTCGTCCCTGTAACGATCCGCGGCAAATCTTTTTATGCGAATTTCCGTGTATAAATGTTTCAGGGCAGCAGCTGCGGTTGGCACAGCAGCAGCAGCAGCAGAGACGCCACCAGCTCTGCAATGGAGCAGGAGTTGCACCAGCCCATGGAGCTGCCCCCGGGCTTCCGCTTCCACCCCACCGACGAGGAGCTCATCACGCACTACCTCGCCCGGAAGGTCGCCGACGCCCGGTTCACGGCGCTCGCCGTCGGCGAGGCCGACCTCAACAAGTGCGAGCCCTGGGACCTGCCATGTAAGCTAGCTGCCACCCTCTCTCCACACTGAATCGATCGATCATGCATGGCTGACGAAGCGCACACACCTGGCAGCGCTGGCGAGGATGGGGGAGAAGGAGTGGTACTTCTTCTGCCTCAAGGACCGCAAGTACCCGACGGGGCTGAGGACGAACAGGGCCACGGAGGCCGGGTACTGGAAGGCCACGGGCAAGGACAAGGACATCTTCAGGGGCAAGGCGCTCGTCGGCTCCAAGAAGACGCTCGTCTTCTACACGGGGAGGGCGCCCAAGGGCGAGAAGTCCGGCTGGGTCATGCACGAGTACCGCCTCCACGGCGCCACCAAGGCCGCATCCCCAGCATCCAAGGTCAGTTGGTTGGTTCTTCAATTGCTAAGCAGCCTGCGTTTAATTTGTATACGTGCAGAATTCGCATCCAGATTTTATCGATCGGTGGTGGTCAGGCACGTCGACCTGCTTGCTAATTTCGGGCCCTGCCGTTTATTGTTTCTGTACTGCGCAGAACGAGTGGGTGCTGTGCAGGGTGTTCAAGAAGAGCCTCGTCGCAGGCGTCGCACCGGCAGGCCGAAGGGGCGCCATGGACATGTCCACCAAGATGGACGACGACATCGCAGCCATCTCCCACCTCCCCCCGCTGATGGACGTGTCCGGCGCCGCCGTCAGCCCGGCGGCGGCGGCGGTGGCTCACGTGACCTGCTTCTCCAACGCACTGGAGGGCCAGTTCTTCAGCCAGACGCCACCGCCGCAGGCCGCCGGCGCCGCCCACGACACGGACCACCTCGGCCTCGCCTCGTCGCCGTTCCTCTCCAGCTTCGCGCACTCATACGGGCAGCTGCACCACGGCGCGAGCCTCATGCAGCTCCTCGAGTGCAGCGGCGGCGGCCTCCCGGACATGTCCGGGCAGCAGCAGCCGGCGCCGTGCAACAAGGGGGGCGAGCGGGAGCGGCTGAGCGCGTCTCAGGACACGGGGCTCACCTCCGAGACCTCCTCCTCCTCCGGCCAACGGTTCGACGTCCAGGACCAGCTCTGGGGCTACTAATAAGCCCGACGTTAATGGCGATTAATTAGTATAGCGCGCTAGCTACTGTAAATAAGCATCCGTGTTGTGTGTGTGAGAGAGAGAGAGAGATCGTGGCAAAGCGTAGTCGAGATCGAGCATGCATTCGAGCGAGCAGCGTTCCATTATTTGTTGGTGTGGGTGACTGTAGATTGCACTATTAGTCGATTTGGGGGTGGGGGAGGGGGGTGTAATTAAATCAGCATTGCTGTAATCACGATTTGGTGCAAGATTTCCTTGGCTGATGATGCCAAGCTAGCTATTGATGGCTACCTTCACTAGCCAGTTCGTTGGGCCTAGGCCAGTTGTTTGTGTGTGTGAAATAAAAGGCCGGGGTCAGGTCTACTAGCAGTGTGATCTCATCGTGAACGCACCTAAAAGTTTGACTCGTAGCTAGTGCCACGATATGATCGCTGCTCTAGTAGCCATAGGAGTACCTAGCTAGCTAATCTAGCATTAAAAGCTTTTGATTTGGTGCTTGAATCTTGATTGCTTCCGGAGGGTCTGCTCTGCCGCCACCACAATTGGGCCATGACCAGCACGTCTCAACCGTCACTCACGAATCTATCGACGCATCCGCCGGCCGGTGATCGATCGCCCCCACCCCCCGACTGATCGCCATCGTCGTCACCGCGCCCAACCGCACAGTGACCTGGCCGCCGCTTACGATGGCGAGGAGCCTTCAGCCAGCACCGCGGCGCCCATACATGCCACCACCGGGGTCGCTGCTTCCCTTCGGTTCGCGGGCTGAGGCCCCCACGCCCTGATTGGTGGTGGCTGCCTTGCCGAGCTGCTGCCGTCTCCGCTCCACCGGCGCGCGCGTTGCTAGCTGTCGCCCGGGAGCGCCTCGTGAGAAATCACTAGTATTTCCGCTCGGCGGGGCGGTTAGGTCAACTAACCGATCGTCCCGCGGATCGACCGGGCGCCCGACGACGAGCGCAGGTCTCGTGCGCGGTGCGCCCGCCCTTGACAGCAGCGGAGCTCGCCAATGGTGCCGGGACACCTTCCGCCCGCTGCCATTGTCATACCTGATTTTTTTTCCCCTACTGATGATGATCTCTGCTTTTGTTTAGTGTGTCTCGTATCTCCTGGACATCCTCCCCACTGGAATGATGTCCCTGCCTCGCCGATTAAAAATCTGGGTAGGGCCGGGAGCTCTTGATCTGATAAGGCTTGGAGACTCCTGGATCGTGGATCCTGATGCTGTGTCGACAAAGACATCCGTATCCACGGGCGCACAGATGTACGCCGCGCGGATCTGCATCGCAGAAGCGTTGAATTAAGGAGCTCGAAGAAAATTAGCTATCTATCACACGCCGGATAATTGGATCGTATCGCAACTAGAAATTCAGCCATATCCATACATGCACGCTACGTAGAAAGGAGGAGGAGAAAAGAGAAAATGAAAAAAAATCGTGTGTAGTTGAAAGATAAAATATCCTAATGTGTGGTATAACAATCTTGAAAAAAAGGAACCCAAAATTTATGTTTTTAACCACCTGTATGTTTGATACCGGCACTTTCTTTTCTTTCAGCACCATAACAACACGGATGTCGGCGATACCCCTTGCGATGATTGACGAGAGGTTTGCACGTCGAAGGCACCGAGACTACGAGGTACCATCTCTTTCTGAAAACGGAAACGATGGCTCTCCTGTCCCCACCCCCCTCTCCCTCTCTCTCTCTCCAGCAGTGCCTGTCACCGTTGATTAATCACACTCAGCTGGCCTCCTACAGTGAGGAGCGGCTTAGAGAGGTCCCTAAGCTCCCGATAACACCCTTCATCTGTTGGTAGTGTCAGCCCCCGCCCCCCAGAACCTCAGCGATAATGCCAGCTACAGTCTGCGTGCAGGAGTACAGATCACAAATGCTGGAGCAATTCAGAACAACGTGTGCAAGTAGTGCCGCAAATAGGCCTTGAATTCAAGCGATGTTTGGGGATTAAAAAAAAACTACTATACTCGTTCCCCAGAAATACTCAACATAACGTTGGTATCTGCACAACCTTTGATTGAGAAAATTGCTGCAAAGCCGACTGATTAAGCGAGGCTACGGATTTGGACAAAGACAGTCCGGTTAAACAACTGCAAAACCGAAATTTATTGCAGAGGAGTGACGCTGTAACAAATATAAAGATAGAGGAACTAGCATGCCTCGCTAGTATGAAGAAAATGTTCCATTATATATAGACAAAATATTCAGAAACAAAACAGAGTGGATAAGTTTCACAAAGCAAAAATCAGAGTGGGTAAATCACGCGGGAGATTTCGGCTCTCGGAAGGAAATCGGTGTCAGCAAGGCTTGACACGTAGCGACCTCCCCATCAATCGATGACACGCGCGCGCGGTGAAACAAACGACGAGTCGACGTCCATGTGTGCCTGTCACGGATCCTGTCACGGGCCACTCACATTTCTGCATCCGGAGCGAGTCGAGAGTGGGTCTAGGCGCATGTGACAAACTAGCAGATACGCGTACAACGGCACGTTGTTTTCGGCCCACCCTGCAGCGTTGCGTGAACGTAGATGGTTGCCGTACGCCGGTGCCAGAACACCGCGGATTCGATGGTTCTGTACACTGAGACGTTCGAGTGCTACGGCTGTGGCGTTCAGAGTCACCCAAAGTCTCAGCTTGAATTTCAATTGCTTAACGTGGACATGGCAGAATTAGAGTATCCTGGCGGTAGCAGGCTGGAAACAAAGATGTTAGGACGTCAAAAGGAAAACGAGGAAAAGAAGTATGGGCCTCCAGAAAAGTTGGCCCAAGAAACTCTGAACATAAGATAAGCGTGTGCACGACGGCCCAACACGTGACGAGGAAAACAGGAAAAAAAAAAGGATCGGATTAGGTTCGGGGTATTGAACCCGACGTGAATCGAACACGCAACCTTCTGATCTGGAGTCAGACGCGCTACCATTGCGCCACGGATCCGATGGTGACAACTGAGAAAACAAATATTATATAAACTTTGAAGCCTTGTTTTTTTAGGTGCTGTGAGATGCAAATTTACAGTACAACAAGTGGCCGGATTCTAATCGCGGGACCGATTTCAGACATGCTGTAAGTGTGGTCACCGGACTTGGTCATGTACGTTTGTGCTGCCGCCGAACTGACGCTTCCTCGTCAAAACCTTCCTGCTGTCCTGCGTGCAGTGCCGTGCCGTCCCCAGGTGGCCAGGTCGGTCAATCCTTCAGGCTTCAAACCCCAGAGGCAGGACCTGCAGGAGCGGACCGTCCGTAATGTATGCAGCAGGATGGGAACGGCAGTACATCCTCAGCTGGTCTCGATCATCAGCTCGGAGCCTCGGACCCAGTATATTTTACGGCCAGTCCTCTCCGTGGTTGACGATGACGATGGTACTCTCCGGAGTCAGTCCGGGCAGGCACCACAGATCCCTCTGGTCCTTTGACCGCGTACTGATCCGATCCGTAGTAGTGTAGTTCGTACACACACATACGCCGGCCGCATACGATGCCGCAAGAAACAAAACCCCACACACTGCCCGCGCCGCGCATTAACACACCGCGGGCCGCCGGACACGATGCGATGTCAAATCCACCCCCACCCACGCCCTGGCCGCGGCTCCCGATCGATCGGCTGCCGGCGGCGACAACAAATTCGCCGCGCGTGGAGAATCCTATGCGCGCGCGCGGCCAGCTAGCTAGCGCTGGTGGTGCACGGCCGCCCGGCCGGGCGCCGCGGCTGACTGGCCACGTACGTAGCCCCTAAGCTAGCTAGCGCGGCTAGCCGATCGAGCCGGTCCTTCCGTAGCAGTAACCTGTAACCACCGGCACGTGACGCTGTCTTGCGGTCCGCGACGCGACCCGGCCGGCTGTTGGCTCCGTACCGTACGTGCGTGGAACGGGACGGGATCGAGCCGAGCCGATCGGCGGCGTTGGTTGCGCCGTCCCGTTTGATGGGGTGTAACAGCAGCGTGCTGTAGCAGTGTAGCGTGATTCGCCGATCGATCGATCGATCGGGAGAACGAGAACCTGCGGCGGCCGCTGGCCGGGCGTGACTCCATGAGCTAGTGAGCAGGGCTTGTGCACTCCGTCGTCCGTGGCTGTGGCTCCGTGCCATGCACCATCCTTATACAGCGCGCGCTCGACGGCTCGCCCAGCGCGCACCCTCCCGCGGCCACCACGTGGCACTGTCGGGACGGGACCGGGCGGCGGGGGAAGGGGCCGGCGGCCTCCCAGGCCCCGACGGGCGGGGCGGGGGAGGCGGCGGCGGCGGTTAGGGTTCGGGTTGCCGGGGTTGGGGCCGCCGGCGACCTCCATCTCCTCCACCTCTGGCCATAGAGGGAGGGCCAGGAGAGGCCGGCCGGCCAGGCGGTGGAGGTGGTTGGTGGGGCGGCGGAGAGACCGGCGGTGGAGGCGCCGCCGGTCGAGCGGTGGGAGATGGCGGTTAGGAGGGGCCGACGGCGGGGGCGTGACGGCGGTTAGGTTCGCGGCAGGCGGCGGTAGTCGGCGGCGGCGAGCAGAGCGGCGAGGCGCCGGGGAGGCGCCGGCCTCGGGCGGCACTCAAGGCGGCGGCGGGAGGCGGCGGGAGGGGCGGGGGCGAGAGGAAGAAGGAGGCGGAAGGAAGAGAAAGAAGCACGGGCTTCTTCGAGCGCTCACCGCGCGCCCGAGCGCGCGCGCAGGGCAAGAGCTCCCCATGTCATGACCGCTGCTGCCAAGAACAGTGTCATTAGATAATGTATCTGTACTGTATACAATACGCAAACGGTGTTTTCTATATTTATTTTTTTTCAGTCACACTGGTCTAACGTCTTTTCTTCGCTTCCGCCTGCCTCCTCTGCTCCTCCGCGCCGTCAATGCGTGCGGTACGTGTGCCGTGGTCATGGGCTAGTAATACTCGTCCAACTTACCAGTACGCATACGACTACATGCATAGGCCGGAGTACGGCAATGCTGCAACAACGCCTCTGGCCATTAAGCCGCAAGACCAGACCTGTCGCTCGCTCCACTGACCCGAAGCATCTCTAGGTACCACAGTCCACAGTACGTAGTAGGTACGCCGTTGTCGTACTCTAACCGCCGACCGGAACGATCAACCGCACCGCGTCACATCCCGGTGTACCAACATTGGATGCATGGAATCCGGCCGGCGAGCAGCTCATAATTTGCTCCGCGGCCCCCCAACTCCGGAGCTGGTACTGACACCTACGCTTTTATCCGTTCAAGAATCATATATACCAAAGCACAAGCATATGTTATTATTCTATAATGTAAAATAACACAAAACACGCAACACAAAAACTTAGAGATTGGGCAAAACCTTCCACACATTAAAGCGCCCCAACAAGGCTATTTGAGCCAACTATTTGCTTACGTGGAGGAAAGAAAGCAGCAAAAACCTCTTCACTATAGTGACGAGTTAATAACTAGTCTATTCGTGAAAATCAAGGTGATTCATGGTCCACTTAAATAAATCTCTCCTTTTATTAGTCACTAGTGCCTAGGACCTGTGGAGAGATAATTAAGAATTCCCGGGTGAGTAGACCATACTAAATGATGTGGAATCAAATAGCTAGTGCTTGTTTATTAATTACCACTAGTCTATCAACCCGTGCTCTCGCACGGGTTAGAATTTTAGGAGATATATTAGAGTTGATTGTTTTAATGCAGCTTTTGTAATGTCATTGTGGGTAAGGTATATGTAAAATTTAGAAAATTATTTTAATTTATATTTTATGATGGCACATTGGGCAATTTATATGCAGATTTAGAGCTTATTTTAATTCATCGTTTATGATGGCCTAATGAGTAATTTATATACAAATTTAGGGGGCTATTTTAATTCGTATTGCATAATGGCATGGTGGGTAATTTTATGCAAATTTAAGGGGTTATTTAATTCATATTTCATAATGGCACGATGGGCAATTTTTATACAAATTTAGTTGATTATTTTATTTCATATTTCATAATATCATGGTGGGTAGTTTTTTAGAAACTATGATAGATCTAATGACCACTATTATTAGAGCTACACGATGGATGATCGGATGTTTCTGATTTTTGTGAGAGTTTTTAGGATTTTTTTCTAGAAAACAGATATATTATTAAAGCTACATGATGGATGACGGGATGTTAATTACATAGAAAATATATCTAATGGCTATTAAGATTTCAATATGCAATCGATGACAGGATGTTTCTGATTATTGTGAGAATTTCTATAATTTTATCTTTTATTTAGCGCATCTCGTGAGGATTAATAAGAGGATCCAAAGGGAGTCTCCAATTAGTAATAGCAAGATTAGGCACAAAATATCTATCTCATAGAAAGGTCAATTTAGTAGTGTAAATTTGTAAATGGGAAAATTTTGACCAAAAACTGAGAGTAAACTTGAAAATGGAAAACCTGCCAAAAAAAAAAGAAGAAATTTGCTTTCGTTGATAGTTGAATTCAACACCTTTCATAATGGCAGAAGTGGGTAATTACTTAGAAAATAAATTAAAAATAGGAAAAATATACCAAAAGAGAAGAAATTTTGCTTTCGTTGAGAGTTGAACTCAAAACCTTTCATAATGCCAAAGGTGAGTAATTACTTAGAAAAAGATCTAATGACTATTAATATTCCAATCTGTCAACTGATAGTTGGATGTTTCTGATCTTTTGAAAATTTCTAGGATTTTTTTCTGGTGAGTTTCGTGAGAATTAACGTGGAGTCTCTAATTAGTAATAGTAATATTGGAGACGCCCTTACAAGGATTTTCATAGAGCAGTGGTGTAGGAGCGTAGGGTATTTACCTAATATTTGTGGTGTTTACTTAACTGCCTCTCTTTTAAGTTGATTGCAGTGGTTGGCTTGTGTTAATGCATGACACAGTGTTACCAGCTACATACATGGCTCTATTAGCTAGGTCAATCAATTCTTGTAGATCTAAAACATCGTAATGTCATTGGAGAACTCAAGTAACAACTAAACACACCATTAAAACGGCATAAATGCGATGTCTACTCGCATCAGAGTAAAAAATTATAGCAACAATAATGTATAAACAATTGGAATATCATCATACATCATTGTCTCAGTGTGCTCGTACGGGCGTACATATGCAAAAGTTCAAGCGGACAAGTGTGGTCGCAAACTAATGAGAGATGGTTTGGGTTTTTGCCGGTTTTAGTTTGCATTTCGCTTTTGCTTTTACCTACGTATGCTAATGGCTAACGGCAGGGAAATTATTGTGGCGGTGGAAGAACATGTCTATGTGTCGGAATCAGGGGCATAGTGTCCAACATGGATCGGATGGCTTCCTCAGTCCTCGGTGAGAAATGATTACCAACCTACTCATCCCACCGTCTATATTTCAAACTCTATTCTTTGGTATTTTGAGTACTCAAATACACTGCACCTTGACCAGTTGGCCTTGCAACAATTGTCCGGTACGCTGCCAAGCCCAGAGCAAAATAGTTAGTTACTAAAGGACAATCAGCGAGGAAAAAATCTTTCTTTTTTAAAAAAAAACATGGGCAAATCAAACGAGCAAGAGGGATCGGGAAAGAAAAAACTTTCACACGACGACTCTTTCTTTTAAAAAAAAAAACTGGACTAGACTTTTTTGGTGAGCAGACTCATTTGCTGCTTTTCGTGCGCTGCGTATTCCTTGGCGTGCGGATAGAATTTATGCACGCGTACTGCACAGTCCATCGAAGCACACTACTACTTATGGCCAGTCAAACGTAAATTCCCATTCTCAAAAAAAAAGGTGAAAAACTTTTGCTCCGTCTGCGGCGAACACGGCTGCAGTGTAGTATTTTAGTATGCCGCCGCGGTACCACCCCCTGTACGCGCGGCTGCAAAGTCTCGTCAAGCGCTATTAAACACGCGTGGGATTCCCCTGGCTCTCGCGATGTCAATCCGCTGGTCCAGCGAGCCAGCGCGAGCATTGACCGTGTCAGTGCATCAACAACGCAACGCAACGCAACGCTAGTTGAATTAACTCGTGCCTCCACCTTCTTCGGCGCTGCCACTGCAGCGCGTTCACTGCTTCGGTCCGAGTCCGAGGGCAGCCAGCCAAACTGCAAGCCCACCTCCACGGGTGAATTAACGTGGAAACCCTCCAGCTGGAGCAGCAGTAATTTTTTAAATTTACTGGGCTGGGCATGCAAGCAGTAATTAACGGACCACAGTCGTCGTGTCCACCCCGATTCTTCCTTTTGCAGAGCCCCGAATTCGACCCACGTTGGCAGGGGCCCACTGCCAGTCCTCTTTGAACGAGCCGAGGCTGGCGCAGGGACGAGAGGCCTACTAACTACGTGTCTACTACATGCCTAGTGTACACCACGGCTCTGGCAATAATTTTGGCCGTGCTACTCCACACACTTGATGCGGCGCGCGCGCCTCCACGGATTAATGCCCGTGGCCATTTCCGGGCACGTTGCTCTCGATCAGTTTCCTAGGACACGAGCAATTCTGGAACCTCGCTCGCTCGCCGTCCGGGCTAGAAAACGTCGCCGTCGTCGTCCGATCCAGACCAGCAGTCGGGTGGCGAGGCCACATCCGTTTGCCGAGGTTTCCCGTTGGAGACGAGACACGGGGGTTAGCCTCGTACTGGCGGCACGCACTTCTCTGCTCCAGTAGGCGACTGATGATCCGCTTTCATTAGGAGTTCTTTTTTTTTTTTTCTGCTGCACCTGCATCCATGCCCTCATCAAGCACCGGCTCGTCGATCGCTCTCGTAGTTAGGCTCGCAGCGCCGAATCACCCATCCACCGCCCGCGCCGCAGATGGGAGACGTAGGTCGTCAAATCGAGCATCTACGGTTGCCCCCGGGGGCGGCGGTCCAGGACATGCGCATGTGCTGCCGTGCGTGTCTGAATGCCTGAGATCGACAGTGCAGAGTGTCCACTGTCCACTGGAGCAAAGCAAAGCAAAGCAAGGCAAGCAAGCCCCGATCGAAGCCGGGGTCTACCGCCGTGATGTGACTGGCTCTTGCGTGCAAGCCACGAGGATGGTGTCATGGTGTAGCGTATCTATCGTGGCCTGCCGCCAGCGTAGGGCGGGGGCCTCGCTCTCTGCCGATGGCCGAGCTGCTGGCAACTCATCGCATGCACGCAGAGAGAAGAGGGGGAACCGGCGTCTTCGCCGCACAGGACTCGGGACTCGGGAGGACGTACGCACGTACACAAGGGGGGTCACCGGGTCAGGGGGTGGTCACTGGTCAAGAACAAGAAGCCGAGGCGTGGTGGGAATTACATTACACGGGCTTGTCGCCGGGAAGGTGGAGATGAACCGACGAGGCGAGAGGTAGCCGTAATTCCTTGGCGGAAGAAGGCCGGCGCACATGCGCGGCGAATGATTCCGTCCCGCGCTGTCAGCGCCCTGTGGTCCTCGCTCGCCGCCCCGCCCAGCCCCGCGGCAAATGGCCACGGCCATGGGAAGCAGCGGAATAAATGGCAAAAGCCACTCGGCGTACCGCCACTACACAGCACAGCCGCCACCACCAGGGCGCCGGGGCTCGCGATTGCAGGGTGGCGGAATTTTACAGGGTGTTCAGCGCCCGTACAGCGCCAGTGCTCCGGCTGCTGCTGGCTCTGGCCTGGCCTGGCCCTGCTGCCCCCTCTCCCTCGTTAAGATCGGCGGTGAATCTGGCTTAGACAACTCGTCCTCACGGACTTGATGGCAAAGGTACAGTGTACTAACCACGCACTTAACTATGGATGGTAGTGGCTGAAAGAGAGAGAATAGGTAGGTTAACGCCGACAGATTTCCTGGTGGTGAGCAGAGTTACGTTTACTGCGAGTGTAAGCCGGAGGCCGGATACTGTGTACTCATCAGAACACGGCGGCACGAGCGATTTCGGAAACCAGTCGAGCCCACGACGACGCATGGGCTGGACGATCGGCCTGGACTGCACGTCTGGACGGAGCAAATTCAATGTGACCTGTGAAGCAGTAGTATACGAATATGATACGCGAAATCTGGCAGGGGCAGGCCATCACGCAGGCCACAGTGGCGGCACCCCCGGAAACGGCAAGCGCAGGCAGGATCGGCATGCGGCCAGGAGCCGACACCGCGGCGGACCCCGAGCCGAGCAGGGAAAGAGAGCGAGAGAGCTGGGGACTGACGCCACCTCTGAGGTCTCAGCGCGGCACCGAATTCAATGAGTAAAACAAGAGAGGCCGGTTCCAGTCCAGAGCGCCGGACCTTGCCCCTTGAACGAGGGGTGATAGCTGATAGCACCCCCCGCGCGCAGGAGGACCACCGCCCAGTGATGCAGTATGCATAGCACGCGACGCTGCCGTTTCTTGCTGCAGCCTGCCTGCAGGGTTGGTGCGACGAAGACGGAGAGGCGAGGGAGCGCGGCGTTGTTGCAGCCCCTGCTTCTGGGCCGGTCGGTGGAGGGAGCTAGCGCCGTGCCGCCGCCGGCGTCCCGGCTGGTCTCGTCTCCCGCTGCCCGGACCAGACAGTTGCGCTCCGAACGCCGCGGGGGGCGCGCTGGTGTGAGTGAGACTGTGAGAGGGTGCGCGCGGTGCCGTTTTTGACGTCAGAACCAGCGAGTACGTACGTGCGAGCTTTGATGAGACGCACTGTCGCGGCGCTGCGGGTGACGATCGCGCGCACAGTTTTTGTGCGCTGATCTGATGGTGGCATCGACTGGAGACTCGCATCATTATCCGGTGGGCGCTGGTACAGTGAAGCGAGCCGTGCGAGATTCCCATCGCCCACTGCACGAGCAGCGCCGCCGCTAGGCTGATGGCCGATGGGCGATCGCGCGACGACGGAGGGGCAATGTTAATGTAGGGCCGTGGCGTCGTGCCGGGTCGGCGACAGAGCCGGGGGAGCAGGCCGGGAACACGACACGCCGGTGGTGCAAGGGGCAAGGCAGAGGGCCAGAGCGGGGTAGCCCGCGGCCCGGGAATCATCATCAGCAGAGGGCCCCCCCCCCCCTGCCCGAGCGAGTGTTTAATGCTCTCGCCCTCTGATCGGGTGGATCGCGACTGGCAGCGACAGTCCCGCGCCGGGGCTGGGGGAGGGGACGTGTGGTGCGGGTGTGGCGGCGAAATCCCCGCGCTGCCCTCGCGCCCGCCCCCGCCACGGGGCTGACACCCCGGGCCCTGCCCGCGCCGGGATCGCGGCGCCCGAAGAAGATATCCCCACCACTCCCACCCCCCCGGCCTCGGGCCTTTCCTCTATTTATGCCGCACACCGACCTCGACGCGCACAAGGCACGCAACGCAGCAGGCCTCGCAGCGACCAGTGCGTCGCTCTCGGCCCGCGCACTGGCGCCACTGGCAGCTGCTGCGCTAGCTCGTAGTCACTCACAGTCACAGCTGGTCACCCTGCTGCTGCTGCTGCTGCTGCCAAAAGGAGAGGAGTATCCCGAGCAGTCAATTGCCCTGATCCGGGAGGTTTATATTAAAGGGAACGGACGAGGGAGGAGCCAGTGCTAAGCTGGAGTGCTGGTCGTGAGCCGGAGAGCAAGATCAGCCGGGAGGCGACGGGAGCGGTGGTGCTGCTCTGCTCAGCTTCGATCGCCGGCCGTTCGTCCTCGCTCGCGCTCGGAGACACGGCCCGCCGGCGATGGGGCGATCGCCGTGCTGCGAGAAGGAGGGGCTGAAGAAGGGGCCCTGGACGCCGGAGGAGGACCAGAAGCTGCTCGCCTACATTGAGCAGCACGGCCACGGCTGCTGGCGCTCGCTGCCCGCCAAAGCCGGTGAGCTGCCGCGCTACTGCCGAGCTCGCGGAAACGCGGCCCTGGCTCTGCCCCTCCGATCCCTCGTTTCGTTCGTTGCTGACACACACACCGCGCGAGTGCAGGGCTGCAGCGGTGCGGCAAGAGCTGCCGGCTCCGGTGGACCAACTACCTCCGGCCGGACATCAAGCGCGGCAAGTTCAGCCTGCAGGAGGAGCAGACCATCATCCAGCTCCACGCGCTGCTCGGCAACAGGTGAGCGATCGAGGGATCGTCCATGGACGGGCTACTGCGGTTGTCCTCCTCGTACCAGTACCTAAGCTATAGTACCTACCCTGCGCACGGAATTCACTTAACCGTCGCACGGATTTTTTTTTTTTTTGACTGCCTCTGCTGCTCCAGCGGCTCACCTCTGCCGGCTGGTCAAGATCAAGAACACACTAGCAGCCGTGCGGCGCCCTAGTCCATCCGTCCACTAACTAGTCCTGCACATTTATGATCGGCCAATGCATGGGGCGACGGGAAAGTACCTAGGCCGGGGAGCACCACGAGATGGGGGGCATTTCCAAGCATTTTTCCTCCGAGTACGTTCCAGTCACCGTACACATGTTTTCCCAGCGTTTTTACGCACGAACGGACAATAGTAGATTTTCACACTAGGCTACTCGTACGCATGCACTCGAGTAGCGGTAGATTTAGTTTGAAGGCTGGAGTAGTGTGTAGCACTCGATCGGAGTGTAGCAACAGTAGGAAATTTTCAAGCTTATCAGCAGTACATGGACGTAGTCACGTAGTACAAATTTAAAGGAAGCATGGAAAGCTCTTTTTTTTTTCCTATCGTGCTACATTGTTCGATCATCTTTTTGCCTGGTGAACAGCTACTGCTGAGCTTGCGTGAACTGATTCATCAATGCACACGCATCAACTCGGGGAAAAAGTGTGGAAAAACGCTGGGCCATGGGTGTGCCTCCCCGAATTTTCCTTTCTTTTTTCCCTCATGATTCGGCATTCAAGCTTGGCATTCAATGAGGTGCCCCGGGCCCCCCCGCTCCGTCCACGCTGTGGAGTGTGGACCTTGGTTACGCGCCTTGGTCCACTGTAGCCACCTGCCCTCTTGCCGTTTTGACTCATAGCTCCTCTCACTTCCGCACCGTGTCTGCACTAGACCTCGACCGCACTGCGGCCAGCCTGCGAATTGAAGTTGAAGCAGATTTTTTTTTCTGTCAGCGTGACTGACCGGAATCTCATGGCGTCCGGCCGCCGTGTGCATGCATGCAAATGCAGGTGGTCGGCGATCGCGACGCACCTCCCCAAGCGCACCGACAACGAGATCAAGAACTACTGGAACACGCACCTCAAGAAGCGGCTCGCCAAGATGGGCATCGACCCGGTCACGCACAAGCCGCGCTCCGACGCGCTCGGGGGCGGCGGCGGCGGCGGAGGGGCCGCGGGCGCGCAGCAGCACGCCAAGGCCGCGGCGCACCTCAGCCACACGGCGCAGTGGGAGAGCGCGAGGCTCGAGGCCGAGGCGCGGCTGGCGCGCGAGGCCAGGCTGCGCGCGCTCGCGGCCTCCGCCTCCTCCGCCGTCGCGGCCCCGCCGCCACCGCACCCGCACGTGCCGGGGCCGGGACCGGGGCCCGCCGCGGCGCACGGGCTCGACTCGCCGACGTCCACGCTGACCTTCTCCGAGAGCGCGGCGCTCGCCTCCGTGCTGGCCGCGCGCGTCGCCATGCAGCCCATGCAGGCGTACGAGGAGGCGTGCAAGGAGCAGCAGCAGCCGCAGTGGGGTGATCACGTGCAGGTCGACGCCGCGGACGCGGGGTTCGCTGCAGCGGGCTTCACCGGGCTGCTTCTAGACGGCACCTTGAGCCAGCAGGTTATGAGGCCGGCGACGGTGACGAGGGACGACCACGCGGCCGAGGCGGACCCAGGGCTGCAAGAGACGGACGACGAGAAGAACTACTGGGACAGCATACTCAACCTGGTAAACGCGTCGTCGTCGGCGACGTTGACGGCGTCAGTGGCGGCAGTGCCCACGCCCGAGGCGTCGTACTCGTCGTCGGTGTCATTGCCGGCGTCTGTGACGGTGCCCGTGACCGAGGCGTACTTGTCGTCGGCGTCCTTGACGACGTCTGCCGTGGTGCCCGCGCCGCCCGAGGCGTACTCGCCGGCGCCGGAGTTCTGACGGGTGACGGGTGGTGGACACAGTAAATAGCTAGCGGGAGAGTTCTGAATAATAAGATCGAACTACTAATGTTGATTGTTGAAATCGCGTCCTTGGGTTAGTGATCTGACAGCACCCTGATTAAACATATGAACAAGATGGTTGTATCGAATTTTAGAACCTCTTACTCGTTCATGTGGTCAAGCTTCTTATAGACTGTAGAACAGTGATCAGAACGTTTCGTGACTTTGCTATTTTGGTATGTATTCGATAACCATTTTCATCAACACTGGTGTGGAGCTAATCCTAATCGATAGGGTGGGAAAGAAAACTCCTTTTCCTTTCCCATTTGTCTCCTGTGCGCCCATGCGTATACGAGGATCCAAGGCGAACTCTCTCGTTTGTACATTGTGTGTACCATCTATTCTTTTATAACTCTATTGGACGATGTTTGGTCATTTATATTTGCGCATATATAAAAAAACACAAGTCGCATTGCATTAATGATTAAACAAGTCATAGAAAATAAATAATAGACTTACAAAGTTATTCTAATGAAAATGAACGAGTTACCAGTGTGGGGGTAGATATCCCTTGGTTCCTCGTAAAATGTATTCCTTATGTGGGCCGTCGGAGGGACCAATCTACAGGATGATCGACTGACTTGGCGCACAAGACCAAAGACTCGACGTGTATATGGAAGATCTAAGAAGAATCCTAGTAAAAAATGTAACCAATCATAGTAGGACTAGAACCCCTCCAAAAGACATCTTTCTCGACTTCAGTCAAATCCTACAATCTCTCAGCTCTCACAAATACTCAAAGCAATACAATCAGCCACAAACAGGACGTAGGGTATTATGCTTTCTGCGGCCCGAACCTGTATAAATCGTGTGTTCTTGTCTCTTGTTGCGTTACACGCGAACCATCGAACTACGGTCGATCTCGCCAACCACAAAAGGCACTACATGATACATCCCGTGGTGCACTGCCGGTACCAAACCCCGACAATCAAATCTCATGTCTAAAAATTAATGGTGCTATACATTTAAAAAAGAGTGAATTGTACGCCAGGTCCTTAAACTTTTTTGGAGATACCATCTGGATCCATCAACTTTCAAAGTGCACAATTAGGTCCATGAACTTTTTCCGCTATACCATCTGGGTCTATGAACTTTCAAAGTGCACAATTAGGTCTATGAACTTTTTCTATTATACCATCTGGGTCCAACCGAGCCTAACCAGGCACACTTTGCCTACTTGGACACGTCTGCCCATGCCACCGTGGCTGCTGGTGTCAGGTGCGTCACTCGCGGAGCGGCCACGCTGGGAGGACGTGCCGGCAGCGGCAGAGCGGTGCGGCCACAACTGCCGCGGACGGTGGTAGCAGCGTGGGCGCGACACCAGGCCGCTCATCTAGCGCCGCCGCACAGGACGCCTCTGAGCCCAGGCGAAGGAGTGAGATGACGTCATCCGTGGTGGAATCGGCGGTGGGAGATACGGAGGAGGACGGGGCGGGCACGGGTCAACAACGGGAGCGAGATGGTTTGGAGGTGGTAGCATAGCTATGCCACTGCCGGCGTGCCCTCCCGCGCTGCTGCTTTGTGACGTCGGCAGCCACGGTGGCATGCTTGGATGTGTCCACATTGGCAGAGTTTGCCCGATTGGCCTCTATTGGACCCAGATGGTATAGCGGGAAAAATTCATGGATCTAGTTGTGCACTTGAAAGTTCATGTACGCGGTATAGCGGAAAAAGTTTATAAACCTAATTATACACTTTGAAAGTTCATGTACCTAGATGGTGTAGCGGAAAAAGTTTAAGGACGTGCGATTCACTATTTTAAAAACAAAGGTACACTGACTTTGATTACCATATATCGGTCTTTGCATTCTGGAAAGGAAATCCAGGCGTTCGAAGATGTTGGGCCTGCACTTGAAACGGGCCGAGCCTGTGGCGGGCTGGCCTATCGTTTTATCCAGCCCGCTCGTGGAGGAGAAATGGAAAGGATAAGAAGGCTCTCACTCAGCTTCGTCTTCCTCTTATCCGCGGAGGGAGAACCTTGGCCCGACACCATGCTCCCAATGGCCGTCCACCCCGCCACCACGCCGGCCCTCTTCCCGTGCGCCCGCGTCCCCACGCCCAGGTCTTCCACCTCCCTGGCCGCTGCCTCTTCATCCTCCTGCTATCCCATCGCCACTTTCAAGGGCCGAAGGCAGCCACTCCTCTCGCGCCGCAGCGTCGTCGCCGCAGCCGCCGCCGACACCGTCGAGGCAGAGGAAGAAGATGTGCAGCTAGGTGGAGGCGGGGACGCGATCTACGATGAGGAACCTGAGGAGGTAATGACCTTTCGAACCCACTAGGATACGTGGTTCATTCGTTGTGCGTACAACTTGAAATTATGCAATGTTTTGTTCGCCTCTCCAAGTGCACAAGATGCTCCCTAGAACTCACTGCAACGAAGTGGAAACTGATTCACCAATTTGGGTTCAACTGATTTGGTTCAATGTTCAGTGTACACCAATTGCCCTTGGCTACTTTACTGTTTACACTGCATTTGGTATCAGTGGATTCACAACGAATAGAAAAGGATAATTTAGGTTAGCTGGACCTGAACGCCGTGGGGATTTCTGGTGTATTTTTTAGCTTCCACAGACAAATGTTATATGCTTTTGCTAAAAAATAACGTGAAAGCCTTTATCTGAGCTAATCTGGAATGAAGGGCTGTACATTCTGATGGACTAAAATGTTGTGGATGTAACGAGTGTGCCTGTAGTTCGATTTCAGTGCCAATCTATGTATGTTTTTGGTTCCCATTGTCGAAACATAACTGTGTATTGTTTTGTCAAAAACGCCCTTTAGAATGCTAATAAGTGGGTTTTGGTGCAGAGTTGCCAATGCTAGCAGCATCACGAGCCAACAGAAGGGGCACGATAGCTTGAACATATTGTTTTTTCTGCTTATTTTGTGACGTGAACTGTGTTAGAACCACACACTTAGCTTTACTAGGATAGAGGTTTCATCATCAGCATGAACATTGAGATAAACTGAATCTTGTATGGCAGTATAAGGTGAAGGTGCCCGAGAGACAGGACCCGATGGTGGTACTCAAGTTCATCTGGATGGAGAAGAACATTGGCATAGCACTCGACCAATTAGTTCCAGGTTATGGCAGCATCCCATTAAGCCCATACTACTTTTGGCCGCGGAAAGATGCGTGGGAGGAGCTGAGAGCGAAATTGGAGGAGAAAGAGTGGATCTCGCAGAAGCAGATGATCATCCTTCTTAACCAGGCCACTGACATCATCAACCTTTGGCAGCAGGGTGGGGGGAGCCTGTCGACATGAGTCCTTCCCCTTGCTGTCCAACCAGCCTTGCAAGCTTGCATTTTGTTAGTTTTATTTCATGCATCTCTGTCAATATAAAATTCACATGGTACATGGCCTTGTAGATGGGTTCAATCTGTTCTCAGATATGGTTCTTGTCATGGAAATGATTGTGTGATTGATCTTCGTCATGTGTCTCATTCAGTTTTTTTTTTAATATTGTGAGCACTTAGGTTTTTTTGCATGCCAAGTTGCCAACAACAGATAAAGAATACTTTGACGTGAGCATCATATGCAAGGAATAAAACATGACTAACCTGTAGGATCACATAGCCTAACTAACATAAACACCTATATCTAGATTCATAGAACCATAATAGATGGAGTCAATTAACCAATGACGCCTATGCGTCTGGGCGCCAAAAAAAACCTAGGCGTCCCTTGTCGCCTTGCCAAAACCACAACAAAATGAGAGAGGGAGGAAGAGAGGAGAGAGAGGGGAAGAGCAGGAGGCAGATCAGGGAGGAGAAGCTGCCATACCCATTGGACCTAGCGCCGGTGGCTGGAGCAGAACTCCCTCTGGTCGCCGGTGGCAAGGGGCAGTGGAGCATTTGAAGAACGAGAGAAGAGGAACTAAGGAAGGGAAGCGAACTGCTGAGAGAGGGAGAGCGAGTGGCAGAAGTGGGGCGTCTGCGGCGCGAGCGAGGGGCGGAGGGGAGCGACGAGCCTCGGCGGCGCGAGAGAGGGGCGGAGGGGAGCGTCGGGCCGTTGGCGGGCAAGAGAGGCGCTAGAGAGGGGTGGAGGGTTGCCCTTGTGTGCTTGTGGAGCGATTGGTTGACTGGTGCTTTGGGCTTTAGTGGGCTGGGCCTTGTTCCCCTTTTCTTCTTTTTCCTTTTCTCTCTTCTCCTTCTTCCTTTTTTTTCCTTTTTCTCCCTTCATCCCACTGCCATTTTCTTAGTTTCGTATGTTGGTAAGGCGTCGCCATGCTCGCCTAAGCGTCCAGGCGGGGGTTGCTCGCCGTGCCTTGCCTTAAAGCCTTAGGAACCACGCCAATGAGTGAAGATGCAGTTACCGGAGCTGAAGTCCCCAAGCCTGCTTCGAGCAGGGCATATCATCGATGTAGGGTGCCGTCACCAAGATGGCAAGGTAAAACCTGCGTGAGTAATTTCAAGCCACTTCTAGCTCGTTGTCTTGGTCTTACAGATTGGGGTGACCTGGACAGAGCTTAGGTTGGTGATTTTTTACACTAATGTTGGGCATAATTCGGCCCAATATATCTAAGGCATATTCTTTCTTCTGATTTTCCTTCATTCGTTGTGCACTTCTTTTAATCGTTCGACGTTTTTGTTTGACCAGCGAGATTGTCTTTTCTTTTTTTAACTTTTGATTTCTTTTTTATTTTGTCATGTTTGTTTTAAAAATTAATTTTATTTATTTTTTCAGTGCTATGAATATTATTATCATCGATTTTGAATATTTTGTATGAGTTGAGAATATTCCACTTACGAAGTTACAATATTTTTGTGTGAAGGTAAAATATTTTCTAGTGAAGGGAGAGCATTATATTCTAAATCTGAAAATAGCATAGTTGGGTGATAAAGTTAGAATCTTGTTTACACATCAAACATCTTTCTTCTGAATTTAGAAATATTTTTCATCATTCTAGTTTTTAAATAGAACAAATTAGGCTAAAAAAAATAAACTAGTCTAACTTTGTAGGAAATATGGGCCTACAAAATAAATGTTGAACATTAAACATGATGCTAAACACCTATATGTCGAACATCAACAGTTTTGAACATTACAAGTCGAACATTATTTGATCATGTATTCCATCTTACATATGATCTTGTGTTCGGAAGCACACCTACAAAAAAATCAATTTTGAATATAAGTTCCAAGATGAATTTCTTAAGCCAAAAATTTTCTTATTCTAAAATCACAATGATCTCATTCGTAATCACGTATCTGATGCTTTGAAATCTACACACACACACCAGAACATCAGGTGCTATCATATCCGTGGTATGGTATTCTAGCTTTTTTCTGTTCGTTCCGCCGTGCCGAAACTGAGAACATGTCATATTTGTTTCCCTTTCAAGTGTAGTATGGTATTCTAGCTTTGGAATATTATCTCTAGTGATACTTACCATACTAACTTTGGGCCATAAACTAGCTTATAAATATGAGCATCCCATGAGATGCTTATATCTACTTATTTTTTAAATTTTTAGTTGTATTTTACCATAATAACATTGTGCTATGGGCAGGCTTATATAAGTTGTGGCGAAATAAACATGTTTTTCAGATATGGGATTCCAATCTTTATTAAGCAACCGAAGTATAAGAGTTACAAACGCTTGAGTGTGGATCTAAAAGCCACACATGATGGCCAAAAGTTTCGGAGAGAGAGCTTTGCGCTACCCGATGTACGTCCTTCTTTGAGCTTTGTCCTTCATGAACCACTTCCACCGATTGGAACTCGTTCATCCTGGCCTTGATCTCCTGGACGATATGTCCATAGCTTCCCATACCATCGCCTCTGATGCTCCTGATGACATTGATATAGTCTAAAGAATAAGGTCACTAGCCAGCGCCAGGCCCTCTCGACATGCTGCAGCTTCCAATCTCTCGGCATATGTTACTTTCCCTAATACCACTACTGATGCACCTAGGAATTTGCCGTAGAATACCGTGTGAGTGTGCGACTGCCGTAGCTGAGGCCATTGAAGCATTTTTTTTTGCAATTGCTGCATCAACATTGATTTTCATGGCTCCACTTGGAGGAGAAATCCATCGCAGAGCCATCTCCTGCCTCGCAGTCTCCTTCGTCAGCTTTGGCAGTGACCCCAAGTATACAACAAACCTTTCCACGAACCAATGGGTGCACATCAGACTTTGAAAGGAATTTTCATGAATCGCCTTTCGTGTGGCATACCAGATCGCGCATATTGTAACCACCACACGAGTTAGACAGTGGTGGAGACAAGCGGGGCGTGCCGCCCCTCACCGCATAGCATTAAAAAATCTGCTAATTATTTTGATTAGACCACCCTCAATTATATTAGGCAGTATAATATTGGCCCATAGCTGCACATCGCTGGCCCAAGAGACAAAAGGTCCAACTACGTAGCCTGAATCCACGTGGAGTCGGTAAGTCGCCGAACGAGGGGCAGTGCCGCATCTCCTGTTCGTAGTTCCGCGCAGACGGCGTTGCTCTTTCACCCCCGGTAACCGGCATCCGCACGCCAGCTAGCGGCTATGCGCCCTGCGGTGTGCACGGTGTGTCGTACGCCAGCGAGGTCTCCTCCATTCTTGGTGGCTCCAAATTCTTCTAAGGGGTCATTTGTTTCTTTAGAATGGGATGGAATTGAATCACTCTCTAAGCCCAACTTGTTTGGCTGTAAAACCAAATTCCACCACTTTCCAAAGCTTGAAACGCTGGCCTGCTTCAGATTCCTACCATAAAAATGAGGAAATCGATTCCATTGACCATCCATGCACCGATTCCATCCTACACAACTGAAAGCCATGCTTCTCGTCATGGGGACTCAACAGAGTGCCATCGGAGGAAGTTCCAGCTGTTGCGGTGGCCAACGCGACGGGTCTGATGATGACCCTTGTCGAGATGGAGGTCTTTCACAGCCGTATCGTGTGCATGATTCAATTCAATTCCTTTCTAAGGAAACAAGCGGCCCGTAAAGGTATTGTTCTAAATTTCTGATTCCATGATACCTAGGCCACACACTTAATTAAATTAAGCGGAAGCCATTTATTCATTATCAATTGATATTTATCTTTTAATCAATTAGATGATTGTTTACTGTTTTAGGCAATATGAACATGATATAATGACCCTTGATAGCTGGTATAAGCCAGTTATTTCTACTGAAACTAATGTCAACAATGATCAACCTACCAACCCTGTTGAAACGCAAGCAATTACAACTGATTTTATTGTTCAACTTATATTGAATTTCATACTATCTATGCTACTATATAAAAGTTAGTATATGCATGTGTACGTGTCATGCTATATTGTTGTTGTTTTATATGATTAGTGGATTGGCCCTCTATACTAAAATCCTGGCTCCGCCACTGGAGTTAGATCTTCGTGATGCATGGAGGCACAGAGCTTATCACCTCCTGCAGCCAATGTCTTGCATCTTGAGCTTGGACATCATTGATATCCTCAGCTATCTCCTCACGTTCTAGCGCCCAAACACATCTTACCATGTTACACTCGATAAGAGTCGCCAAGAGTCCGACTCCCCGCACAGAGTGCACAAGCTATATGTTGCGCCATGTGATTAGTCGGGATAGAGAGTTTTGCTAACCTCCACAGGAACACATCCGGCCTGTTTGAATACATCAAACCTAAGTTTAGTTATAATTTAGTTTAGCTAGTTATAATTTAGTTTAGCTAGCTAAAATTTAGTTATGGAATATTTGAATAGTATGAGCTAATAGTTAGTTGATTTATCAATTTTTAGTCGAAGGAGTTGACCTATTATTAATACACTATGAATTAATATTAGCCCACTTTTTTACTAATGAATTAATGGTTAGCTCAATGATTAGTTTATTCATTAGCAATCATGTTTAGATGCAAATGGCAAAACACCCGCGCGCTAGCAGCTCGCCCCTCGCCGGCTCCTCTGGCCGTCTCAAGTGGCGAAAAGACAGTCCACGCACCTCATCATCTCGGCCACGGCCGGCCACGTTGACGGGCTCCGCCTCCCAGGTAGGAAAAGGTAGAGTCGCCTTCTTTTATTTCGAAATGGCGTGCAGTGGCGGCAGCATCACTGGTCTCATCAACGGATATGCCAAATAAGTTAAAAAAGGCTCTCTACGTTTTTTTAATTAACCAAGCAAGTACGGCGTCTTTAACCTGCAGACGACAGTCCGAGGACAGAATTTCTCGCAAAGCAAAGTTGCATGCAGCTTTGCTTGAACCCTGCGCCTGGCATGGCAACTTGGAGCTCGATCGGCGGCGCTCAAGGACGGGAAATACACCTCAAAACACTCTACCTGGAAAGGCCGGAACCGAATCTGCCGCATATGGCAATGTCGCTGCACGGCCGCAATCTCGTCGCCTTGCCGTTTTTCGCCCATCTGATGGTTGACACTTGTGGGCGCCGAGGATTCCGAGGCCAAGAGCGACGTTTTGACGTGTGACCAGGTGACGGTGGTCAGGTCTAGGTCGCCAACTTTTAGGTGGCTCTGTGCCTGCCTGGCCGAGTCACACCTCAGACGGCGCGGCGGCATCGCTGTATGGTGCGCACATGCATAGGCACCACCCGCAGATTTGGATCGCTATATAAACCTAGTCTTGGCTCGAGCTGCCATGTTTAGCAGTACTGCCATTTTCTTTTTCCTGAAAAAGGCAGCTGTACGGATCCTCGCTGTCCTTGAGAGGTTTTTCACCAGTAAGTTGCTTTAATTTAAAATTTGGGCATCTATGTTTGGGTGCCATTGTTTTGGATATGGCATGTGAGCTTAGGTCAACTGGTTAGGTGAAAAGAATGGGCATGCCTCTCTAAACTAGAATTTGGTTGTCTATTTTTTTCTGATTGAAAAATCACCTGGTTTCTCTTAGGCTTGCCTCATTTTTTATATGACCCCTATTGCAATTTGCAAATCAATTAGGTATATATATGGTTTGGGTGCTTAATTAAGAAAAAAATGGAGATGCGGATCTCAAATAAAGATCAAATTAAGTTCACAAGACACCATTCATATTCATGTTGACCGATGGTCGAAGAAGACAAATCCCATCGACTACAAATCTTACCAATTTTTTCGCCTATTATGTTGAAACAAATACAAAGTATGTCTTCCCCTCGGTATATCATATAACAAGGAATGGTTGCATGTTAACTAGAAATGCAAAAAATTATGCAAAAGACACATAAAAGATGAGACGACACATTCATAGCTCCCTTGAGCACCCGGCCCAAGTTATGTATATCCAAAACCCAGCCCAACACACAAATATGCTCGATGGTATTTACTGGGCTTTCAACCCTGACATTTGAAGTATTTTTTTCTTTTTGTGTTAGCTACGTGTAATTAAGTCTCAAACGAACTCAAACTTACAAAGAAAAACAAATTACTTAGGTTGCCTAGATAGCACCACAAAGTCTCCATGGATTAAACCATCCCCACCCCAGCAAACAAAATTACTCTATGCCTCCTCGCTTTAGGTCTTGCATGATTTCAATATGGTTGTATGGGCCTTCTCTACTTCAATCAGCTCAACTAGGAGGTTATATACAATACAAAAGAGTTTTGTTTATAATTATATGAAATGCAAGGAGGGACATGAATAGGTCTAAAAGATAAAAAACAAAAAATGGTTCCTCTAAAATTTGACATTTCGAGAGAGATGAGCTCTAGAGAGATTGCTTGACCAAACAATCCTCTTTGTTTATTTAAGATATAGTTCGAACCACTTAATAACATACTTCTGAGAGACATATATTTGGAACATACATATAGTTAATCTCTCATCCCTTATCGCCGGCTTCCTCATTAACATACAGTAATAGACAAAATCCAATATCATTATAGTTTATAGATACACTAATCCATTTATCTTATCAAAACTAAAATTTTCTCTAGGTTGAATGTATCATACCACATTTTTGCAGTTACCTTTTTATGTTTATAAGACATATTTCTATTGTTGAGATGTACCATCAGATGGAAAGTCCCATATGGAGTAATGGTATGTTGCACAATTTATAATTGTTTTCCAATCATGAAGGCCGTAGACACAATCAAATCTTTTAAATTCAACACACCAATGCAACAAAAGTCCTTGCACAAATGACATCCCATCTAAATGGTATCAATCATGCCTTCATGTGCATAATAGCTTGACTCCGCTAATTGGAGTGGGGGCATCATCAACAACTTGGCATATCATTATATGGCATAGACACACATATATAAGAGAGGCATGCAAAGAAATTTCACTATCACTTTACTAGCATGTTGATTCCTTCCTATTTTAGAGTTATTTAGCGAAAATCCCTTGTGTACATAATAGAACCCTTTGTTCTCCACTTGGTAGAAATTTCTAGCTGAACAACTTTTAAATCCAAAGAGAATTTTAGTCAAATATGCAAAAAAAGTTGTGGCCTTATTAGCTAGACGGGTTGTATAAAGTGCATAACTTCACTTTCAGGAAATAAATTGTGTGGATTATTGTATTCTATCTATTATATTCCACATGTAATGGTTTCTAATAGATTATTGTAAATATCAAAGCAATGTCTACACATATACATTAGAGATGGTGCGATCCTTACAAGCACATCTTTGACAATCATTATGTCCAACCTCTTATGGTCCAATTTAAGGTTGATCTAGCAAAAAATTTTCAAAAACCAACTCTTATGTTTAGTGGCATCCTAAATCACATGACGTTTATCTTAAATCTAGGGCCCCCATGATGCCACGCTCAATTTTTATGCGTGTTGTTTTTGCGACCATGAATCCTTCCTACTTCCTAGCAATTGTCTAGGACCCTCTTGCGCATAATTGTGCCACCACTTGTCACCGGAGGTCATACTAATTCTATGCTGATCGCTTGACGATAAACTATGCCTCTAACAAGAGATGCCGGAAAACCGCCCTAGCCATCCTATTGTGACCACTACAACTTCTCCAATAAAAGACAACATGTTCCACCAAAATATGTAACAGTGGTAATGGTAACATGATACTTATGGTCACCTACTTTTAGTTTGTTGGAGTATTTGTTTGATAGTCCTAGAGCTTGAGGGTGCTCTGCTCTTTGAGCGACATAGCACATGGAGAAATAGGTCTGCGATCGGAGGGGTGTCATACACATCGGAGGGTGATAGTAGAGTTGTCAAGTTAGGTGCATAGGTAACAAAAATTGTGGGCCTACATACCCCCTCCATCGTGTCCCATGTTTAAAATTTAGATGGTTTACATAGGGGGGGGGTTTGGTTGCTGTAGTAGGCAATATTTAGGGGGGTGTTGGTTAGGATGGTCCAATTTGAATTTTCTAGAGGTGCTATTGGATATAAGCTCAGATTGGAAGAACTTTTTACTGATGTGTTGTACATCTACAACGGTAGATGTGGGTGATGGGGTACCGTGAAACTTGTAGCCAAAAAGGTTGTATGGTATAGCATGAGCTCTACCGATCGGACCCATACTCTAACTAGAAGAGCGCATAAGAACATCATTTCTCCAGCAACAACATGGATCTAGATAGGAGAATAAAAACATCGAACCAATAAGCCTATAGGCATTGCAGAAGTGGCAAACAATCAGCAATATGTTTCTTTATTTAGACTAAAAAGGAGCAGTGCCCCACGACGCTAAACTAGTAAAAGTAGAAATCCATATGTCCACAAATGCAAAGTCCACTGGAAAATAAACCGACAGCTTGAATCCGCAACATGTGACTACCTAAATGCACGCTAATATTTATATTATCCTTTTGTACCACGTCTAGAGAAAGCATATGTGTAGCGATTATCTTTTGCATCGAGAGACTTCTCTTTAAAGACACCTTGTTGGTTATGTGTGGTTGAACGGTACGGTGGCTCAGAGCCCAAGTTGATCTCCACCTATAAAACTCATATCGTGGATTGCTCAGTTGGCTTGATAGAGTTGTTTCAAATATCTCAAATATAAAACGATATACGCTTAATAGTACTGTCCACATCACGATAGCATACTTTAAGTTGCAAAATTGCTCCAACTACTTGCGTGCACCTTTCTCTCTCGGGAACCAAAAGAAAAAAAATGGAATTCAAACATAGGAAAACAAAAGGTACCCAGGGTTGTGCTTTGCACCTGTATGTAGCCTAAACTGAGAATCAACCGGTGGTGGCTTTTTGCTGGACAAGATCTTGCTTTTACCTTGTGTGGCAGTAATAAAGGATATTGATACTTTGGAATCCACGAGACTAGTGGTGCAATGTTAAGGGCTCCCGATACAAGGCCACGTCGTACACATGTACTTGGTTGATCCGGCTGCAGGCTGCTGTGTCTGTGCCCCTACGGCAGACTACCACATCGGGAAGTCTGCATCCTAGGCTCGTTTGCTACGCCGCAACGTGCGATCACTGTGTAGCAGCATGGCCCTCACGGCCTCGCATGATGGTATTGTTATCTGGATGGCCGCAGACATTTCACATCGGCCAATAGCAGAGACCGTTGGAAGAAAAAAGGTTAACGACACTGCCACTACTCAAGTGCTGCTGAGTGGATGGCTTGGTGCTGCCGCGGTGATCCTCTACATCAGATTATCAAAATAATATTGTAAAATTATATACGAGCAGATATATGTGCAGTTGCAATTTCTAGATCGTCAAGCCCTCCCTTATCTAGTTATTCCTGCAACAGAAATGGCTAAGTGCTGTTGATAGTCCAACCGAAAGAACCCATATATAGCCATATAGGCTCTACAAGGCTGCAGTTGGTCCCTTGACTATTTGAGCTATATATGTATGTACGTGCAATAAAAGTAGGCCACTACATTTGACACCATTTCCTCCAAAAGAATATCGTTCTAAATAAACTAGAAGTATGGGTACAATTAGATAATAGAAGTGTACTAGGTCTATGGTGCTATAGGACCAATGATAGCAAAACGACAAACATAAACACTTTTCTTATTGTGGGTTGATAATCTATTTGCATTGGTTTTCGCCATAGTGGGTCCCATATTTGCATCGGATGCGTTTGATTAGCCTATTTGTGTAGTGGGTACCATATTTGCTTCGGATGCGATTGATTAGTCTATTTGTCCTAGAACTTATCGGGACAACCTAGATGCGATTATATCATTAATGCTTACCTCAAAAGTAGAAGGGGCCATCTTGAATGCCAATTGATCATGTATAGCCTTATTATCATGGGTTTATTTTTACTTTCAAGAAATTTATTGGAGAGACCGTCTACATATTTTTGATTAAACCATATGGGATTTATAGACAAATAAAAAAACCTATGTTGCCTCTACCTATCATGAATGGTTTTTGTGTGAATGCGCCATGCCACGTCATCGATCTGCTTATCCATAACTCTCCGCAAATTACTATCAAGCACATGGATCTGTGCTTTCTCAATCAAATTCTGTTCTTCTTGGCCTGTCAAATCCTACCGTTCATTACATAGCAAACAACTCGCAGTCAAGTACACGATCAAGAAAATTTATTGGAGAGACGGTCAATATATTTTGATAAAACCATATGGGGTATTTTTACAAACAATTTGGTAAATCAATGTTGCCTCTAGGCATCACAAATGGTTTTTGTGTGATTGCACTATGGCATGTCACTGATCCACATATCCATAGCTCTGTGCCAAGCAATTAATGCCGATCACACAGATCATGTGTGCTTTCTCAAACAAATTCCGTTCTTTTTACCCTATCACATCCCACTGTTGTCTGCCATTGGCGGAGCTAGCTAAATGGCACTGTGGGCCATGGACCACCAAAGGATTTGCTCCAAGGTTAGAACCATAGTTGAAGTGCTGCCTAACACCATGGAGATTGTATATGGACCAACCTATGATTTGGCCATACATCCTATGGCTATTGTTTTGGAGTGCTCAGATTCTGATTGGAATAGTCTAGGCTAGTTTTAATACTTTCTCTCTGTTCTACAGAGATTTTTCATTCTAGCATTCAAAAAATATTTTACAAAGAGTGGTAGTTTAGATTATGGGTCAATAAAGTGAGCACACTTCCTTAAATCTCACCAGCTCCTTATCCTCTCATTGGGTGCATGATCTTTGGAAATAACAAATATAGCTAAATCTAAACAAATATGACAACCAAGATCATTTCACTTTTATCCGTCTGGGTTTTCTAGAATCACAACTCTTGTGGGATAGGGGTAGTGATATGTTGTAACCATCTAACTCCAGTCTCTCATTTTGTTATGTGGGCAAACCACAAAATATATATGTCAGTACCCAGCTAGTCGGGTAACCGCTTACGCTAGACAAAGATCACCAGTATCGACAAGAGCTGCAGTAAAAGGAGGGCCTAAGACCGCGTATAGGCGGGCCCGGCCTACTCCTTATAAAAGCTAGGCCGCGCACCCGGCCCACAGGGGAGGCTCCGGACCTCCTTCAGCGAGGTCCGAGCCCCCCCCCCCCAACCACGCGAGGAGTCCCTCAAGGGAAGGTTAGGTCCAGACCTCTCGGAGTTCCGGAGCCAGCGCCTTCGGTGGTCCGGGGCCGCCACGTGCCCACAGGGCGCGGGGAGGTCTAGCGCCGCCACGTGCCCACAGGGCGCGTGGCGGAGCCTTTGACAGGGGCCTCGCCCACCTACCGCATTTATTGCGGACAGGTGAGCGTGCCCCATTGCCGCTGACACCGCCGCAGTCAGACGGGCATGCCTCGCTGCCCGCTGACACCGCCGCTGTCAGACGGGTGTGCCCCGCTGCCCGCTGGCACCGCCGCAGTCAGACGGGCGTGCCCCGCTGCCCGCTGGCACCGCCGCTGTCAGACGGGCGTGCCCCGCTGCCCGCTGGCACCGCCGCTGGCAGGCGACGGCGGCGAAGCAAAGGGGCGCGCCTTACCGAGGCACGACGGCGGTAGCAGGGCACTACAGTCGACTTCCCCGGCATACGTTGGGGGTCTATATTGAGTAAACAAGTACGCTGTACTCATCATGAGCCGCGCCACGCGCGGCGACCGCGCTCAACCTAATGCTAGGTAGCGGCGCTACAGCGCTGCTACGAGCGCCCCGTCCTGTCACGCCAGCACGTCGCCTGCCCCCTCGGCCTCTGAAGCCTCTCACCGGGTTTAGCGGCCGATGGAACAGGACGGCGTAAAACAGGACGACGTGGCGCCATATCCGGGTGGCAGGACGGCATGGCGCATCTTCCGGCCATACCGGGTCGCGTCAGTGGTACAGGCGCGGCGCATGGGAGCGTTGGACATCAAGCACAGGATAGAACTGTAGCATAGAGGAAATGGGCCGGGACCACCTGTCAGGGCCCGGCCACCATGTACGTGCCCCCCTTGGGTTATAAAAGGGGAGGCATACGCAACACAAGAGGGGACAGACTCCGCTGGAGACTCCGCTAGGGACTCAGACACAGACACAGGCACAAGCTCACAATCGCCACCGTCTTCTCCAACAGACAGGAATACAAGAACACACCCACAGTGGACGTAGGGTATTACGCTCCGGCGGCCCGAACCACTCTAAATCCTCTCGTCACCATCGTGCCACCACCGACCTAGCTAACAACGATCGCTCCCCCTAACTACTCTTAGTACTTAGGATCTTGGTCGGGTGCATTCCGCCACCCGGTCGGAGCACGCTCGCTCCGACATTTGGCGCGCCAAGTAGGGGAAGAGCGTCAGTTAGCATCATCCCTCACGGCATGATGGTTCGCATCCGCGACATTCACGAGGATGCAGCTGCATCAGAGGAGGTGGCCTCGACCGGGTCGCAGGTCTCCCCCCACCGTTCTGAGGGCGCGGCACGGACGCCGCGAGCCCCTCGACGCCCCACGGGGGGCGCCGCTGCTGCAAACACTGCAGTAGCAAGCGATGTAGCGGCAAACGCCGCCACTACCAGCGGCCCGCTCGCCGCAGTCAGGGAGTTGCTCCTTAACCCCCCGGGGCCAGCAGCCTCTCCTAGCGCCCTGGCGCAGTGGCGGAGCGATGTGGATCGCCTGATCCACCTAGCTGAGGTCACTCCTGGCCCAGCTAGGACTGGATCGCGACCCCCTCCCAGCAGCGGGGGGAGGTCGAACCGCCGCAGGCAACACGATGCGGCAACATCCGTGCGCTCCCCCTCAGTGAGGAGCGCGTAGACGGAAGACCTGCGAGCTGAGCTCAACCGCCGGCGAGCGGGCACCCACACCACCGTGGAGCAACCACGGGTGCAGCCAAACGCCGCCAAAGGCAAGAACCTTGACGCTGCGTTTGCCGCTGCTGCACCTAAGCCCCCGGCTTACGTGCAACCCCCGGTTGGCGTACAAGCGCCGCCGGGGGTCATATCGGCTGGAGTTGGCTGCGCCGCGCTCGCGGACAGTCTCCACTCCACGTGCTGGCCGCAGAAGTTCCGGCCGCACCTGCCGGAAAAATACGACGGGACTACCAACCCGTCAGAATTCCTGCAGGTGTATGTCACCGCTATCACAGCGGCTGGCGGAGACAACGCCGTCATGGCGTCATACTTCCACGTCGCCTTGTCTGGGCCGGCCCGGACTTGGCTCATGAACCTCTCCCCCGGGTCAATCCGATCCTGGGAGGAGCTCTGCACTCAGTTCCTGGCAAACTTCGCGAGTGCATGCCAGCAGTACGGTGTGGAGGCCCACCTCCATGCAGTACGTCAGGAGCACGAGGAATCCCTCCGAGCGTTCATTGCTCGCTTCGCCAAGGTACGGGGGACGATACCCCGCATCTCCGATGCGTCCATCATCACAACCTTCCGGCAAGGCGTCCGTGATGAGAAGATGCTGGAGAAGCTGGCGACCCGCAAAGTGCAGGACATTGCCAACCTGTACGCGCTGGCGGACAAGTGCGCTAGGGCCGCAGAGGGGCGTGCATGGCACTCCCCACAGCAGGACAGGATTGCCCGGCCAGGCGCCTCTGCCGGTGCTGCCCGAGAGGGCGGCAAGAAAAAGAAGAAGGGCCGACGCCATGAGAGGTTCCTGGAAGGGGCCCCTGTCGCCGCGGCAGCACCTGGAGGCCGCGACACCGGCGGCAAGCGCCCGAGGCAACAGGCGTGGAACAGTGGTGGCTCATGCCCTGTTCACCCCAACAGCGGTCACAACGCCGCCGACTGTCGCGAGATACAGAAGCTCGTGCAGCGGCGTCTCAGTGAGCGCCGTGAGCGTCCGGCCAAGGACGACTCGCCCCCACGCCAGCGCCCTGGCAAGGGGAAGGCTACCAGCGACGGCGGGCCCGTCGCTGGGGGCAAGGAGATGGGCTACCAGCCCCCGGAACGGGAGCTCAAGAGCGTCTACGCTCTAGGCCACTCCAGCTCCGAATCCAGTGACAACGAACGTCGCAAGAGGCTGTACATACGGCTCCACCACGTGTTGATCGACGGCGGAGCCGCCCTCAACATCATCAGCCACGTAGCCTTCAAACAGCTGCAGATTCCGGAGTCACGCCTGGCTCCGACGCGCCCATTCTCCGGCGTGGGTCCAGTGCCGATCTACCCGAAAGGGAAGATTGACCTCCCGGTCACCTTCGGGACCCCGGAGAAATTCCGCACGGAGAACGTCCAGTTCGATGTCGCGGATGTCAACCTGCCGTTCAACGCCATCATTGGCAGACCGGCACTTTACCGCTTCATGGCCGTTGCCCATTACGGGTACTTGGTCGTAAAGATGCCGTCCCCGGCGGGTGTTCTCACCGTGCCGGGGGACCGCCACACAGCCGTCGCCGCGGTAGAGAAGCTCCATGCTCTCGCTACTGACGCAGCGAACCCTGCGGGGGACAACCCCTCGACCTCTCGGGCCAAGGTTCCTGTTAAGGAACCGAAGGTGCCCAAGGTACGCCCTTCCGACCCAGAGGACGTGCCAGTCAAGACCGTCCAGATCGGGGCGGGAACCTCCCAAACCACCCGCATCGCGGGGAGTCTAGGAGAGAAATAGGAAGACACGCTCATTGCTTTCCTCCGGGCAAATGTAGACGTGTTCGCCTGGGAACCGTCACAGATGCCTGGGATCCCTAGGGAAGTGATCGAGCACCGTCTGAAGATCAGCTCGGACGCCAAGCCGGTGCGGCAAAAGCCACGGAGGCAGTCCGTGGAGCGCCAGTGTGGCGGAACCGCCGATTTAATCCGGGCTAAGCACACCTGCCACCTCTGGCTTGCAGTGCGATTAGACCGAACTAAACCCGGTCGTCCGTCGAGAGTCATTCGACTCCCGATGTTACCTTTTCCCAGAGGAACCGACATCATACACATCCAGCCCACAATGGAGCCACAACAGATACATCATCTCATGTAGTTGAATATAACATATATAAGCTTGTCTTACAAACCGATTCGAAATAATAATATAAGTTTCAACATATTACCATACGAAAGGCAAGTTTGAATCAGATAGCGGAAACGAATTTGAAAAACATCTCTCAGCGGAACGAAACACTTTACTAGTCTTCACGCACCGTGGATCGAGGCGAGCAGCACCGAGCCCACCGGTACTACCCTTCTCCAAGCAGTTGTCCAGATGTCGCCGGTACCTGTTCTCAAAAGGTGGGGGCAAACCCTGAGTACTAATTACTCAGTAGGACTTAATGGATTGGCTTACGGCTGACGCAAAGCTTGCTTAGTAGCATGTGGATCCTTAGCTATTGATTTTAAACAATGGTATATCAATATAGAGTATCAAGATTCATCCTTTGCATATAACTCCAATATAATGACTTGCAGAAACGTAAGCAATACAATACAAGCATGTAGTATTTGAAAACATGAGTAACGGATATAATATATTCAAGTAGTTACTACGTTGCCAGTGTGCATTATCAGCATTCCCACACCTGGTGGGTATCAGCGATTCGAATCGATTTAATTCCCGGGAATAACTATCATGCCAGGGGTATATGCTTACTAGCCATCGCGTTCCCACATATAGCCCCCATCTCCACCTGTCTTGTCCCAAGATTCAAAGCGCCCCCACCTAACCCCCGGGTTGTGCCCCCTCAGGAGCGATACCACGGCCGCACCGGGTCAGCCCTCCCTTAGGAGCGATACCACGGCCGCACCGGGTCAGCCCTCCCTCGAGTACAAGCGCCCCCGGGCCCATCGGCCTCCAGCAAGTGGATGGGCGGAGCCTCGAAAACTCCGGGCAAGCCCAGGTAAGACTTCACCGGTCCCATTTCCCGGTTAAGCACTCTAGCAATGTTATGCCGATCAGCAGATGAACAGCGGACAGGCCTTAAACGACTCGGGCGGAGCCAAACGCACACCACATAATAAAATTATTCTCCGCCCGGTCTCCATTTAAACCATGAGCATAATATTACTTTCTTAATAATAAAAGTTTTGTAACCTTTGAAATCACCTATGCGAGGAGTGACTCCTTTCACTCGTGTCTACTCGCACTTAGCTGAGCCTAGGCAACTCGTCCTACGAACTCTATACATAGGTGCTAGGGCCAGGGCGGCCAGGAGATCTAATGCAATTGTTTTCAATCAACTCCTAATGCGGATGCGTAATGAGACAATCATTCATCATATTAGCTAGGAGAATTCATGGTCCTGCCTACCTTTGCTTATTCTTATTCAGCCAACAAACTAAACTAGATTAGTTTGCCGGGTTGTGAGGCTTTGCCCCAGGCAACCCCTTGATCACTTGGACAACTCCTCCTTCCAAACACGACTGATGGGCTCTCCAGGTCGTGTCTGGGGCTTACTTGATCTTCTGGATCACCATTGCTTAAAGTAGCTCCCGCACTTGTTTCTCAATCACGTATCTGCAATAAGCGTTGCTATATGAATGCTATGCATGACACAGTGAATGAGATGCACGATCATCAAGCATACAACTGGTTAAGCAAAATATAAGGCAAACCTCTAATTACGCATGTAATGGATTACTAGCTCAACCAAAACCTCCCGACTGGCACTAGCATTAATACTACTTTTATGGACCCGAAGCAATCGTGTATGTGCAATTTCACAAGAACATATACAAGAATTAAGTTGTCGATCATAAACCTAACATGGTGATGTGAGCCGATAAAACATGCATTAGTTATTTAGTCATTAAGATTACTATAATAAGTGTGGTGGTTTTTATTGGATATACTAGTCTCACATTTTCTATTATTTACGTAAATATGTATTATTTCTATCATTTTCAAATTTCCATCAAAACTTGACATGCACAGCCCCTAATTTAATAAGTGAGCTATATACAATTACAGGGAGCACATATAAAATCTAGAAAGCTATTTAGAGCATGGTTCATATAGCAATCATTTTCCCATCAATATTTATGCTCAAGATCATATACATGGGCAAAACAGTAATTATACAGTACATGATAGGGCCACCAAAATTCATAACATGCATACATACGCTATCAAATCTGCTGTCCAAGTTTCACGATTTTTAGAACTCATTTAGTCCACATTTTCCATTTATGTTGGTTTAACATGCATATACAAAATTAGGGGTAAAACAGTCAATGCTCATCCCTACATCATACCCACCCTGTATATCTACTCACAAGGAGTTCACAGCAACTGAGTTCATCTTTTTATGATTTTTCTACGATTTTATATGATTTTTCAAAGTTTACAGTCGAAATATGCATATTAACCCTAGATATAGGACTTAAACGTGAATAAACCTAACTTTCAGGGGCTGAGTCGTTAGATCCGCAAGACTCAACGAACATTGCATGGGACCGAAACGTAAAAACACGAAACGTCAGGGGCTACTGCGCAAAAATGCCATCTTCCTCCTCCCTGCCTTCTTCTACCTCGAGCAGAGAGGGGTACGGCGGCGGCAGGCACTGGCCCAACCGCGCGGGCCCTGGGGGCTCACCGGCGGCGGTCAGGGAGGAAGAGGGGAGCCCGGGAAGGTTCACCCACTACCTGGATTCAACCGGAAGCGGGCGGTGGAGGCTGGCGACGGGGAAACTCCGGCGACGATCTGCCTAGCGGAGGATGGGAGCTGGGGGCCTGCACTAGTGGGTCTCGGTGGAGACGGCAGCAGGGAAGGCTAGTACGAGGGGCCTCTTGGCTCAGGGACATTGGAACGGCGGCGACGCCGGAGCTCAAGCTCCCTGTTAATGGTGGCGAGCTGCGCTTTGGAGAACCGGGGCAATGGAGATGGCCGGGAGTTGGGGAAACGGTGGAGCAGAGCGACGCGGTCACGGTGGGTGTGCTGGCTTGGAGAGGGAGGGCCTGAGGAGGCCGGGCGCGACGAGCTCAAGCTCGGGCAGCCATGGCAATTGCCGCCCCGGTAGCGCTCTGTCCTCGGAGGATGAGGGCAGAGGCAGGGAGACGGAGGACCACTGGAGGAGCGCGCGGAGTGCAGGGGCGAGATAGGGAGCTGGAGCTTCCACTTGAAGCCGGGCGGAACAGGGGCAGGCCGGGCGGCGCGTGGCCATGGCGTGGCAGGGCGGGCGGCGCGTGCCCGCGGTGGCCAGCGGTGCGTGGCCGGCTGCGCTGGACGCCGGCGCCGCGTGGCGGGTGGGTCGGCCGAGTGGGACCCACTCGTCAGTGACACGAAGGAAAAATAAATTCGGGAAAAAGAAAAATGCTGTTTGACTGCTGAGACATGTTTTACAAATTGTTGTTTTTGAACATCGTAGGGGCCGAATTTGACAAAACCCAAAATACAAAAGTTGTTCTACTCTTCCAGATCTACAACTTTGTCAAAAGGAGTAATATCATATTCCAAGTTTAAATATGATTAAATTTGAATTTAACCTGCTGACTCCAGTTTGACCAAGGTTTAATGCAAACTTAGAAATTCCTAAAGTCTATTTTATGCTCATTTTCAGAGAAAGAGTATTATACCAATGTTGTGTAGTTTTTAATTATCTAAAACTTTCTTATATGATGTTTTGCATGATAGGGACTTTTGTTCCTTTGAAATTTGAATTTTCCTTACCGATCAAGTTTAGGCAGATTTTTGTCTTTTTCATTAATCGACTCAAAACTACACCTAAACCTTTGTGCATGTTACCACACTCAATAACAAAGTTGATCTACATAAAATTGTCTACAAGTTTGTTATAGAGAGTTTGGTCCAAATCACATTTTATTTTGAACTAAGGTCACAAGTGCACTCAGGTGTTTTGCATATTTCACCGGAAAATTTTGACTTCGTGATTTACTAGCCTAGTTGTTGCTCTTCTCTAAACATCATTAAGCCAAATCCTTGACTACTGCTAATCTAATCGCGTGTTAAGACTTTCGAGATGCCGAGGGCATCACAGCCAGGACTTCATTCGTCAGGAGGTCCGGAAGCTCCTGGACGCAGGCTTCATCGAGGAGGTACATCACCCGGTGTGGCTGGCCAACCCGGTGGTCGTCCCCAAGGCGAACGGGAAGCTTCGGATGTGTGTCGACTACACCAACCTCAACAAGGTGTGTCCTCCTGACCCTTATCCCCTCCCACGCATAGACTAGATAGTAGATTCCACCTCCGGGTGCGAACTTTTATCTTTTTTGGATGCATACTCTGGGTTTCATCAGATCCAGATGGATGAGGAGGATAAGAGGCATACAGCCTTTGTAACAGTAGATGGTTTGTATTGTTACGTTGTAATGCCATATGGTCTGAGGAATGCTTTACCTACGTTTCTGCGTGCCATGAACTTCACGTTCCATGACCTGATCAGAAACATAGTAGAGGTCTCTGTTGATGACATTGTTGTCAAGACCAGGGTAGGGTCGACCTTGATGGAAGACCTAGCCCTTGTTTTCGACAGGTTGCGCACAACGCGCACGAAGCTGAACCCCGAGAAATGCGTCTTTGGCGTCTCGGCTGGTAAACTGTTAGGTTTCCTAGTGTCACATCGCGGCATTTAGGCAAACCCAACCAAGATCAGGGCGATCGAGGCTATGCGGCCGTCGGCCTGCATCAAGGACCTCCAAAAACTCACCGGGTCCTTGGCAGCCCTCAGCCGATTTATCTCAAAGCTAGCCGAGAGGGCCCTGCCCTTCTTCAAGCTTTTGAGGAAGTCCGGACCATTCATATGGACCGAAGAGGCTGAACAAGCCTTCCAGGAGTTGAAGCAGCATCTCACCACTCTGCCCATTTTAGTGGCGCCAGAGCCTGGTGAGACCCTGTTTCTCTACCTCGCGGCGACATCCGAGGTGGTAAGCATGGTCCTGGTCGCCGAGCGACCAGCCCATTCCCACGAGGGAGACACCGGGGTCCCCCAAGTGGAAGGTGGTGGTCCGCCCACCACAGAAGCTACAGCTGGCTCCGAAACCGGAGGTCCGGCTGACACACTGTCCTACCAAGGCGGCGAGCCACTGGAGACAGAAGGGCAAGCCGCCCAGGGGGCCAGTCAGGCAGAAGCAGGTGATCCCGGACCTACCACTAAGGTCCGGACCACCCAGAAGCCAGTGTATTACGTCAGCGAGGTCCTCCGCGGGGCAAAGGCCAGATACCTGGAGGCTCACAAGTTCGCCTACGCGTTACTCGTCGCTTCCAGAAAGTTGCGCCATTATTTCCAGGCGCATAAGGTTGTCGTGGTGACCTCTTACCCGTTAAGAGCGATCCTGCGCAATACCAACGCCACTGGGAATATTGCCAAATGGGCGGCGGAGCTGGCAGAGTTCCAACTCGACTTCCAGCCCCACAGCGCTACCAAGAGCCAGGTCTTGGCCGACTTCATCGCAGAGTGGACTCCCACCACCACGGAATCTAGAGGTCCGCAATACGAGACGGAACCTTCACGGCCAGACAGGACCGCCCGGGTTTTCACCGAGCCGCACTGGACTCTCTTCTTCGACGGGTCCGCCCGCGAAAAAGGGTCCGGAGCAGGCGTGGTCCTCATGGACCCGAACGGGGATCAGGTAAAGTACATAGTATGCTTTGAATTCAAAGCCACTAACAACATGGCGGAATACGAAGGCTTGATCTTCGGGCTCATGATCGCCCAGTCACTAGGAATCAAGCAGCTCCTGGTTAAGAGGGATTCCCAGTTAGTGATCAGACAGGTCCGGGGGGAGTGCTGCTGCAATAACCCCCAGCTCGCAGCATACCTCATGCGAGTGAGGGAGCTCGAGAAGGACTTCGAGGTCCTGGAACTGCAGCACGTTCCTAGGAACCTCAACTCAGTGGCAGATGACCTCTCTGCGAGGGCATCGACTCGGGGCCCAGTACCCGAGGGCGTCTTCAAAAGACAGCTACTGAGATCAACCGCCCAGCCAGCCGAACTGGGTGAAGGGGGCAGAACTAGCACCTTGAAGCTAGCAGTCCCGGTGGTCCTCCATCTCTGGAGTCCACCAAGGATCGTGTGGACTGATGACCCCGGCATGTCATCAGGGACACATCCAATGGCTCAGGGCAGTCCCGATGCACGGATCTCCGAGATCCGGGACTACCTGAAGGACAAAATCCTTCCCGAAGAACATGTGTCTACTCAGCGCATAGTGCGATTGGCTAAACGCTACACGCTAGTAGAAGGGGATCTCTACCGGCGTGGCGCCAATGGCATCCTCATGCGATGCATAATCCGGGAGAAGGGCCGCGATTTACTCGCGGAGATCCATGGAGGCGAGTGCGGGAATCATTCAGGATCCCGTACGCTGGTCGGTAAAGCCTTTCGGCATGGCTTTTACTGGCCGACAGCGCTCCAGGACGCAGCTGAGCTGGTAAGGTCCTGCAAGGCGTGTCAGTTCCACGCAAAGCAGATACACACACCGGCTCAGTCACTGCAGATGATTCCACCCTCTTGGCCCTTCGCGGTATGGGGTGTGGACATCCTGGGACCTTTCCCTAGAGCTGTCGGTGGGTACCGGTACCTCTACGTCGCCATTGACAAATTCACAAAATGGCCTGAGGTAACCCCAGCGGGGAGCATCACCCAAGGAACTGCAACAGCTTTCCTCAAGTCCATTGTGTGCCGGTTCGGCGTTCCCAGCCGTGTCATAACGGACAACGGGACCCAATTCAGGAGCCGGGTCTTCCAGGGCTATTGCGACGACGTTGGCATCCAGCTATGCTTCGCGTCCGTAGCACATCCTAGAAGCAATGGACAGTTCGAAAGAGCTAACGCAGAAATCCTCAAGGGGCTCAAAACCTGCACCTTCAACTGTTTGGAAAAGCACGGTGCGAAATGGGTCGATGAGCTCCCTTGCGTACTATGGGGGAACCGGACCACACCCAGCCGAGCAACCGGGGAAACCCCATTCTTCCTGGTATACGGGGCCAAGGCATGCCTCCCACCAGAAATACTCTTGGGCTCCCCATGGGTCCAAGCTTTTGATGTATCTTTGCAGGAACAGGCTAGGCACGACGACGTTGACCTCGTCGAGGAGCAAAGATGGCAGGCTGCAATCCGGAACGCACGATACAACCAAACGCTCAAACGCTACCATGAGCGAGCCGTGCGGGGCAGGGTACTCCAACCTGGAGACCTGGTCCTGAGGCGCATCTTGAACCGAGAAGGGCGCAACAAACTCTCCCCCAGCTGGGAAGGCCCCTTCAAGGTGACAGAAGTTAGTCGCCCCGGTTGCGTTCGCCTCGCCACGGAGGAAGGAGTTCCGCTACCGAACCCATGGAATATAGAACACCTCCGTAAGTTTTATCCGTAGGCAAGAAATTCAGGGCAACCCTCTTTCTTTTTATAAGCTAAATAGGACCACCATGTGGACTAGAGCGGTGAAGGTCCGCCCTTGTAATCCTGACCTCTGGCTGACATCACATGACACCCTGTACTGCTTGATAAAAGAAAGAGTTTAGCCCTGAAATCCTTGTCTCCGCTCTTACCCTACTGCTTACTCAGCTGCCATCTGTTTCAATTTTTTCCTAACCCCTGCGTGGAATCCTACTCCTGCCTAAAATCTCCTTGGAACCGGCAGGGCTTAGCAGCTCGAGCGTGAAACGGTTAGCTCAGAGGCTAGGAAGGAGGTTCGGAATACTGGGTGCCAGGTCCAGAGAAAAGGGGCTCGCCTTGGTAGCCCGGAACTGTCAGCTGCTTAGCCTGGTCTCATACCCTAAGCACTGTACACTCCCTGCCTCGCTGTGAGTTCCCCCAGTATCAGGAACAGCGCGTTCAGTGCTCCGGACCACTCCCTAGGCTACTGGCACACCCCCTAACCACGGCGGCAAGGTCCGGCTACGACTCCAAGGACTTCGAGGTAGCGCGGTTACCATTATTTCGCTAAGAGAGGTCCGAACGGCTGCAGGACCGGACCAGAGCTAAGATGTTTTGGACTAAGGATGGTCCAGGGCTATGCCGCAGTTTTGCCTGGTTCCGTACCCGTAACTCACACACCCTGCTATCCCACGAACATACATCCTGGCCCCTAGCCCGGACGGCAATGCTCCGGACCTCGAATAGCGGGAAAGGTCAACTCAGAGTAGGTTCCGTAGGTGCGACACTGACGTTTGCCGTGAGTTGCATGCAGGTCTGGCCTCTGACTCGGTGGTAGCCAGCCTCAAAACTTAGAGCCTACCTACCAGGGGGCCAGGGGGTCAGGTAACAGCACACCAGCATGCAACAGGGAGTAAATGGAGATAAGTCGCAACTACCATTCTTATATTACTTGTCCATACTAATGTTTTACATAGCCTTGTATAAAAACAAAAAAACAAAACAGCAAGAGCTGCTGCCCTATGGCGCTGGGGAGGCTCCTGTCCCTAGTGCATCCGGGTCCTCGTCCGCAGGGGTCCGCTGGAACCGGGCGGCAACGGCCTCCACCACCTCCTGCACGCTCTCTCGGGCAGCGGCCTCTGCCTCCTCCACCGGACCAGCAATGACCGGGTCCAAGGAGATGGCGGGGTCGTGGCTCCGGAAGCAGACCAGGAGGTGCTCCACCACGAGGCGGCACAGCTCGCGGCCCTCGGCTTCAAGGCGCTCCCCGAGCGTGGAGTCCAGGCGCCGGAGCCGCTCCACCGCAGAGTCGAGGACGGGGAAGGCGTCCGCAATGGTGGACGGTGGCTCTGTCACTCGGATCGGACTCAGTCCGAGCGGTACCAGAGCCGAACTCGCCTCCCTGGACCAGTCGGCGATGCGTTGAAGGCCGGTGCGCATCTGCTCCCGGTCCTCCGCCACCGCCTGCTGGGCAGCGCCCTGCTTCAGCTGCTCCAGGGCGACCCGCTCAACCAGTAGCTGCTTCCCCTGGTCTACCAGCTCTACCTCCCTGGACTTCACCCAGTCCGTACGGACCTTGAGCGTGGCAGCCTGGCGGACAGCGGATTCCCTGAGGGCCTTGGCCGCCGCCTCGCGCTGAGCAACGGAGTCCTCACGGGCCGCAACAGCTCTCGACTTCATCTTGTCGAGCTCAGCAGTGACAGCAGCCTGCCGCTCGGACACCTCCACCAGCTCTTGCCGGCGCTGCTCCACGCCCTTCCACGTGGACTCTAGCTTCGCCTGATCGAGCCTCAGCCGCGCCTCGCCCACCTCGACCTGTTTCTCTCAGACCCCGACCGCGTGCTCTCGGCCAATGAGCCTCTACAGGTCCTCATGGAAGGCCGCACGGTCGGCATCGAGCTCTGTGTGGGCGGTGGAAAGCTCCGCACGGGTCCGGGTGTGCTGGGCTATGGCGGCTTCGATCTGCTCCCCTAGACGGGCCCACCAGCCGTCCAGACCCTAGAGCTCCTGCTGCAGCCGCGCCCACTCCAGCTGGAACGCTTCCTGGGCGTCGTCCAGGGCCTGGCGCGCCCGACGCAGCACGCGAGGGAGAGGGGCTCCACCCGGCTGGGGCAGGAGCGGCCAACCCAGAACCTCCTCCAGTTCCCCCTCGGCAGGCCCGAGGCCGGCGGTGCCGGAGAGGGCCGCTGCTGCTGGTCCGACGTCGGAGGAGATGCCCGGCGCTGTGGTTGCCACTGGTCCGGATGCGGCGGTGGCACTCGCTCCCCTTGACCGGAGGAGCTCCCCTCCCCCGAGGTCCGCTGGCGCTTCGGGTCGGGTTTCGAGACAAAGGTCCCATCGCCGCGGATCGGCCTCCGCCGCGCCCCCTCACCGCCCATCGGTGGAATAACGGGGGGCGCCGCCGCAGGCCTCTTGTCTTTGTCGGCGGGGGTAGTGCCTCTGACACCCGAACACCCAACCGGGACGTCGCCGATGTGGACCCCCCGGTTGGGGTCGCCCCCAAGCTGCCGCGCCGCAAGGCCACCGTCGTCGAGCGTCGGCATCTCCCGGAGCACCGCCGTCCGCAAGGCCTGGTCGCGGCAGAGCGGCACGATGGCGGACGGCAGGCGCAGCTGCTCCAGGGAGAAGCTCTCGTTCGTGACGCACCGCACCCATTCCTCCAGCAGGAGCGGCGTCAGGTCGTGGTCTTCGCCACGCACCACCCGGCTGCAGTCGTTGGGGCCGGTGTAGCCCCACGCCGGCCTTGGCTGCATCTGCAAGGGGGCGAGCCTCCGCCTGAGGAAGTCCGCGAGGACGTGCATGGAGGTAAGCCCGCCGCTGACGAGCTCGGCGATCCTGGCCAGCACGGGGGAGAACTCGGGCGGCAGATCCATCGAAGCACCCCACTCCGGGAAGGATGCGTCGGGACTGCTGTCAGGGAGGCCCAACCGGTCGTTCGGCACCGCCCTGACAATCACCCAGTCGTTGTGCCAGTTCTCCCACTTGGCGCTGGCGAAGGTAGGGAGGTAGGCCGACCTCGCCCCGGACCCCTTCAACAGGAAGTAGTATCGACCGATTTCGGTCGAGCTCCTCCCGGAACATCTCACGGAGAAGAAGTGGCGGAAAAGTGTCACGCAGGGAGGAACCCCTACGAACATCTCGCAGAGATGGGCAAAGATTGCCGCATGAAGGATGGAGTGGGGGGTGAGGTGCTGGAGCTGCAGCCCAAACGCCTCCAGCAGCAGCATGAAGAAGGAAGAGATCGGAATCCCCAGGCCACAGTAGAGGTAGGGGACAAAGAGGACGAACTCCCCCGGCTGCAAGTTGCGGTGGGGAAGGGAGCCCGTGCGGACGTTGTCGCAGCGCTCCGCGTCCGTCCAGCCGAGCAGGTGGCGGACGCGGTTAAGGTTCTCCTCGGTCTGCCGGAAAGATTGGTGGCCCGAACCCATCGCTGCGGAATCTGGCGGTGGGGGGAAGAGAAGAAGCACACTGCAGACAAGAAGCGAGAGCTCTGCTGTGAGGAAGACGAAGCGCCGTGGCGGATGCGAGGGGTGCAAAGGCAAATGGCTGAAGGGTGTGCTCGGCCAATCGTCGAGAACCCTATGCGACGGTTGCCCCCAATCCTCCGCAAGCCGCGGGCGTCAAGCGTACGCGCGCACGGACGCACCCGCGGACCCCCAGGTCTATGACAGCAGGGGCCCGAGGATGCAGTCACGACAGGCGGGTAGAAAAGCAAGTGGGGCAGGAAGGCGAACCGGCGGCCGCTCGTGAACGTGCGCCTCGGCACAACACGTGGGGCCCCTACCTCTCCGCTTTATGCACGGCTGTCCACGTAACCATCTGCCCCCGCCTTAATGGCAGGAAAAAGGGTAGGTGAACCGCCGCTGCGGTTCCCGGTGCGGGCCTGCCCCCACGTTTCCCGGGAAATTCCCACGATCGGGCGCTCCCAGATCGTGGGGGCCCGCGGGGCCACCCCGCGGGGTCGGGTGGACTAGGCCCCCTCCAAGGTCGGGTAAGGCAGACGATCGGCAAGATCAGGCGTGCCGGGCTCTCAGCTGGGTCAGGCTAGTCAAGCCTCGACCAAAGATCAAGTAGTTGGCCCTGCCCAACTACGTGCTTAACAGCTAGGCACCGAAAACCACACATGGCTCCCGATGGCTTGAGTAGTAAGCGATGATGGGCTCACCTCAGGTTCGAAAAACTCACCAGAGGTGGGCCCAGGGGCCACTGTCGGTACCCAGCTAGCCGGGTACCCACTTACGCTAGACAAAGATCACCAGTATCGGCAAGAGCTGCAGTAAAAGGAGGGCCTAAGACCGCGTACAGGCGGGCCCGGCCTACTCCTTATAAAAGCTGGGCCGCGCACCCGGCCCACAGGGGAGGCCCCGGACCTCCTTCAGCGAGGTCCGAGCCCCCCAACCACGCGAGGAGTCCCTCAAGGGAAGGTTAGGTCCAGACCTCTCGGAGTTCCGGAGCCAGCGCCTTACCGAGGCACGATGGCGGTAGCAGGGCACTACAGTCAACTTCCCCGGCATACGTTGGGGTCTATATTGAGTAAACAAGTACGCTGTACTCATCATGAGCCGCGCCACGCGCGGCGACCGCGCTCAACCTAATGCTAGGTAGCGGTGCTACAGCGCTGCTACGAGCGCCCCGTCCTGTCACGCCAGCACGTCGCCTGCCCCCTCGGCCTCTGAAGCCTCTCACCGGGTTTAGCGGCCGATGGAACAGGACGGCGTAAAACAGGACGACGTGGCGCCATATCCGGGTGGCAGGACGGCATGGCGCATCTTCCGGGCCATACCGGGTCGCGTCAGTGGTACAGGCGTGGCGCATGGGAGCATTGGACATCAAGCACAGGATAGAACTGTAGCATAGAGGAAATAGGCCGGGACCACCTGTCGGGGCCCGGCCACCATATACGTGCCCCCCTTGGGTTATAAAAGGGGAGGCATACGCAACACAAGAGGGGACAGACTCCGCTGGAGACTCCGCTAGGGACTCAGACACAGACACAGGCACAAGCTCACAATCGCCACCGTCTTCTTCAACAGACAGGAATACAAGAACACACCCACAGTGGACGTAGGGTATTACGCTCCGGCGGCCCGAACCACTCTAAATCCTCTCGTCACCATCGTGCCACCACCGACCTAGCTAACAACGATCGCTCCCCCTAACTACTCTTAGTACTTAGGATTTTGGTCGGGTGCATTCCGCCACCCGGCCGGAGCATGCTTGCTCCGACAATATACTATAGTAATGTTGGGTGGTTCACATCCTATAGTTGTGGTTTATGTATATACCATAGTAATGTTGGTGCCAACCCTTATGTGGGAGGTTCGCCATCGCCCACCAGCCATGTTCTCATTGCTCCCGCTTCCCCCACACTACTCTCTGCAAGGACACTAGATCGTCTACTAAGATCTACTTCTTCTGTTCTAAAGTATAGGTTGTTTTACTCTTTTGACATCAAATTTGACCTTACCATATTATTTAGAATTTTGCGAAAATATGTTAAAAATTTTAAATCATACTTAAAATATATTATTTGGTGAAGTAAATCGTAGTATAATAATTAAGAATTTATTAAATAAGACGAGTGAGTCAAAACTTGCTGTTCAAAAAATCAAATAATCTATAATTTAAAACGGATTGAGTACTGTAGAGTGTAGGAGAGGAGGCAGGGACAGAAGAGTGGAGAAAAGAAAAGAAAGGACAGGATGAGTTAAGTATGAGGCAGACGTGTGTTCTTGCAGAATGAGAAGATGCTAAGCTCAGGAATCAGGATCTGCCCACAAAAGGAAAAAAATCACCGATTCGTGGCATCCTGATTGCAATTGGTTTATTTCAAATTCGGGAGCCACAACCGGTTGTGCCACGTATCATCAGTACTGAATACCGATCCATTTCTAGCTAGCCCAGAGTAGTAACGTGCCAGGACACCAGGAGTAATGCCCAGTTCTATACTTCTATGATAGTACAAGACAATCCTGAGGGTGTGCATACTATCACAGTTCACGCTAATAATTGCTAAGACTTGTTCGGTATTTGAATAGAAAAAGATTTAATTAATCACCTCAATTCTCTCCCATCCACGTCAAATTGAGTAAGGACTAAAGGTATTTGGAAAACAAGGATTTAAGGTGGCTGTAACTTAAGACACGTGTAATTGCCGTGTGGTGATGTTCAGGTACAGAATAATTAAGATAGTGCATTTGGAATGCGCGATACTTTAACATTTTGTGCGTGCAACCAATTTCAGCATCCTCCCTTTCTTTCCAGAAGCTACCAAGCCCAATGGTGACCACGATTAATTTAGCATTTCCAATTGATTAATCCATCTTGGCGATCCTAGCCAATGGGGAGGGAAATCTCTCCTTGATTTCTTTGCTAAATAAAGGAAGGAAAGGCAACTTGCAAAGCCCGTCATCTTCCTCTCTCGCCAGTCGCCTCCAATAATTAGCCTACCTGAAACCAGTTGGGAGCCTTCCTTCTCCTTCCAAGAGAGAGCTCCTGCCGCCGGCCGGCCGGGATTACCATCCGTGCGTGTGCCTGCTCCGTGTGTTCATCAAGACCTGACGGAGCTTGACGATGGGGCGCGGCAAGATAGTGATCCGCCGGATCGACAACTCCACGAGCCGGCAGGTGACGTTCTCCAAACGGCGGAACGGGATCTTCAAGAAGGCGAGGGAGCTTGCCATCCTCTGCGACGCGGAGGTCGGGCTGGTCATCTTCTCCAGCACAGGTCGCCTCTACGAATACGCCAGCACAAGGTTAGACACTGGTTCCCGTAGCGCTTTATTAATTTGCCTGCTGTCGGTCTTCAATTTATGCTTCCTTTTTATTCCATTAGCTCCATACATATATGATATATCTGTGCTTCTTGCTCGTGAAGTTTCACTATTCCTTTTGAAAAAGCATCTGCTAATCGAATACATAACTTTAAATGGTTATTCACGGTATCACATATATATACTAGTATATATGCATATATATGCGCAGCTGCCGCGCGCTAGCTAATGGTCGCATCCAGAGTTTGATGACAAGAATACTTTGACAGTGGTTTGGATTGACCTCTTAATTACAGGCGCACAACAGTTATTCACCACTTTTCCTCGCATTTTCAGATCTTCCCACATTTTTTCAGATTTTTATGTAATTTTTAGGAATATAACTCAAATTTCCAAAACTCCGCACATTTGTTTTTCTTTAAATTCTCAAGTAGTATATTAGGGTTGTGTTTGCTCAGCCCCGGCCCCCAAATTATTAGATCTAGAGGTGGTGCCTCGCTGTGGCCGCCAGCACCGATGGTGCATATTTGGGAAAAGATGAGGAGGTCAACTGGTGAGTTAGATCATTGCACTCATATGCCATACATGGTGTCTAAGGCTAAGGCTAACGCCTCCCCCATCTACCTTCCCCCAACACTGTGCTGGCACTGTTCTAGTACTTAGTACTGTAGATAGAGAGATGAGTAGTTGAAATAGTAGTTGAAATGTGATAGAGGGATGATGGATGGAGGAACCGCTGGATTCAACCTAAGGGTGGCAAATCTCTATATGGCTAACAGTCAAAACATGAAAAATCTTGAGAGGGGTAGAGGATGTGTATGTACTATGGGGCTTCTTCCATAACGGCTAGACGCAATGAAGAGGTGGGTTGCGCGGCTTGCGCTTGATGTTATAGTTAGCACCAGAGGAATTGGCTAAGTGAGCTAAGATATTTAGCATCATAGAATATGTGAGAGTGGACTATGTTGACGTCGCTTGCACTAGTATGTATAAAAGAGAAGGACGGGGGATAGGGTTCATGAAAGGTGAAACTTTATAGGACATAGCAGGGGAATATAAGTCACTAGAACTAGATTTATTGGATCAGAAAATAAGAAAATACTTTTTGGAGAACTGGAGGATAACTATGTATATACATACTTATCCCATGGCTCTTCACTTAATATATATGTGTTAGAGATACAAAAACTATAGATATAATATGGGTATCTCTGGTGTGTATGCGTGTGATATTCATTTATAGTATAAATCGTACATTTTGTATGATGAACTTTATATAACAAATTATGTAGTCTTTTTTATATTTTAAATAAAGAGTCTTATCAGCATGACATGTATAGGTATGTATATGTCTTTATGCAGCATAAAGTCGGTGTTCGATCGATATGGCAGAGCAAAGGAGGAGGAGCTTGGTGCAAACCCCAACACAGAGCTTAAGGTATGACTTTGTAAATGAGATCAACAAACATGCATTAGCTAAATTCTATTGCTGACAGAGTGGTGATTTTTTCTGCTGGCTTTTGTGTTTTGTAGACTTCCTATTATTAATGGTTTAGCAAACAAATAAACCCAAGGTGTCAATAACAAGAGTGATAAGTGATAATTAATTACCTTTATAATAGTAGACTTCAGTTCATGTTTAAAGAAAATGTAGGGACAAGTTAGACATAGACGATATCGGTTAGCTGTGTGTTGTGTAGTCACAAAAATTTGGTTCACACTGCAAGCTATGTTGTGCTTGCAGAAATATTGTGCTCAGATCTGAAGAACTGCACCATCCATATGCATCTCTATCGCAAAACCGATTTCATGTCTTCTCCCTTGTACGTATTATTAATCTATTATATCTCTTCTAAAAAATAATAATAAAAGATAAGGAAGCCTCAACTAATATACAAAAGCTATATTTCAATAAATTTTTTTGCCAAACATTAAACATATGTTAGTTAGGGCTGTGGACTATATGTTAGTTATTAGTTATTAGGATGTTTCTGCTGGAGCAAGCCTGAGGATACAGCTCATTAAAGAAACCCGTGCTTACCGGCTTACTGGAGTTACTGCTCCCATGCTATATAGCAAAACGAAGGTTCCCAATGTGCCATATGAGATTAAATGGACACCTACTTTTTCAAGACTAGAAAAGGGCTTTCTATTATATACCCAAGGATTAAACAAATTCTAGACAAAAATACTAAGATCTAGTCGCCTTGCATTGTATTGGTTCATTTCATTTGGCTTTCATACATTCAACTTAAATTTTTAGCAGTTCAAATATCATGGTACTTCATTAATTATTATCTAGCTCAAATTTGTCTCCATTGCATATACCATATACGTGCACAAGTTTGAGCGGACCATTATTCTTGAATATCGCTAGTAAATGGTAACTTTCCATCCATTATTGCATGTCAATTCTTAATTACACGTGAATGACATGTAATGTTAGCATCGACTGCTTGCACATATATGAGCAGGGTGACACATAAATGACAAAGAAAAAGGTAGTAGTAAACTTCTCTTGTGACACTAGTAATTTTCAGCATACCACAAAATTACCATAAGGAGACAAAAATTGTTCCCAATAACATTGCCAAAAAAGTATGGCAGAGGCTTTAGGGAATTTAGTTGTGGTCGTCTTAGAGGTGTTCAACAACCTACTCCTTCCATTCTCTTTTATTTGATGCTTCTTAGTTCAAAATTGAATTAGTCAGCAACAAATATTCAAGAATGGAGGTAGTAACTAATAGGATTTCACTAAAATGATTGCTCAAGACATACCAAAACATGTCTATGTGTATGCGATCGCTGGTTTATCTATGGTGTTTACCCACCGCACAAAGTGTTTTGTAGTTTAGACTTTAGAGCCAATCCTACCAATCTAGCTTATGAAGCAATTCTAGGAATTAAGCCTGCGCATAGGTTGCGAGTAAGGAAACTGAAAAAAAAATGCAATATGAGCAGGGGGTGCTGCTTGGCCCAAGGTTTTGTCCCATGGTTGCTGACATCCTAGTCCTAGTAAAAACTCTACCAGCAAGTATATATGATCCACGTTATGAAGGCTCTCCTGGTTATAGCCTTTGGTCGCCGCCAATGTGACGCCAAGTCACCAAGCGAATCCACGAGCCTCTCTTCTGGCTTCTTGACACCATATTCACATCAGACCAATTTTAGACCATAGTTAGTGGAGTATAGTCATCTTTGACAATAATATCCACAAGATCGTTCAGTCAAAAAGTACTTATCCATTGGGAGTATTATGTTTTATAAAAATTCTCCACATCTAACATTATGAAATTAGTCCCCTGAATTTCTTAAATTATGCACCTTTGCCATTATAAAAAATAATATAAAATACACATCGTAATTTTCCATAAAAGCCAAAAAAATCGAAGCTCATATGGACGTCGGTCATGAATCGCCTCCATGGAACATTGGCTTTGGGAAGATTACACGAACATCTTACATGAAACATTAGGAATAGACTGCATTTATTACACGCCCAAGTAGACCTAGCTGAAGTGACTGTGAGCCGAGCCATGGAGCACCACCATCATGAAAGTGGCATGACCACAGTTTGTCTCACCATCATTGATTCACCATGATAAGGAAAATGCTCATATTAGGTCTACTGCACGGACCACTCTTCCTAGGATTTCCGGCCTTGAGCTGGTACAGACTTGCTCCAATTTGTGATTTCCCACCCTCTGAAACTGAAAAATATTAGAAGATCAGCAGCCAGTATATGCTTCTCTGTTTATCAAACCTTTGAAAATTATAAACCTTTAACAAATTCTAAAAGGGTTGAAACCATCAGCAACTTTGCACTTAAGCTTGTTTCAGAAAGATCACCTGTTCTTTGCCTCCCTGGCGCATGCTCTATTGCTTTCAAGTGCTTTAATTTGGGATTGATTTAGCTCCATTGAGATGTCACCATCTGTGTGTGAGAAGCGTAGATATCAGCAAAGAATTACATTAATGCATATGTCTGGTTTGCTAGTCATAAAAAAGGTTTTTAAAATTTAATGTGTCTAAAATGGAATATCAATTCAAATTGAAAGAATTTTTTGTATGTCTTAATTGCTGTTATACAATCATTGTTCCTCAGCAATTCCCAGCTTCTTATTTTGTATATATTTATTTCTTTATTAAAATAATGGCACACCATCACATGTACTTCAGTTATTTCATTATTTCAACACTACTAAGCTAATAGTCCCAATATGCTTAGCAACTTCTGTTCGTATATCATTACCTTTTGGCTTTTCTAGATGTGGCATTACTTAACTGTGCTTTCACATTCAATAGTTCTGGCAAAGGGAGGCAGCAAGCTTGAGACAACAACTGCAAAACTTGCAAGAAAATCATCGGTATGGCGACAAAACCATGCAAGTTTTATAGATAAATGAATAATTTTTTTGCCTTAAATAAAAAGAACACCATAGGAATCGCATATATTCTGAGTTTGGTAACATACAGAAGTTTGTTCCAATCGATCCATCTCATATTTTGTTTAGAAAATGTACTGAAGCTTAAAACACACTACAGTAGAATAAGACCAACTGATGAGCACACAGAAATATTCAGTTCCATATTGAATGTGCAATTAAAAGCTCATAGTCAAGGTAAAACCAAAATTTGAAGAGGCAATCAAGAACCAAATATATGCCCTAATACAGATCATCATCCATATGTCTTGGTAGCAAAACCTGAGTGGAGGCTAACTAGAACACCTCCAGAATCCAAAGTGTACAGCATGGATGCAAACCTTCAGTCATCCAAGTTCTATGCATTCTGATTAACATCAAAAGAAGCAGATACACATGAGTTTCTTTTTCTTTTGAGCACTCTTTTACTTGCAGTCCCTCTTTTTCCAAGAAACACAGAACTAATACATACCCAGAGGCTGAGTCCAGAAAAAATAAATGCGATAAGCTAAGGTCAAAATGTACCTACTACTTTAAAATATATTCAAACTTAAAGCATAACAAATAAGTAAAATGGTTTGAGTACGTGCAGGCAATTCACGGGACAAGATCTTTCCGGATTGGGTGTCAAGGAACTTCAAAATCTAGAAAATCGACTAGAGACGAGTCAACGTTCCATCCGGGCAAAAAAGGTGCAAATGCTAACCAATTTTTTATTCTTTTACTAGAATTGCCTTATCCAAAAATATAACTGAGGGTCTCTATTACTATTACTTTCAGGATCAACTCTTGGTTGACGAAATTCACGATCTGGATCGAAAGGTTCTGGCACATTCTATTGTTCCTACAAAATATAATGTCTACGAGTGGATTTCGGCAAACTAACTCTATATGGGCTCATTCCTTTGCAGGGCCGTCTCATTCAACAAGACAACATGGAATTATATAGAAAGGCCAACCTAATTCATCAGGAAAATACCGAACTATATAAGAAGGTATTTGATAAATTAAGATGGATGGATTAATATGATATGCATCTCATGTCATTACTGAAAGTGATTTATTCTAAGCTCAGCTCTACGAGAAAGAAGCAGCCAGTGAAGTCAACCGAGATTCAACAGCTCCATACAGCTTTGCAGTTGTCGAGAAAGCTAATATTCCGATTCATCTTGAGCTTAATACTCCGCCGCAAGAAAATGATGTTGAGCAGCCTGCACCTCCTAAATTAGGGTAACCGATTTTGTGCATGGGGACTATTTACTCCGTTCTAATTCATTGTATAGGATTTCCTTTGACTACTAACTGAATACTTGCAGGTTAAAACTAAATCCGTGAAGACATGCTGTATGGAATTGCTTTTGCTCACTGTCCTCGAAGGATGCAACTAAAAGCATCACCCAAGAATGGTTGACCATGATGGGCTTAAGAACATAGCAACACAGAGATAAAAGTATGCGTGCAACACTGCAGCGGCCAATTGACAATGATGTCTAAATCTATGTCAAATAAGATGCATCTTATTGAAGAATGCAGGAATGGTTTGTATTATAACTACTTGACTTCACACATTATGCAAGTTTGTTAAACCAACATGGGTGTGTGGCAGTTATAAAATTTCATGTGAATTCAGTGTTGACAAAAACGTGTAAAGTGTGTATCGAAATTAAACACTGAAGTGCTGCTTCTAGTGTCTTGAAAGTGGTGTGTGGCATACCAAGCAGAAATGTCATTCCATTTTATATATCCATGTAGTCGTCCCAAAATAAATTAGTGCCATAAAAGGGATCGACATAAATATATGGATGTTTAGTTATCATTTTACCAAAGTTTAATAATAGCTAGACATTTATCTAGTGAATTACAGAGAAAATAAATGGAAGGAACAAGTTGTCATGGCCGAGCTGCATTTCTAAGAATCGGAGGAAGCATTTAATTCACTGTCTTTGTTCAACGAGACAACATTTATAAACCACAGAACTTAATCATAATCAAGTAACTGTCCACTGAATCCAAAATCTCGATAGCAGATAGACATGCAGAAATGAACTAACAATATGTCATTCAGATAATCAGATTTCATGGCCCGCCTACTATGCTCTCTTTTGGGAATGCTATCAAACAAACTGTCCATTTGGAATAATATAGGTCATCGTCGTGACAATATTCTTATTGCTGAAGAAAAGAACATTTATAGATCTTGAATAGCGACTGCGAACGACTATATGACACCGCCGAACACTGCACTGTCTGCAGATACTATGTTTGTTCAGAAGTGAATACATACATATATTGCAGGGAACCAGCAGGCGTAGCGACGATACTAATATCGAAGTAATAACAAGTAGATAGAAGCCGACATCATCCCCGGACACATCTGGGCCTGGGGCGGGGCGATTGCAGTCGGCAGCGCCTTTCCCGCCCATCCTCTCCATGTTGCGGTGCCATCCCGCATGAGGCGATGGAGAGCCCTGCAGAGAGGAAGGTCATCAGAAGCAGAGCACCCGCAGCCATGAGAGCTAGAGGCACGTAGGTACGTACCGAGGGACATGTGGAAGCCGCGGGCCTTGAGCTCGCGGTACTCCTGGCAGAGCGCGCAGGGCTCGCAGCAGAGGGACATGTGGACGCAGCAGTCGGCGCAGGGCTTCTCCATGTCCGTGAGGCGGTACTGCGACCGCAGCCTGGAGCGGTAGCAGCAGAGGCAGCCCAGACCCGTGGCCGCCGACAGCAGCAAGTACAGCGACCCGCTGGATCACGCAGCACGCTTCGACACAAAATCAGCCAGCAAAAGAAAGTAATTAGCCGGATGATTGACTGGTGGTTTGTTCGTTGCATGATTGTTGCTCACGGTCGCTTAGTATTTGATACGCACAGGTGGCTCCCTGGTCGACGATGCCGGCGATCCTCCCGAAGGTGAAGGAGGGGTAGAAGAACGTCGATCAGGCAGCCTGCGGTTGGGGGAGCGTGAGGTACAGCCGCCGGCGTCGTCGAAGCAGTCGCAGAGGCCAGACGACCACGCGCCGCCGGCCGGCGGCGGGTTCCCCTGCACGCCCAAGGCACCGTGAGCTATGGCGACGCGCACGTACGCCCTCGATCACGCGGCCCCTCCCCTCCCCTGTGCCGCTGTGGCGCGGTGGTGGACCGAGAGAGCAGCAACTGCCCGCGATCGGCTGCGCGTGCTCTCTACTCTAGCTAGCCCATAGCCTGTGCGTCAGCGGTGGGTGTGGCGGGGGCACGTATTTAACGGAGATATTTAATTATTTATCATTTTTACGGATGACATTTTAACATGTATCACTGACACGTGAGTTTGTCATCGTAAGAGTGGCAAAGGATTAGATATTACTTTTAACCACGGGTTTGGCTGTTCTGTTCGGGCTAGCGGGAAGTGGGGTACTGGGGTGAAGCGAATGTTTTCGCCGGGACACGCAAGGCACAGAGTACGTAGTCGCAGGTGTTGCCTACCTGATTGTGCTCTTTACTTCCGTTGGACCGTCTTTGATTTCTGAATTCTAACAGTCTGTGATGATTGACAGCAAACAGATGAGCTATGGAGTACTCATATGTCTAATGATTTTTTCGCTCTTAATTGTTCTTCTGATGCTGCTGTATTGTGCCTACACAAAGTTTTTTTTTATCCAGATTTTCGTCGGGACTCATTTCTGTATTCCCATGACAATCTTTTGTTTTTTGGATAACACGAGTACTCCTATCGATCAAGTGATGCTGCTGTCATTATTCCGAGGCCAATACTTTCAAAAAAATAATTTTGCTCCATTCATTTTAGGATCAGGTATGCCTTAGTATGTTGTATTCTGCGACCATAAGCCTGGTGTGTACACGGACTGGCCACTCACTTTGCAATGAACAAGTTTCAGGGTTCAAAAATTCTTCATTCAAAAGATATATATGAATCTGAGGAATGAAGCTGCAGTCCATGAATTCAAACTTTTCTTTGGGAATTCAAAAGAAGCTGGCTATGAATACAATCCAAAAGTAATCGGTTCTGATTTAGGTGGGGAAAGAGATTGGGACTTGAAGGATTATATCATTGCCTTCCATTTCCGTGTAATCTTAGTTCCGCTTTATTTGGCAATTTGAACAATGGCATGTGTACGAACTCAAATGTATTCACTGCTAATTTGTATAGTTTGTATAATTAATTTGTACTACTAATATCTGCCAGTTTATCAAATCTTGTATTTTTCACACTGCTCATTTCGACCTACTCACCTAATTATTTTTTGGGACTTGGTCACATTTCACCTCAGCACATCATTCCTTGGGACTTAGTCACATTTCACTTACTGGTCAAACAAACCAATGATACAAAGCCAGCAACTAAACATGAACTAACTCTAACCACAGGAACAGGAAGGTAAACAAACATAATACTGCAGGATGCGCTACGTGGCCAATCAAGTCAACCAAACAAAAGGCCAAACAGACCCAATGTCGCATAGCATAACACAATGCTCGTTCCTGACCGTTTGTCCCCGTGATCCGGCAGAGGCCCACCTACTTCGCGTTCCCCGCTGCCGTGGTGTACTCTGCCTCGGCGGTGACTTTGACACTAAGTTTGACCAACTGGCTTTATTAAAAAAACCTACAAAAATATGAAACATTCAAGTCATAGTTAAAAGTATATTATATGTTAAACTAAATCACAATAAAAATAAATAATAATTATAATTTATTAATAATAAGAGATCAAAGAACCAATAAATTGAGACAGAGCGAATACCTTTTAACAATTAACAGAAAATAGATGACGCTCAAGTTTTGAAACCCGAAGGATTGAGTGATATTATCATCAATATGTTTTCCATTACTTTCCATAGTATATTGTTTACTCATGGAAAGAACAAAATCCGTAATATTCTTTTTCCCGTGTAGTCGTGGACTGTGGAGGTGTGGTCGAACTGGGGAAGAAATGTCATCAACAAAAATTCCTAGAAAAATAAAACCCAAAAGCTCAGCTCTCCTCTGACGTTGATTTGTGATCGGGCGGTTACTGGAGCCCGGCAGCCTGGCCAGTGATGTGACGCCCCCTCCCCTAGTCTTATCCCTCCGCCCGCCTCGGGCAGGGGAGCCGCTGAAGGCTGAAGCCATGGCGACCACGCCGACCGCCGCATTCCTCCGCCTCACTCCGGCCCCGTCTCCACGCACCGCGCTCCCTCCTTGCTCCGCTGCCATGCGCCCGCCCTCGGTTTCCCTCTCCCTATCCCACTCGCTCTCCGGCTGCCGCAACCGCCGCCTTGCCGCCATGTCCAAGGACACCGCCAGCAGCAAGGGCCAGGAGCAAGAGCAAGAACCCGCACCGTCCGCGGCGGAGGATGGAGGAGCGGACAAGAGCAAGGAGGCGGAGGGGGCGTCGCCCGGGGAGAAGAGCCCTGAGGCGGTGGCGGCGGAACTGAAGGAAGTGCTGCGGGCGCGGAAGGAGGCGGAGGCCGCCGAGGGCGGCGGCGGGTGGTGGGCGGGCGTGGCGCAGGAGATGTCCGAGATCGAGTGGCCTGCGACGGGGAAGGTGGTGGGAACCACCGGCGTGGTGCTCGGCGTCATCGCGGGCTCCACCGTCGCGCTGCTCTCCGTGAACGCGCTCCTTGCCGAGCTCTCCGACCGCGTCTTCGCCGGCCGCGGACTCCAGGACTTCTTCTCCGGCTGACGACGCGGCGTCAGGTTTTGTTCTGGATTAGGATATGCGTATTTGGTTTTGTGTACCCTGTAACTACTGTTTTCTTGCAATTTGGAGATACTAGAGGTTAGGGTGAGTGGGTGACAGATCTAGATCTCGAGTTCAAATTATGCCTGGTTTTCAGCCTACAAGAAAAAATGCTGAGCTTCTTATGAAAATAGTTCTGTTACTAATCTGTGAAGTGCACCTTGTTGCTGATTCAGAAAAGCCTATTCTGAAGATAATTGCTGGAGTGATTGCCTCAATAGCACTTCTATATTTTTAAAAACCATATAATGAATGCCATGCTGTTCAGATTCAGTAGCACAGTTGTACTTTAGACTAACTGAATGATGTTCGGTGCCTTTGTTCCCACCTCCCCTAGTAGCTTTATTTCTTCTCTGATGATGAGGTAACTGACAAATCGGTGCATGGAGAACTGGAGACTTGTATACGACAAAAAAGGGACTGTGGCATGCTGATGTGGGGTTTCCTCTCAAGAAATTGTACAATTTGAAGGATATGAGTTTCAGGGAGGATTTTTATCTCAACCTTGGTCGAACTGTCCAGGACGCCCAGGTATGGAATGGGTTTTCAGTCTAATGGCATTAGCCTTATGCTTCGTGCTGTTCGGTTCACCATAGGAATTATAATTGCTTGTTTCAGTGGCAAGTCTCTTACACCATTACAAGTAGCTTAATCTATTGTCTGTGCAATTTTCCCTTGGGTAATAATATTACCATGAAGGAAACAAGAGTAAAACTATCCTCATCTATACTGGAGATCTTTTTGAGTCACTTTGTATTGAGGTACGGGTCTGGATTATTTTCAATGGCGGTACAGAGTTGAATTATTTTGATCTCCGATGAATGCTATGTATACAATTGTAAGTTGTTGTTGCTGCGATGTGGCTGGATGCAGTGACATTAATGTTGCAACTTGTCTTATGTTCTAGCTCTCGAGAACATTAATTGAAAAATCATGTTTCTATTTTCTATTCAAAAGATTTATGTTACGACCTTTTAGAGTGAGTTCTACATTAATAAGGTATTCTTTTCTCAAAACATAGGAATAGGAAAAAACAAAGGATTAGAGCACATGTGTGATTGAAATCCTATAGGAATCTATAACACATGAAAGTCATTAAACAAGGGTTTGGATACTGAAAGAAAAGAAAAAAAAAAGGAATCCCAAGACACAAAGGAAAAAAAACATGGTCCAACCTCATGCTTATTTTCCTCCAAAACTCCCATGGAAGAGCCCATTCCATAGGAATTGGTAGGATTCAAACCTTTGTTCCAAAGTCTCCTATAGGAATTGGATCATTCAAAACTCCTCTACTTTTCCTATGTTCCAAAGAAGACCTAATCTCTACTACTTAAAGGCTACAAGGTGATTCCCACTGTCACTTCACACTTTGCTTCTCTGCTCCGATCAACACTGACAACTGGGCCCCCATTGCCCTTCCTTTCTGCTCCATTCTCTCCTCCGCCTCCATGTTTCAACTTCCCAATCCCCATTGTTGTTCTGCTCCATCCCTCCTCGTGCATCGCCATTCAAGAGCCACGCCTGCGCTGTCATGGATGGGATATTTAATTATTTGCCACTCTTATGGATGTCAACTCACCATTTATCACTCTTACGGTCGTCTTTACATATTTGCCATTGGAGGAAGAAAATTTCCTAATAAAATGCCCTTTTCGCTGACGTGGCGCGCCACCCAGGTATGCCAACGTGGTGAAGTTGTGTTAAATGACCTCTTTGCCCTTCTTCTTTCTTCCCTCCCCTATGCTTCTACTGCTCGGCGCACGGGGTCATCGACGACGCGGCGTGGCCGAGCTCCCACCCCATCCCACGGAGCTAGTAGGGGAGTGGCGCCGGTGGGCGGGACCGGCCGGGGAGGGGCCGTACGGTGGGCAGCGGCGCCTGGGGGTGGCAGGCAGGCGAGGCCGGCCGGGGAAGGGTGGCAGGCGGCGAGGCCGACAGGGGAGGGGCGGCAGGCAGGCGGCGGCGTGGGGCGCGCACAGGGACGGGGCGGCAAGCGGGCGGCGGCGGCGGCGCGTGGGGGTGGCGGTGGCGGCAGGCGCAGGGTCGCGTGGGCGGAGGTGGCGGCGGACGGGAGGGACACCGCGGGCGGGGAGGGGGCGTACGGCGGGCAGCGGCCTGTGGGGGTGGCCGGTCGGGGAGGGGCGGTAGGCGGGCGAGGCCGGCAGGGGAGGGGCGGCAGGTGGGCGGTGGCGTGGGGCGCGCACGGCGACGGGGCGGCAAGCGGGCGGCGGCGGCGGCGCGTGGGGGTTGCGGCAGGCACAGGAGTGCATGGGCATGTGGGGGTGGCGGGCGGCGGATAGCGTGGCAGGCGACAGCGCGGCGAGCGGAGAAGCAGAGCCAGCACGGGAGATCGTGGTCGAGGCGGACAGATGAAAGAAGATAGTGCTGACAGATGGGTCCCGCATGTCATAGGGAGAGTACATTAGAGATAGCAGGGGCATTGTGTCATTGCCACGTTAGCAGACCTAGGTGGCGCGGCACGTCAGCAAAAGTGGCCACCGTGGCGCGCCACGTCAGCAAAAAGGGCATTTTATTAGGAAACTTCCTCTCTCCAATGGCAAATATGTAAAAACCACCGTAAGAGTGATAAATGGAGAGTTGTCATCTATAAGAGTGGCAAATAATTAAATATCCCATCATGGATAATCAAATTGAACAAATGAATTATCCTTTGGAAGGAAACCAGAAGCTAATTAGTGATTTGCAGCAAACTATGATTCTTGGCTTCGACATTCTGCTGATTTGAGCAGAAAAAACTGAACTCACATAGGTGGGTTGTATTTTTCTTTATTCTGGTTACTTTATGGTTATCTAAACACAAGGCTTATACATTTTTTTAGTATGATATAAATGTCCGTACCACAACTACATGTCGAATGGTCAAAGTTGTGAAAAATTCAACAATGACAAGTTTTTGCAACCGAGGAAATATTATATTGCCCATGACAGGAAAAGACACATTTGGCATGATTAGGCCACATGGATTTTGGCCTCCAACCAGATAGAGTCATGGAAGCCTTCCAGACGAGCCCTAAGCCAACATAGTTCGGTTTAATAGAGCAATATTAGTTATTTTAGCTTCATTCATTAGTTGATGCTTGCACGCACATGGCATTGGAATTTTGACATACACATATGCTGATCCACCTTAGTGTTTTGGAAATCGTTAATATGTATGGATTTTATTTGGTTTTGGGAATTCAAACTGACTAATGTATACCCTGCAATCCCAAATTTGTCATGTTTTTTCCTTTTACAACCTGCAGATAAGTACATATGCTTGTTTATTTAGTGCATGCTTGAAAGTTACCTAAATCAGAGATCCCCTAAATAGTTTCTGTATTGTTCCTTTGTGAGGTGCCTCCTCATGTAGATCAAGGTTACTGCTTCACACGTCTCCAGTTCTCCACCTCCAGTAGAACTGTGCAAATTTTATTCTATAATTAAAAAGAACTAAGCAGCAGTACACATTTATAAATTTCATTTTCTTGGATCATAGTGCGTTACTCCCTAATTGTTTATGGTTGGTAAAATTATATGTATATCAGTGTCATGACCAGAAATACACATTTAAGGGAGGTTCATGCTTCTGGTATTTGCATTTGCATCCTGCTAACGATTTCAGAATTGCATGAAAATAGGAGAATGCGATGAAGACACCAACATGGTACATTACGTTGACTCATATTGGTCCCAATGTCAAGAAGGATTACGAGAGGCTGAGATATGATGTTTATGGACTTGTTTTTAAGGGGCTAACCAGCAAGAAGTTGTGACCTTCTGATAAGCAGATAAGGTACTCCCTCAACTTAAGCGACCACAAGTTTGGTTTTGTTTTTTTTGTTGGATGGCTTATATTCTTTCATGATTGTTTGCCATGTCTTTCAAAAAAAATAATATTACTGTCTTAAAAAAAAGGTTTGCCATGATTGATGTGGCTATAATGTACAGTTCGATAGGTGATACTAACAATACGTAGATGTTTATATTGTTTTATGGATCGAGCCTTTAAGATGGCAGGCTTATGCATTAATATTAATGTGGTTAGTTTAAGGCGGATATTAGCGTGATTAGTATAAGGCAAGGTGTTCAGTGGTTTCAATTTTACATCATAGTGCACATCAGGTGTTCAATGCGTGTCCTCAGAAGAACAGTGGATCACTGATATCATTACCATGTGGATGATTTGTAGTTGTGGCATCTCTCTTTGTTTTAATTTGCAGCCTAGCTAGAGATATTCAACACATACATGTTCGGTGAAGCTGATTTTCTTCTGCAAATTCCATTATCAGTTAAGGTTTCTTCCTCAAGACATGGCAGCTATGGTGTCATCAGCATTGTGCCTAACCCCTGCTGGTCATGGCACTCTTGGCTCTAAACTAAAGTCCATCTGCAGACAAAGAGAGCTTAATTACACAACACATCAAATACACTCTTTTGTCAAATAAAATTATCTGCTAGCTATTTGATTTTTTTTTGTGGCAACAAATGAAACTAAGTTGCAACTAAGTCCAAGTCTATGGTAACTTTCTTCTTTTATTTCCTTTTTTTTTTGAAAGGTCCTTTTCTTTCCTTTGTAGGCTGTATAGGGGGAAGGAGTTGTGCGACGAGTGACTGAGCGATACATAATGGATGATGCTCCTGTGTACCATAAAGACTACATTGGCAAGGGCCCCACCAGGGGGGTGGCTTCCTCATCTCGGGACCTGTTTCTACACCCAAGAATGCAACTGCTCCCAGTGATCTCAGCTGCAATGGCGACTTTCCATTTTCAGCTGCAGTGGTGAATAATTCATTTTTTTCAAATACTTGTGGATTTGTACTCGATTTCCATATAGTAAGATATATTGGTTGGTGACTTCTGTAGTAGAATTCGAGATGTTTAGACCTCACTTTACGTGCGGTTGAAAGGAGCACTACATATATCCTTATCCTATTTCTACTGAGGGCTGTGCATCAAGTTGTGCTTCTTTTCGCGTTGCAAAGACCAAGTGCACATTTTCAACGAAAAGAAAATAGCATTGTTGACAGGAAAAAGGCATCAGCAAAGATATGCTCATATGCATACTGCCATAGTCTGTTATTTGGTTCAGGCAATGATGCCTCATAAACTAATCTCTGAATGTAGTTACTTGCAATGGAAGCAGCCGATCATTCAGTACATTGCCGTGTGCACTGAAAACTAGGTCTCCATACAGGTCTAGTTTGGTAACTCAAAGGTTAGAGAAATTGGAATGGATTTAAATCTAAAATAGATCAAAATCCCCTCAATCCCTCTCAATCTGACCAAACCTATTCAATTCAAGTTATCGAACTAGAACTAAAAAAGTTAAGCTGTTTGGATGAGAAGCTAGCTTCTGGATTCTTAAAAAAAGCTAGCTTGTGTGGATCCAATTCAAACACAGCCCGAGTTAGTTAAAAATATTTTACCAATTTCCTTGATTGCTCCCTCGTCGCATGGGAGAGAAGGATTAAACAAAGCGAATGAGAATGTGTGATATGAATCTCCCCCTCCAGTTTCCATTTCATTGTCTAACATATTCAGTTACCACTGTTTTTAGGGAAAGTTCCAAGAAATGGGACGGAACATAAGGCATATCCATCTTCTCATTGGATATCTCACCATCTCACAGTCCACCCAAAGTTTCTCCTGCTCATCCAAAAAATCTTTACTGGCTCATGTCCACTGAATCAGCAGGTCAAGGCAATAATGGCCAATCCATGTTCACAAAGCATTGGAGTATTGGACCATGTTCAGCGCATGACCATATAAACGGAAAGGGACGTCTGATATTCGCACAAACGTAGTAGGGTCAAAAGCGCGGCGACTGTCGACGGCAAAGCGATGAAGAAATTTGACTGGAAACATCTCGGAGGAACCCAAAAGCTATTGGTTTCGTCGCATTAAGCCGGCCAATTTCTCATCATTAGTACCCGAGATATTGGAGCAAGCAAGAATCACTAGTAACGTAGAGCAGCTTCTTCGCCATCGTGCAAGAATTCGAAGAGCAACAAAACTTGAGAGCAGCGTTGATTCGCTCTGCTCTTATTCTCTTTCCTTCGATACAAGCGCAAAATCCTGGCTGCTTATTACCGTCATGCAGGTGTAGCATCGTCTCCGGCGCCGGGAGACTGGCTGGCTGCAGATAAACTTATTGCTTCTTGTTGATGACTGCGACGGTGCCGTCTTTGTTGGCGACGATGACGGTGGTCGCCATGCCGAGAAACATGCCGTGCTCGACAACGCCGGTGATCCGGAGCAGCCGGTCGCTGATGTCGCGCAGGTCGCCTCGTATCCCGTCGTCGAAGAACATCTCCACGATGTAGTTGCCGTTGTCGGTGACGAAGGGTGCCTCCTCCTCCTTGCCCTCGGCGGCGGGCACGGTCCTGAGCCTGGCGTGGAAGCCCGCCAATCCGTCGAACAGGTTGCGGATGAGCCCCAGCGTGTGGGGCGCGCCGAAGGGGACGACCTCGACGGGGACGGCGCCGGTGCAGCCGAGGCGCGGCACGAGCTTGGACTCGTCGACGATGACGACGAAGCGGTCGCCGGCGCCCTCGATCATCTTCTCGCGGAGCAGCGAGCCGCCGCGGCCCTTGACGAGGTTGAGGTCGGGGTCCACCTCGTCGGCGCCGTCGATGGAGAGGTGGATCCTGCCGGCGCCCGCGAGCGGGAGGAGCGGGATCCCGGTGCGGGCCGCGTGCGCCTCCGTCTTGAGGGAGGTGGGCACGCCCGCGACGCCCGGCAGCGCGCCCGCGCGGAGGAGCTCCCCCAGGCGGTCCAGCGCGTGCGCCGCCGTGGAGCCCGTGCCCAGCCCCAGCGTCATGCCGGGCTCCACGAACTCCACCGCCCGGTGCGCCGCAACGCGCTTCAGCTCGTCCTGCGTCAGCTTCCCGGACAGCGGCGGCGACGCGGCGGCGCTGCCCATGGTGAACTCTTTTTTTTCTTTTTTAGGCGGGGGTCGGAAAGGTGCGATGGGATGGGGATAGGAGAGGGAGGCGGGAAAGCAAGGGCAGCGAGCGAGCGATAGGTGAATAGGGAATCAATCAATCGGGGATTCGGGGATAGGGTGCGCAACCGGACGGACGCGGCGCCGCATTTAAAGGCATTGGAATGCGTGAAAGCAGGCATGATACGGCCCTGCTGCAAGCAGCCAATTTACAGTACTTTTTTTCTGATATGGACAATTTATGGAGGAAATTCTCGCTAGAAAAAAAAAATGGAGGTTTATGTTTTGGAGGAGAGGAATTGAGGTCATAGGAATTTGGAACAAAAGAGTTTGTGATACAAAATATTAAATTTGCTTCTTAGAAGAGAACGAGGGGGTGGGGGAGGCCAGAAATAAACAAAAAGCAAAAATAGAAAAGACGAAGCCAGTCAGAATTCTGTGCTCATTTGTTAGCGTAACAATTGCCTGGGATTCTAAATTCCAAAAAGTCGTGAGAGAAAACTGAAATAATATAAGTACTAGTAGCAGAATACGTTGAGCAGTGAGCGCTGCTTCTCGAGCTGGGGCAAGAAAGCTATGCACGTGCATGATTCATGGCGTTTCGGGCGGCCGCGTACAGACGCAGTCAAGCGTGTCGGAATGATCCATGCTGCCGACGCCCGGCCGGCCGGAGCATACCACACCAACGTGGTTCAATTAACCAGGAACTTAACAGCCGTTGTCGTCTAGTTCAGTCGACCTTCCTTTGCTACGTATCGGACGGACGTCAACGTCCATCGACCGTTACGTTAATCCACACAACACTGGCCAATTTTGTCTTACCATCTGTGCCGTAGGCTCGGCCCAGGGAGAGAGAGAGTCCAACACTATTGGGCTGGCCCGCCGAGGCTGACACTGCTGAGTTTGGGCCACATGCCAACGGGCCAACCCCTCGAGGCGGCGATTCGGCCCAGATGGGCTCTGACAGGTCGCCGAGGCGGCGGCACTGGTCTGGATTGCGCGCTCACGTGGCAGACAGAGCGGCAGAGGAAATAAACAGGGGTTCGGAACCGAACGTGGCGCTTTGAAACTTTGCAGGTGACGCACACGAATTCAAATCCCATTCCAGAGCGTGCAGACAAACGTGGGGCACAGACAAACGGCAACCTGCGTTGCAGCCTTGCAGACCGTGTGGGGATCGTTTCTGTCCCAAGTTTGAATTCATACCCCACATGCGCATCTCTCCACGTTGAACACTGTAGATCTTGCTTCTTCAGTTTCGAGCTTTGAAGATTGGTCATCAGCTATGATCGTTCATGGCTATGCTGCTGCAATGCTGTTCACGGGCGCACGGTGAAAAAATTCAAAGAAGATGAGGAGGCGACAGGTGTTTCTGAACTGCTACAACGAATTCATTTCTAACCTCCCAATATCAAGAACAACGCAAAAACCCAAGAATTACTTTACAGTGTTGTTCCCTTCCCGTTTTTAATCTCCGCGGCAGTATCTGTCGGTCATGCATTGTTGAATCCATGGTTCTGGTTCGATCCATGGCAACCCCGGGCTCCCCTGACCTCCTTGCACACCCGCTCCAGCATCGCCAGGAAGTCCCTGACGATGACGAAGATCCGCAGCGGGCTGGCCTCCTCCCTGCCGACGTCGCCGTGGTAGTACTCGGTGATGTCCCTGACGTGCGCCAGCACGCGGCGCTCGCCGTCCTCCAGCTCCCGGATCACCTCCTCGGCCTGGCCCACGAAGGGCGCCATGAGGGCGACGAACCGCCGGCCCCTCTCGTCGCCGCCGCCCAGCTGGTCCGACCCCACCAGCGCCTTGATCCGGGACAGGCCGTGCGCGAGGCTCGACACCGAGGTGGTGAGCACGTCCAGGTCCACGGTCGCCGTCTTCCTCACGTTGGTGAGCTCGGCCGCGAGCCCCGTCGCGATGTCCGGCTCGGCCCCCGCCGCCGCTGAGGCGCGCGCCCGCGGCTTCTGGGACCGGATCATCTCCTGGACCACGAAGTGCAGCAGCGTGGTCTTGCCGTCCGTGCCCTTGACGTCCGCGAGCTTCAGCAGCGTGTCCAGCTTGAACGCCATGGCGCCGCCCCGCGCCGTCCCCACGTTCATCCGGTTCCCCGTCTTGAGCACGGCCTCCAGCAGCTTCAGGAACAGCTTGCTCGACATCAGCTCCCGGCACGCGTCCTTCGTCAGACGAGACGGCACGAGCGAGAAGCGTTAGCAGAATCCGATCACGTGCCGTTGCAACCAGCAGCGCGAGATTGATTGGGTAGTAGTACCTCGAGCATCGCGAACGACTTCCTGATGTGGCTCACTTCGTCGGCGAAGGTCTCCCGGTACAGCATGGCCTCGACGCGCGCGAACGCGCACGGTATCGTGAGCACCACCTTGACGAGCCGTTCGGCCGCGACCAGGCTGCCGACGTCGCCGTCGTAGCCCTCGAGCTTCTCCACCTCCTCCTTGGTCGGCGCCATCTTGATCAGCGCCTCCAGCTGCTGCACCGACAGGCCGTTCCCTGAACACCAACCCGACCAAACCATCAATCACCATGTAAAAAAGAAACGAGCCAAAGATCCGCACTTGTAAAGCGGGCGTTGATCGATTCGCGCGCAGTTTATTATTATTACCTTGCAGCAGGGCGGCGTAGATTTGGTCGGCGGTGGCGTTCACGGCCTTCATCAGGATGGTGATGTTCTGCAGCCTCTTGGGGTCCAGGACGTGGTGCCCGAGGGAGGGGCTCCGGCTCTGGGCGTCCTCGAGCTTCACCGAGCACCTCGCCGCGTCGTACCCGAACAGCGACTCGATCATCTGCTCGTCCAGTCTGCGATGCACCAAGCAGCGGTTGCCTCATTTCCGAATCCCACTCGCCGTCGGAGTCACAGGAGGAAGAAGAGCGCGCGGCAAGGGGGCAGGCGATTCAAACTTACTCGAACGAGCTGGAGCGGATCTTGTCCCACACCATCCGCCGGTTGGGCGCCGCGCGCACCTTGTCCCAGTGCAGGGGCTTCAGCTTGGTCAGCGGCGCGCCGTTCTTGCCGACAGCGGCCGCGGCCTGCCTGAACAGACCCGGTGGCGCAGGCGGCGGCGGGAGGGCGGGGCCATTGCTCCTCGGCCCATTCGGTCGTTGTGGCACTAGCAGGGGAGGTGGCGGCGGCGGCGGTGGGGGAACGGCCGGTCCACCACAACTTGTCTGGACGTTCTGCTGCTGTCTTACCACCAACGGCGGCGGAGGTGGCGGAGGCGGAGGCGGTGGCGCTGTTTTTCTGCTTGCGGCGTCAGAGCTCGCGGTCACGGCCTTCGCCTCTGCTTCTGCTTCTTCTGCGTGGCACGCGCTGCCGCTCAGGAATTTCAGGGACCTGACGGAGGACTGAGCAGTTCCCTGGAGCTCATGATCATTGAGCGGCGACTGCGCCGTCAACACGGACACCGCCGTGCTCGACGGGGAGTGCGCGCGGCGGTCCCGATCCTCACTGCCCGGCGTGCGCGGGCCCAGCGACGAATATGGACTCGCGACCCTCGTCTTATCTGAAGGCGTCGTTGGGCCAGAGCCCCGCCGCTTCGAGCGTACGGAGGGCGACGGCGACACGCCGTCGGCCTGGCCGCCCTTCGCGAGCTCGGAGTAGGAGAAGTGCGACGAGTGGAAGCAGCACGAGGAGTGGACCGACTCGGCACCGTCGTCGGAGCAAGCTCCACCGCCTTCTTCCTCATCACCGCACTTGGGCTCCTCGTCCTGCTTCGGCAGCGCCATCTCTGGCGCCGCCGCTGACGCCTTCCCCTCACCGTCGCGGCTGGCGTCGTCGAGGTACGGCTTGATGGCGTCGAGGTAGAACATGCCGGGGCCCGGTTCGAAGCTGACCTTGTTGGTGCCGCCACTCTGGTCGGCGCCGCCCCCGCTCCGGCGCTGAAACTTCCTGCACGTCAGGAACACCACCAGGACGGCGAGGAGCACCAGCGCCGCCCCGGACAGCGCGGCCGCCGCGGCGACGACGACCAGCTGCACGCCTTTCTTCTTGCTTCCGCGCTCGCCTCCCTCGTCGTCGCGCCGCGGGCTCTGCCTCGGTACTGCCGTGGCATTCCCTCTCTTGTGGTTGTGGCCGTGGGCGGCTTCTCCGGGGACCGGGAGCCGCGCGTCCTTGTGGTGCAGAGGTAAGCGGGCACGCGCCGGAGCCGGGGCCGGCGAGACTCCGACTCCATCTCCATGCCCGTGACGCTGCTTCTGCTTCAGGCCGAGAGTGTTAAGACCACGAAGCGCTCTGAACTTCGCGCCTCCGTTGTAGCCATTGTACCCATTGCCAGCTTCCTCGTTCTTCTCGCCGTTGCCGGTGATCAAGAAGAGAAGAGCGGCGCCGGCGAGGCATGCAACCGAGAAGAGGCAGAGCAGGCGGCGTCTGGAGAGACTGGACATGGCTGGAGGCATCAAACCATTTCAAGGGGAGTGCTGTTTGGTTTGGACTCCGGGAGGAAGGTGCGAAGGCTGCGAGATACAATAATCTTGCACGGATCGGCGACGGCCGGCAGCCAGGCACGTACGCGGGCGGCAGATAAGCTGGGCGTCAGTGCTACTCCAAGGAATCGCTGAGCAATGGCAGGTACGCGCGGCAGTGCAGTGACGGCATTGTTGCATGTACCTGCCTGTTTACTTTTGCATTACTGTGCCAGTGCACCTCTGCGTCCTGGCTTTTGTCTTGGATACTGTCTCTGAGGTCTGAGCTGGTAATCGTTAGTTTTTCATTGAGAAAAATCCACATAATATTTTTTTCCTTTTTACAATACGACTAACGGGTAAATAGTAGTACTGCATTTTTTTTTGTCGTTCCATATAATTTTCAGCTAAGCAAGAGCTCAGTGATAGTACTAGTACTAAATCAGATCAGATAAGCACCACCATTAGCAGATTATCCAGTATCATGAATCATGATCCGTTATATCGCTCAGTTTTCAAACGTGTAAAAAAACTGATTCGGCACAGAATTTCACACCATTTCACATGCTCCCTCCAGTTGTATTTGTTCACCTGTCCCTTTGTATGTTTGTTGTGCGATCTGCAGACTTGTTTTTTACCCCAAGGCTGCACTGGTCCAGCATTGCCCCCGTCGTACCGCTGATCCGAAGACCATTATCTGTTTCCCGGAAATGAAATGACTCAATGCACCTGGTCTCGGACATTTGAATTGGTCTTACTGCGTGTCAGGAGCTGTATTTATATAACCTGTACCATACCCTGGCCCCTGTGTGTTGTTGGATTGGTGGCATCTAGCAGCACGTGTGGTGTCCTGGCTGTGTGGTTGGATTTTGAGTGCCGCCGAAGGGCCTCAAGCACTCACAGTATACGAATACGACCCATGTATGGGGTTGCCAGGTTCTTGCTCCAGGTTCATCTGATCTGAAGAATGCTGTTATGAAAACAGGCAAAACAGCAAGAAAATTGGCAGCAAAAGAAGGCGCAGATTCAACGCACAGGAAGTCCTCTATAGAACAGGTTTGACGAGCATACCAAATCACATTGTTAAAGTCAGGAACGGCAGTTGACAGAGTGTGCCTGGGTTGGATTAAGCATGACTGAACTCTGAAACACAGCTCTTCTTCAGGCTTCAGCTCAACTGAGAGCCACAGGGAAGCTCAACAAGGACTGAAGGGACAAGGAGGTTGCTGGGCAATCAAACCGACGCTCGGCTTGCACCGAGTAAGCCGATGGGGACGACCCTGTCGACGACCACCCCGGATCAGATAGGATAGGACACAGCTCCATCTATCAGTGGGCGGCAACCGCATCAAGAAGTAGTGGCACGCATGGTTTGGTGGGTTGCCAAACTCGCCCTTTCCATTGATGGCATTGAAAGCCTTGCGTTTTGCAGGCAGGATCCCTATCAGCCTTGATAAACCCCCGGCAATCTGCCGGCTTGATTGGCGCAGCTGAGCGTGGAGCCGAAGTCCCAAATGGCAAGCAGAGATGGCCTTTGATGCCGGCGTGTATGGTCTTTACATGTAATACCATGTCAGTTCACTTTCTACCGGTACATCATGTAAACATTATTCCTGTGTTTCTTAATTACTGACAAGCGATTTCATCTTTCTCAACAAATTTAATGTCCAGGCTGTAGCCAGAAATCCAGGAGCACAGTGTAGTACGACTATCTGCAAGTAGTATCTACCATCCTCTGATCATGAGCCGTAATAGACTACCTCCCTCTTAGGAAAAGAGGAAGTAAGCGACGGCTGTAAATAGAGGACAGGTACCGTAAAGAGCAAGCAAAGGTCTCGTGTCTTGTTGATTTTTTTTAGAACACATTCTTCGTTTTGGTAGCTGATCTCGTGGGGGCGTCTTCGCCTCCACCTGGGTGAACGGGAGCCGCCCGTCCACCCAGCCCCGCCGCTTCTCCGCACGGCCAAATGGGCTGAATCTGAGGCCGGCCCATCTCCTCCTCCTTCTTCCTGCCGCCACCATCTTCACCTCCGCCGCCGGCGCCACCCCGCCATTGCGCCCGCCCCAACCACCCGAAGGCCGCCGTCGCATCGGCACCCTCATCGCGGCCTCCCCGCCGCCGCGCCGACCCGTCCCACGACCTCCACCGCCGTAGTCGCGCTCTCTTCCTCTTTCCCCTCCTTCTTCTTCCTCGCGTCGCCTGTGGAGCTCCCTCGCCCAACCTTGGCCCAACCGGCCTCCTACCCTACCTAGCCGGCGGTGCCCTCATTATGGATGGCAGTGGGGCGGGTTTGGGTCCAAAACCCGCGGGTTTCAGACCCGGCGGGGGCGGGGGCGGGTGTGCTTTTTTCCCCGCGGGGCCGTGGGTTCGGGGACCCGAAACAGTGCGGGTTCGGGGCGGGTTTCAGTCCCTGTCACCCCCGGTTTTAAAAAGTAAACCAGAAGCATACAATGTATGTGCCAGGATCGGAATCACATACGTAGAACATAAATGATTCATTACACAGTGCATATCAAGCGTAAGAATATCACTTATTACATCACAAGCGTCTTAGCGGAAGTCTTAAACAAAAACAAAGTCTGTAATCATCAGAGTAAACGCAGGAAGTGGTCTTCCAACTCCACAAGCAGCTGCCTGGGGGCAGCACCGGCCTAGAACTCATCGTACTCCTGGAAGGTCTGGGTATAATCCTCAGCCTCTCCATCTCCTGAGCAGCGGTTGCATTGAACGCAACATTGTTTGAAAATTAAAGCAAGAGTGAGTACTCATGCACTCAGCAAGTGTCCCATTTAGGCTAAGGTGGACTGGCTAGATTGCAGCAGCTTTTAGTTGGTCAACTTTTATTAAGCAAAAGTTAGCAATTTTATCGCTTAGAGTTGTGACATAAAGGTAAAGCATAAGCACTTAAATAAGTAACTGAGATAAACATCTTTGATCAACATCACAGCCCATAACCATAAGTTGCTCTAATCAATTGAGGGTCCAGGCTGCTCATAACCGTGAGCACGGCTGATGCATCAGTTTGTTAACACTCTCGATAGGTTGTACACTTTACCCATGGATCGTGATTTCCCATTTGCCGGGGTTTGCAAGACCCATTAAACACTCCTGTGGTGAGTGGCAGGTACTCTCACTATGAGACATTTACAAAGATTCACTAAAGACTAGCCGCCCGTTATAGGTTTCCCCTAGTTAAACATAGAGTTTCCTCCAAGTGGTGACTGATAAGAATATCAAATAAACGACTGCACCCGTCTTGGCAACAGAAGACCTATGCCCCAGGGCCCCTCTTACGCCATATTTTAGGGAAGCAAACTACAACTCTAGATCATCTAATTAATCAGCCAAGGATGCCCCATTCCATCCCACATGGTTGTACTGTTTTCCTGGGTGGTCGTTCGGCGAACCGATCCTTACGGTGAGACACTCGAGTAACCGACTCAAGCTCCCAAAAACCAACATGAACTAACAGTTCCAAGTGTTACCCCGATTATACATTCCCAACAGTGAAACATAAGTACAGAATTTAAAGTTGGGCACCAGCAAAGCTATCACATCCCAGCCCAAGGTCAATATCAAGACAACGAATGGCTAGTCATCCTTAGGTTGTTGAGTTGTGCAGGAAAGTAAGTTTTCAATGTAACGGGACATAGATAGGTTAAGGAACACTTGCCTTCTTCAAAGTGCTGTTCGGGTTCTTCCCAAACTACGTTCTCGGGTTCACCGGCAAACTCTTCGTCTACACGTTACACACAAATGCAATCAATACATGGGCAAAGGGGTAAAAACAGTACACCAAACATGTGCAACAGAAGCTATCAAGTAACTAAAATTATTCTACTCACTGGTACGAGCTTAACAGTTCAAAAATTATCTAATTTGGAGCTACAACGCAAAAGTTATGCATAAAACAAGTTAACAGGGGCATAAATCAAATAGATTTAAAAGTTCCAGGGTTCCAGTGCCAAGGTTCATGGATCTCGGGCTCAATATTATTAAAACAAAAGGTCTACAGTGCTAAAAGCCCTGACATGGGTTGAACTGCGAATATAAATAAGAAAACAGGGGCTAAAAGATAAATGCAGGGGCTTGGATTGCAAGGAAGTGGACTGCGGGTTGATTTCAAAGAAGGGCAGGGGCTCTTTAGCAAATCCGACGGCGGCTGACCGGGCGTGGACCGGTATGCACGTCTGATGTCCGTCGGATTAGAGGTGGGCGGTGCAGATCGGGGCGGGGCTTGGCCGGCGGTTGCGAGCAGGGTAGCGGCGCGGGCAGTAGCGTGCGGCCGCGGGCATGGTGGAACTCCGGCGAGAAATTCCCGCCGGTGAAGAGGGAGGTTCGAGACAGGGTTGGACGGGAAGACTCCTCACCTCAACGCGAAGCTCCGGTACGCGGTATCGTCGACGGGGAGGTAGGGACGGAGGGGAACGGCGGCGGTGGCTCGGGCTCCTACGAGAACGACGGCGCGAGCACGGTTAGGGACGGTCGGTGCGAGATTTGAGTCCACGGGCTGGTGCGTTGGGTGAGCGAGGATGTGGCGAGACTCACCGGCATGATCAGGACGACGGAAGGTGGGCGGAGGCGACGGAACGCGATGACGACGGCGGCGCTCCGGTGAACTACAGGGTGGTGGGGTGCACACGGGTTAGGGCCGTTTCGGCCAGGGAGAGAGGGAACCGAAGGGCGCGCGAGGTGCGCGGCGTCGAGGCGATCCTCACCGTGGCGATGAGGATGGCTGGACGCGTTCAACGAGGCCGGAGCACGGTGGAACTCCGGAGCGGCAATGGCGACGGCGCGCGTGGCCTCGGAGAACGAGATGCGAGCGTGGAGTGGGATGGGTGCGGAACTGAACGCGAGGAAGCGGGGCGTCGTACTGGAGTCCAAGCGAGATCGTGGGCACGGCCGCGGACTGGGGTCGTGGGCACCGCTCGGCTTGAGCTCAATCCCGGGCGAAGCGGCGAGGCGGTTGGAGGTGGGAGACGGCGCCGACAGGTGGGTCCGGGCTGGCAGTGACAGAGAGGCTGGGCGCTGTGGAGTGCTGCGCCGACAGCCTGGCCCCACATGGCGGTGAGAGAAGGCGGGGCGCTCAGTTGGGCTTGGGCCGAAAGGTGAAGCGGGCCGGTTGGGCTGCTGCGGTGCAAAGGGAAGAAAAGGCCGAGGGGAGAGGAATTTGGCCCATTAACTAATCTCAAAAATTAACAGTGACTTAACTAAAGATTAACAGGGCTTTGTCTACACTTAAACAATAGATTTGCACTTGTAAACATAAAAGAATTTAAAAATGACTTTTGAGCACAACAGTATACTAGCATCCAGAAAATAAATGCAAAGGCATGTATGCTCAAACAAGTTGATCCTATATTCATTTTAGCACTTGACTTGAGAGAGAATTATTTAAATTGATGACATGATCACTAATCAATCAAGTTAAGCATATTTTGTTTGGGTTTAACAGAAATTCAGAAAGTCTAATTTTGGAGTGTTACAGTCCCCACCCGCGGGTTCCCCGGGGGCCCCGAAGTGAGAAAATATCTCCCCCTCGCTCGAACTCTCTCGGTTCCTCTCTAGTCTATCCGCCATTCCACCACACACCTCCCTCCTTCGGTCCTCCCCGGCTCCCGTGACAGCTGCTGCCTGGAGCCCATCCTCCTCCCCTCAGCTCCTAAGCCCGCCGCCGCCTGGCCACCTTGGCGCCTCCTCCCCGGATCCCGCCACGCCGCCGTCCATCCTCCTCCCCGGCTCCCGCGCCACCTGCCGCCTGGCCTCCATGGCACCTCCTCGTAGGATTCAGTGACCGCGGCCACCGGGCCTCCTCCTCCCCGGCTTCCGCGCTCGCCGCCGCCTCGGCGCCTCCTCCCGAGATCCCGCGCGGCCGCCCAGCTTCCTCTCCCTGGCTCCCGCGCCTACCCGGCTTTCTCCCCGGCAGTCCGGCTCCCGCCACCGCGCCCGCCTCCTCCCCGGCTCCCGCGACCGTCACTGCTAGTCCGCCTCCTCTCCGACTTGCGCGACCACCGCTGCCATCGCCAGGTGAGGTCACCTTCTCCATGGACCATGGTTGACGTCGGGGGGCGGGTTCCCCATCGGGTTTTGGGTCCCCGGCGGGTTCGGGGGCGGGGGCAGATTTTCCCCCTCATCTTGGTTCGGGGGCGGGGCGGGTTTTGGCCGCGGGTTTTGGGGGCGGGTCCGCGGAAGCTCCACCCGCCCCGTTGCCATCCATAGTCCTCATCGCTGGCCTCAGCCGCCCAGCCGACCGCCCCCACCGCCGGGCCGGCCTACCTCCCCCAGCCCTCCCTTTAAGGCCGAAGGTGGAGGAGAGCAGGGGATGGCCATGGCGGCGGCCACCCCCAACCCCGAACCCGAAGGTCATCGGAGGCGCTGAAGGAAGGCGGCAACAGGGAAGCGGCGGCGGCGTTAGGGGAGGACGAAAGAGCAGGGAAAGAAGCGAGCCATTTGGGGGCAATTTGGGCTGAATTGGGGTAAGAAAATGTGAAGGGAAGATGGTGGGTGGACATGGTGCTCTGGTCCACCTAGGTGGACCGAAAGATTTTCGGATCTCGGGGCCATCACGAGTTCATGACTTTGCACGAGGAGCATATATGGTACCCATAAAAATGGGCCAAAATTGCCTGTTCGCGGGGACGATGGTTGGAAGAACAGAACTTGGGCGGACTGAACTGACTCTTTCCAGCCCAACAACTAAACATGGGCTTCGTCGATTGACTTGTGCTCGTCACCAAACAGGAAAGATCCCACGTTTTGCTCCAAAAGGTGAGTTGAGCCGTAGAGTGCAGCATCACCTACGCATGGGTGTGCCACTTCCATGTACTCTAAACTCTCCCAGAAAGAATATTCAGTCTTCTCTGAAAAATGGTTTCTGCTATATCTTGTTTCTTTACACTCACATGCTATGTATCATGCATGTCCTCTATTTGGACCCGTTTTTTACTTTCCTATTTGCCATATCCAAAATGCAATATACATATTTAACAATTGCTTAGTTCATCTTCTAAAATGTATAAAAAGAGGAGAGGAGGGAAAATCTATATCTAGAGCATGCCACGCCATAGTGCTCTCTAAGTATAGACTACCATTTGGAGTTCGTGTGTGTGTGGGGGGGGGGGGGGTTTAAAGACCTTCTCTCCTTTCTATTAGATGGGGCTTTAGCATCCGTCATATATGATTTGTGGAAAAGAGGAAAAGTTCAATTTGTGCCCTTCAACTAGTAAGGTGGTCAGATTTTTCAATCCTAAACTATAAACCCTGACACCAAACGCCGTCCAACTATTGAAACAAGAATAGTGATTTTAGATCTGTTGGGAAATAATAAAATCCATTGTAGTATTTTAAAATGCAAACAGAAGAAACAATCACATTTCAAATAACTCCACATAGAGCCCCAATATCTTTTAGAACAATTAGTACAAGTTCAATATATTTATGGTTTAAAATGAATTAATTATGACATTTATAATTTAAACCATATTTTATTGTTTCTAAAAATATGAAATCAAATTTTAAACCAATTAAACGACCAAATTTGTCTAGATTTAACAATTCGATGGTGTTTCGTGTATGTTTTTGCAGTAATAGGGTTCAAAAATCAAACCACCGTACTAATTGTAGGATGTACATTAATTAGACTTTTCTCAAGAAGACGAGGTTGTGCGGGGAGAAGAATGAGTGGCTTTGTTTTGTTTTCTTTTCCCACAGACACACCAATAAATTGTGTAACTAGTGGCACTGATAGTTAATTGTACGAGAATGTTTGGAAAGAGGATTATTTGTGGGGCATCTTTATTTGATGAGCTCCAGAAAAACTATAAAAGTAACCACTGACTTTCCGAGGATGTAGAGTTGGTTAAATTGAGGCGTTTGGCTTGAGCTTTGTTTGAAGAATAAAAATGGTAGAGGGTAGTAGCCACAAATCACAATTCACAAGCACCATGGGACAACATTTGTGGACACCCAAAAGCCACTGTCTTTATACTGTCGTTTAAATGATACTTAGTAGTCAACTATGTTAGTTGTGTAGATCGTTTAATCATGTATAATTTGTTTTTCATCCGAGGCCTTGTAGTTTAACTAATCGTTAAATGAAGGCTAACCGACTATTTACTTTTATCGTTTAGGCTCAGTAATTAATCATGGCCGTTCAAAAGAAATAAAAAAGGAGCTAGCCATGAAGCACCTGCTTGTATATGTGAACCGGTGACCAGCGAGTCCATTGTGTTAGTGTGTGAATAGAAGGTTTATGCTTGTCTGTTTTAAAAGGTTTCGACTTGAAGTTCTATTCGGTTTAGTCAATTTCAACTAAAATTTGGCTAAAAAAATAATTGCGGTTAGTTAGCAAAAATTTTCTAATAGACTATACACATATTAGTTGATTTATTAGTTGGACCCACTTAGACTATGTTCGGTTTATTAGCAACAAATAATTAGTTGGCTAATAGTTCTTAGCTAGCTGGTAATATATTAGTTAGATGTCTTTTTGTTTCAACAACTAATATATTAGCTAATATCTGATTGGGTTAATAAATGTCTTGAATGCCCTAACATATATTATTAGCTGATGAAATTGAGGGCACAATTTTTTGCACGGCTTTAGCTGTCATTAGCTGATATTAGTAGGGTTGAACCGGTTAATGAGATAACCGTTAGCTAGAGCCGAGCTAATTATTAGCCGATTTATTAAATGACCCATTGTATTTCTTCAGCTATTATTTTTAACGGCAAACTATTAGTTAGTATTAGTTATAAAGTACCAACATATCCTTAAATTCAAACAAGCTATTTTTAGCAGTAAATAACATATCCTTAGTTATTATTTACTTCCTGGCAAATTAACACAGCAAACTATTAGTTATTAGTTATAAAGTACCAACATATCCTTAAATTCAACCAGCTATTTTTTAGCCGTTAATAACAGACTCTTAGTCATTATTTACTTCCTGGCAAATTTTAGGAAGACAGTTACCTCATTTCACAACCCAGTGATACTATGTACTCAGCAGTTTCAACATATGGCAGCGTAGCAGTTCACGTGGAACACGGCCCGGCGACGTACAAGCACACCATCCATCCATCCCTGCGCTATGCCGCAGCCCGCATGCCCGTTGGCCGTTGCCTACTCCGCCGAGCGAATCCTAACGCCGCCGCAGCTCACACGAAACTCTCCACCCTCCATGCAGGGCTTCACGCTAATCTGCTAAGCCGCCATGCCATCCAGCTCACAGGAATTACCACGCCGGCCAGGAACACACACCATTGCCGTGCATCGCCGCTGCTCCGATGCTATAAATCCACCGCAACCAATGAGCACCGGAACCAAACAAGAAAACAATCGCCACCGGGTTCCCAGAGCAGAAAAGATCAGCTCGCGAGAGCAGCAATGGCGTCGGCTCCTACGTTCTGCGTCGCGCTACTGCTGGTGGTTTCCGCCGTGGGCCTCCACGCGGTGCCGCCCCAGGCCGGCACGTCCAGCTGCAGCACCGACCTCTTCCGCCTCGTCCCCTGCCTGCCCTTCATCGACGGCAGCGCCGCCGCGCCGGCGGACACCTGCTGCGCCAACCTGGGCAGCATGGTGCACGACGAGCCGCAGTGCCTCTGCCAGGCTCTGAGCAACCCCAACTCGACCCCGGTCTCCGTCAACATGACGCGCGTGATGCAGCTGCCTCGCCTCTGCCGCCTCGACCTCCCGTCCGCCGCTGGCGCATGCGCGGGTGAGCTCTGTCGTTTCAGCTTCCTGTCTAGATCGTGTCTGTTTCATATCCATTATCAAGTGCGTGCATGTGCATACTGGTTTTTCCTTGGTGAGAGAGGTTTGCGAACTCACTGGAAACCTGTCTTTGACGACGATCTCTCCCTTACTGTCTTATTGCAGTTTCAGGGCTTCTTCCTCACGGACCATCACCACCGCCGCCGTCGGCGGTGATCCCTCCACGCCCGAGCAACAACTCTACTGTTGCATCGACCCCCACGCCGGTGACGCAGACGCCGATGACGCCGCATGTGACACCGTCACCGTGGGTGAGCAGCCCGACGATGCCGCGATACAGCAGGGGGTCCAACGTTGTTGTTCATGGCTTCTCTGTTGCACTTGGTTTTGTGGCATTGGTGTCAGTCCTGGCTTTCTGAGGAATTCGGCCACAGCCTGAGGAGATTGGTGGCGTTCGTCAGACAATTAGAATTAGTTGTCCTCTGATGGTTTCGAAGAGAAATTAGCAGTCCCAGGGAAATGTACCGTGTGTGTCCATCCCAGTTGTTTGGTCAGATTTTTTATGTTTCCGTTGCACTTGTGAGTTGTGTCACCGAATTCTCGTTCGAACAAGCATTCCTGAAAGAAAGGCTCCTGAGAAAACGTGCCGCGCCAAGTACAGAACAGAACTCACTGAACTGTGTTTGTGTATCGATCAAAATCCCAAACGCACACTAGAATTTACAACAAAAAAAAAAGGTATACAGGTAGCATCTATTCCTCTTTCTCTAAGCAGAAGAGGTAGGCAACTATGCCTACAACGGGGACGAACCTCACCACATTCACGAAATCAGCAGCATCTGCCTTCACGTTCTGAATATTGTCTCCGATCAGCCACGGCTGGAAAATCGAGTACAGCAGTATGTCCCAGAGGAACGCGTAAGCGAGCCTCTCTGAGAGCACATAGCTCTGCGCATAGTGGCACCGTTCCGCAATGCCTCCGAAAGCCGCATCTCCGCGGCAAACGAGAGCCCAAACAATGGAGAGAGCGCAGACGAGAGCGCCAATGGCGCCCACAATTGGCGCGCCTTTCACCATGACTGAGCCCAGCCGTGATCTTCGAGGCGGCGGAGACCGGTCTGTGTCCGGATCATTCAGTCTGATTGCCATGTAAGGTATCAAGAAAGCTGAGGAGATGCCAGATGAACACTGTTAGATGCACAACCAGAAATGCTCTATCCATGCCATGGGTGGCACTGGCAGCAAAGGTGTTTCTTGTGAGTGAGATTAGTTATGAGATCATACTGTTTGTGAGGAACATCTGGAAGCCCCACAGGACGTCGAGCGACCCCTTGTACCGGTCCCTCCTTGAATCCGTGTACAGCAGCGGCGCAAACAGCAGCGTCCAAGCGATCACAAAGTTGAACAGTCCCTCTGCCATCTGTGGTGGCGGGAAGAAGGCACAACAACTGCGACTTAGGCAGTGCACGTACGAAATGTGTGTGCGCGAGTGCGTTACTGTCTTGCATTGCAATGCAACAGACATTAGACGTGAGTGATCGGCTGCTTACAGGGTGAAGCACCGGCGATTCCAGCAGGTGAACGCCAGCTACACTGCCCAACAGATTCACCAACTGAATTAGGCCCACGGCGTTGGTAAATTAAACCTGGATTGATACGGGTACATGGAAATCATTATCGTGCGTACCGGAGTTGAGCAGAGGAAGGATGAAGAAGAAGTTGAGCGAGAGGCCGATGAGGTCGCTGATGGTAGCCTGCGAGATTGCCCACGCCGGGTCACCCTGCACGATGATGTTGATCAAAGTTAGAGACGACAGTCGACTCTTTTTTTTTTTTTTTTTTTTGCAAGGAGATTATTTCATCTCTCCGGACACACGATTGCATCAAGACTTCGAGATGGGAAGCGTTTCATCTCATAATACAAGCGCGCTTCGAGTTTAGGGTACGGACCGGTGCGTAAGGGAGGAGGAAGAGCCAGAGTATGTAGGCCGCCTCGGCGCCCCACAACGCCGCCTGGAGCAGCGCGCGCGAGCCGTCTCCGTCTTCCACGGCCATCTCGCCGCGGCCGCGGCCGCCACGCTTGGCCGCGCACGGCACGGGGAGCCGAGCCACCAAGCGCCCGTGCGCGGCGCGGTAGCCGCCGGGCAAGGCCGGTGTTGGCCACGCAGTCGCGCGGGTACGGAAGGCTGGAGGGGCGAGGTAGGCAGCGGCGCGACAGGGGAAGGCGCTGCAGAGGAGAGGGATGGGTGGTGCCGGCGCCGCCATGGTCGCGGAGTCGCGGCCAAGCGAGACTCGGGAGGCGGGAGGCGGGGTGGGCTGGGCAGGCGGCAGGGCGGGGCCGGCAGGGAGCCAGGGCACCAAGGGATAAGTGACTTTTGGGCGAGACGTGGACACGTGGTGGGCTGGTGGCTAGTGGCCGCCAGGTCGGAGGGTGACTCGTTTTGTGCGTCACCACTGCACACGCGGGGCCTGTGAGGCAGAGCTCTTGATTTTGATTCGGGCAAAATTCTATTTTACAACTTCTGAGTAAAAAGTCCGATTTTCAACTTTGTACTATAATATTGGACAACCTGTGCTATCGAATTGGCAAAACCGTCCAAAAAACAATCCAAGATACCGTAGAAAATGGTTTTGAGGGCGTGCCACGTTGAGCCCACAACTCAGCAAATGTCCGCATTTCTTCCCTCGTGTCATGCAGACCCATATCTTACCATCATCTTCTCTCTCCCTTTCTTCAAAATCAGAAGCTGCCGCCATTGTCTTGCCCACGTCCTTGCCCTGCAAAACAACCACAGGCACTCCCCAAGCCTCCGGCCATGCCCCTCGCCACCCTAGCATGCCTTTGTCGCCGCACCGCCGCCGTAGTCGACTTCCATCGCCGCTGCGCGCCACCACACGTGTGCTGCGCCGCTGCATCTCGTGCACGGAGCCGCGCCTCGTCGTGTTGCTGCATCAGCGCGCCAACGCCACGACGTCGCCCTTCGATTCCTAGCCGGAGACGACGCGCCTTCATGAATCACCACCTCCCCGCGCCCACAGCCCGCTTCGTCCCACCACTGAGACGTGCACCGGCTCCGCCTCGCCACCCCAACCATCCCTGACCTCGTCATCGACAGCGCGGCGGCGGGAGAGGAAGGTCGTCGTGGCGGCGCAGCAGGAAGGGAGAGGAAGGAGCCAGCGATGCTGCACCGAGGTGGGAGGAGATGGCGGTGGCGCATCGACGAGGGAGAAGGAGGGGGGCAGCTGCGGCATGTGCTGACGCGTGAGCCCACGGTGCCACGTGGCCTCAGAAACCGCTTGCTATAGTGCTTAAGGTTGTATTTCGGACAGTTTTGTCTGTTTGATGGTGCAAGTTACCCGATTTCGTAGCACGAGGTTGAAAATCGGATTTAAACAGTTTGAGGCTGTAAAATAAACTTATCCCTTTGATTTGAGAATGGATCATAATATTAGCGTCCAGGTAATTTGCATATGGAATTGAAGATAGGCCATGCATGTCGTGCGCAATCATACGAGATTCACATTTCACTATCGCTAGCACTATTATTCGTCTAACCTGAATGCTTCAATCTTTTTTATTGGAGCGTGCTGCAATCCTACAACGACATCTTGCAGAATTTGCAACGCCTTATTCAGTTCAGCGCACAGAAAAAAGCCCATCGCTGAACCACATGGCGATCCGTCCGTTCGTGTCATATCTCCCGACCACACTGCGACGGATGAACGGTTGAACGGTGGAAGCAATGTGAGTCCTTGGGGGTAGGGTATATGGGTACGCGCCATCTCCGTCTTGTATCATCCGTAGAAACCTAGCATAGCGCCTCGGCGAGCTTCAGTTCGTTGCATCGTCCGTCCTCTGCATTTCGGCATGCAGACTGCTGCGGCTGCGCAGGCGTCAGGATTCAGGAGTAGAACTGGAACGACGACGCGTCCTGGACGATGCTCCTTAGCCCGCCGATGGTGGACGCGAGCATCAGTAGCACTCCGACGACGATGCAGCCCTGGCCAAGCGACGCAGACGACACGAGGCACGAGTGAACTCTCCCGGCCGGTTTGCACGCGCTCATGATCAGAGTTCATGCTGCTATGCTAGTATAAAACTGAACACGATGAACATTGTGAGCTTCAGCTTACCCAGTTGGCGAACCACGACGAGCTGAACCTCGGCGGCTTCTTGATTTTCAGCCACAAAATGCAGGGGAGCTGCAAAACAGAATCGATCAAGCAAGTGTCGTCACTGCCAGCGCCGGCCGGCCTTCCTTGTAAAACTAAGAAATTTTCAGCGTCTTACGAAGTAGGAGGTGGGCGTGAACCCAAACCCTCCGAAGAAGCCGAGGAGGTCGCCGAAGAAGGGGAAAGTCACCGCGACGAACAGCGTGAACGCTGCAGCCAGTACCAGCTTGCATATATCATATCGTTTCATAATCCAACCAACAAGGCAAATATAATATAGTAGGAAGGTTTCGGTGACTGCTTACCGACATACGCTGATCGAGCCACGAGACGGAGGAGCAACCCTTGCGGCACCCTGAGTCTCGTGACCAGAATCGTCTCGATGCTCTCGAAAATTGGCATCGCGTACACCTGCCCACGCATGTTGCAGATTGAGATGTTGTTTAATTTTCGAGGGTGTTTCAGACGCTCAGTTGCAGGAGCCACACCATGGATGATGGATGACATATACGATCGATCACCTCACCTGGTAGCTCCCGACGACATGGACGACGACCATCATGTTGGCCGCGGCGACGAGCCAGGGCGGGCGCTGCAGCGCCACGAGGACGTTGTCGCCGACGTCGCGCCCGAAGGCCCAGTAGCCGGCCAGCGCGACGGGGAAGTAGCAGGCGGCGGTGACGAGGTACGCGGCGACGGTGCCCTTCCACATGGGCGCCCTGGACGGCTTGGTGGGCGTGGACGGGATGGTGGCCTGGATCTCCAGCACCACGCCGTGCCCCGCGTACGCGAACGCCACCTGCCCCAGCGCGCTGAACACCCGCAACGTCGAGTCCGCCGCCGTGCCGGCCTTGTACGCGTAGCTCACCCCGGGCACGGGCCCGCGCGCCACGCACGCCGCCCACGAGATGGTCGAGTAGCTGGACGCGTATATAGCACGTACCAGCAGCAGGTAAGTCTCGAAGCATGTGTCGGTGGCTCATCGTCAGTAGAGCACGGTACCTGAGTGACATGGCGGCGGCGACGAAGGACACGGCGGTGATGGCGTCGAGGTTGGGGAGCTGGGACAGCAGGAACTGCAAGGAGCCGAAGATGCAGATCCAGTAGGACTGGTGGAGCGGCGCGCAGCGCGGGCACAAGGACTCGGCGAACTTCTGGAGGCACTTGCCCCCGGTGACCATGTACACCATGTCGCAGCCGAGCTGCACGATGAGCTGCTGCGGCACGACCACCCAGGGCCCCAGGCGCGGGCCAAGCGCGTGCGCGCCGAGGTCGCGGAGCCGGTCGAACCGCACTCCGGGCACGCACTCGTGCAGCTCTATCAGCAGACGCAGCGTGTACAGCGTGATCGCCCACGACGCCACCAGCGCCACCGTCCCGGGCCCCCTGGAGAAGAAAGGAACAACAGCTCGAGTGAACCAGCCATAACCACAACTCCACAAGGGGACGTCAGTTAATTGGAGTAGTACAGGTACCATCCGAGGTGCGCCATGGCGTACGGCAGGCTGAGCACGCCGGCGCCGACCATGGCGGTGACGTTGTGGAACGTCACGTACCACCACTTGGCGCGGCGAGGGGTGGCCTCGCTCGCGCCATCGACGACCTGTATGTAACATGCACAAACAATGATCAAACATTTCGATACGTTCGTGATCATCAACCAACAGCTAGCCATGCATCAATCCGTCAAGATTCTCAAGTTAAATTAAAGCTACCGCATGCAAGACAGCAGTGTCCAAGACCTTGGGAAGAACTGACGAAGGGGAGACCATGTGGATAGTCAGATTACTGCTGCTGCACACACCGGCTGGTACAGGACATGCATTTGGCATCGCAGAGCTGGTACTTATAGGAGCTTATTACCGGCAATGGAATCATGGCACGCTCATTTTTGGTCGGAAAAGAGTCCCGGAATTTAGGTACCCGCGCGCACTGCAGACATAAAGCCGTCGTAGAGCCTTAGCGTTTTCGTTAAGAATGATTAGGTGCCCAAGCAAAATGAGCGGCCTCGGTTCACCCGCGGACTATGAAAACTTATCGTGGTTGGAAAGGTGTGTGTCGAATAGATCCCAGGGAATCTCTGTCCCGTCAAGCCGTGCTTAATCGATCCGGCGATTGATAAAGCGGCGACGGATTTGATCCATCTCATATCCGTTCGATCTTTGGCCATCGATCCATGGAGCACGGAACAAGCTTCGAGACGATCGGGCATATAGCAGCATGCATGCGGTTTCAATTCGGTGTTACTAATAACCTGGAGCATTATGCCGCCCAGATCTACGGGGATTGCTGTAATGATATGAGATTTGCAAAGTGAAATGGTCGTAAGGTTTGGGTTAGGTGAAATACACTGCCGTTCTGACGTCTCTATTGGTGTTTCTTATACACTAATAAACTATTATGCCAATTCCTAAAGCACATGCATTGAAGATAATTGTATTTTTTAACATGAGCATTGAACATAATTGTAGCTTTTCATTCATGAGTATTCCGAGATATCATGAATTTCTATGAGAAAGCACTATTGTTATTCCACAATGTTTCATACATAAAGTCGAATGAGATCGTTACTCCATCTATATACCAACTAACCAAGAGAAGGGGTAAGGCAACAAAATGTGCATGCGGATTGTTTATCTATATACCAACTAACCAAGAGGAGGGGTAAGGCAACAAAATGTGCATGCCAAGGAGACACATGAGAACGCTAAAGACAATGAAGAGGGTTACCGGTTGGTTAAGATGTGTACCTATAAATTGTCGGTGTTTGGTACTGGCAACCCATCTTGAGATATCCTGCATGGTTGATTTAGATGAGGGCTTGGTTGAGGCTAAGCACAATGGTAACACAAGATTGTAAGGGATGGGTGATTTAGATAGTTTCGAGCTGCTAGATCGTGTAATACTCCATATCATGTGTACGATGGTTTGTACTACATATATGGTGTTTGTACGGGTAGATGTCAAGATGTTTCAGACGGGTCCCTATCCCACTTTATATACTGTGGGGACATGGTTACAAGTTGGTACGGGACTATCTATCGTATATAGTCTAGATTACAAGGAACAACTTAACACAATTACACTTGCATCTTTCCTACTTATCTAGCTAGAATTCTAGCTTAGCTTGAGCCACACGTCGTCCTAATACCGTGGACCTCCCTTCTAGAATACATCAGCCAGTCCATTTATCGAGTGGCTAACTCACCCATGTCTTGTCACACCATAGGGCTATTTATCTCCCAAATCGACCAACATGAATGTGCTGTAATACAAAGAACGGAAAGGGCAGCTACTATATGCTGGGCTTCACCAAACCGAAGCTCACACAGTAACCGAAACTAGAAAGACCAAAGCATAATGAAAACTACCTTACCAAAGTGAACTTTTTCCAAGGACTGATCTCCCTTTTTAGTTATAGTACACCCCTTCTATAGGGACCTTGCCTTCCCTACCTAGCACATTTCCAGAATATTCAAGGACAAACCAGTCCTTCCCTACCTAGCACATTTTCAAAATATTTGAGGACAAACCGGTCCATATATGTTTACTTCATAGTTGTCATGGTCAGACCCATGAGACCCTTCGCTGTAAAGACTCCTCTCGGGTCTTCATATATCCCACATCTTCTCTTGTATCTTCACCGCATCCAAGGCTCCATTCGAAACCTTTACCATGTCCAAGTGTGGTTTGTTTTGAAGATTTATCGTCAGGAACACAATGGTACAATCGGAATTTGATTTGGATTTACTATTTGTGAGATGTAACATTTTCGGCTTCAAGTTTGTGTGGGATCCACGTAAAGATGGCACGTAGTAAAAGGCTATTTTTACTAGTTGTGTTCGCTTCTCATGATATGCGGCCTAGAAAAAAAAAATTTAATGTGAACATGCCCACCAACGAAATAAAAGAAGCCACATGAATTAGGTTTTATTAACAATATGCCGCATATATTATTTGTGAAGAAAAATTCCGATCAACGTTATAATATTTAAGTATTATACTGAAGGCTTTTTCCAAAAATTACAGGCCTTTTTCCAATAATTACCGGCCGCGTTATGTCAGACCCTGCTAACTCGGCCCAGTTCCAAATTATGGGTGACTCCAACTAAGGGATCAGCCACCCATCTTGGTCTACTCATACCGGCCGGCTGCCGCTGCCCGCCACGCTCTTTGCAGCAGTGTCATTGGCTGAAGGAAGGGCAGGAGAGCGATGAAAAAGAATGAGAAAGTATAAAAGGAAAAAAAAAAGAAGACGGAAGTAGAAGCGCAACACGGCCGGACTATGTATACCAGGAATGAAATTCATGCGACCCGAGTGATTCTTAGTGAGCTTGATTTCAGAACAAACTAGTAAATGGCCCGTGCGTTGCTATGGAAATATGATGTCTGTTTAAAATAGTAATTATTGCAACAAATATTCTTTGGAAAAAACTGCAATCAACAGTGCATACACATATAGTATTATTTGAAAGAGCATAACAAATATATTCAACAAGTTTTATTACATGTTTTCAACACCACCTAGATAAGAAAATGCAACAACATTTTCGATCAGATTGGAGAATGGCCCTAATCTGAATTAAAAGAAGAAACTAACAATTAACCCCTGCATAGTTCGGTCAGATTGGGGAATGACCCATAAAATTCAGATCCGCTAGGCTTGCATGCAAACCTTGATAACACATCATAAATTCGTCAACAGTGTCTAAGTAGTCACGTTGTAGAGAATCGACTAATTTTCCAACGAATCAGTCGAAATATAAAGGGCATTTTAGCATATAAAGGACTATAACTGACCACTACCTCAAATGTTAAGAAGCATCAGAGCTTGTCCTTGAGGCCTCCTTGAGGCCTTTACCGACTTTGGGCTCAGTATTTTACCTCTAACTGCATCTTCCAATGCCCATTTCCCAGCAAAGACTCCTATTTGAGAGCAATGCAGCATCATAAGGTCTACCCCCAATGTCTGGGGTAAAAATAAATAGCATCAGTTTATTGATCTTGCCAGATTCCAAAAATACTGCACATGTTAGCACAGAGATCTATCACTTATTTGTTAGGTCGCACTGAAATAAAAAATTGCCGTGCAAATACGGTATCACTCAACTGCCTACTTAACTTACTGAAAGGAGATGGTGTGCCATGACTAACAGGTTGAGATGGAAACCTAGGCTTATTCAAGCTAATATTTTGTGGTTTCCATCTCAGAAGATTTAATTGTGGACATTATGAGACCAAAAAAACGAAGAAAAACAAACACCACCAGAAGTTTTGTGAACACAAGAACATGCATAGTATTACTTTTCTCCTCGAGACATACTTGATGCTTGTGATGTACCAAACAGGAACCATGTTACTCAAAAAAAAAGAAACATTAGGACGGACAATGAGTTCTCTACAAAAAAAGGAAATTTGCAGAGACAACGGTGTATTAGTTCTACTGTTGAAGTTATCCTTCTCTGAATTTATCTGTAATTGTTACCTCTTACCAGGGGCTCTCAAACCTCTAATCAAATAAGAGATGCTTAAACTTAGTAGGTGCACATAACCAGACAATAAGAGATTATTTCTTCAAAGAAAAGGGCAAAGCAGGGAGAATGAAATTACCTCAATCTTGAGTTTTTGTTTGCTTTCTTTGTGTTCTCCCATGAAAGAATAGCAGGTAGCAGCCCTGTCAAAATTGTGCCCACTAATTCAAGTTACGAATTTCCACATACTTTTGCCTACATATTCACAGATACGAATTGAACATATGTGGGGTGCAAAAACACCATTTCCATACTAACTTCCTGAAAATATTCACAGATTCTGTATTCACCAGTTTGGAGCACAAAATTTCAAGAATTTTACCCCAACAAACCACCTGAAGTACATTTCAATAATAAGAAGCTTATTTCATATTTCAGGCTTCAGCCTTACAGGTCAATGAAAACACACACCATGATTGAGGACTATATGGGCTGTGGCATGCAGCCCGACTGCCTAAGCATGTGGTAGCAGTCATTGAAGTTGGGTGATGACCATTATTTACATAATAGTAGACAGACAGAACAGGAGCGCAGCTACACTACTTCCATGAAGTACTGATGAATAAAACAACCAAAGGAGAAGGTGTAGAAACTCCATGAATTGTAATACTGAGCCTACAGAAAAATCGAATTGATCACCCAGTGTACAGATCGAAGGATATAGGTGTAGAAACTAAAGTTGCTCTAAAGGAACAGCATCTTCAGATCAAGGAGCTGCTCAAAATTGGGAGAACTAAAATCATGAACCCATCTTTCAAAAAAACAAAAACTTTCAGCAAGATTGTTTCCCCGAAACCCAGATTTTCTACACGGCACTTCGATTTAAATCCTTTTGGTGATGCAGGAAGGGGAAGAGGAGATGGTGGTGTGGTTGCTCACCTAGCGCTGAGCACATGGCAATGCATGAAGCTAGCTCAATTCAGTTACGTGTGAAAGTACCATACTGTTCGAATGATAAATATAAGTGCTCAATCAATGGTCATACCTTCTGTGGTATTGCTTGACAGACGTCTAGATAGGTATCATCTGATAGGTAATAAAGAGCATTCCCTTTAGTAACATGATTTCTATTGTATCATCTGTGGAGTGATTTAACAATTCCTTAGCTAAACATTAGCATACACTCGTCGGACAATTAAAAAAGAGTACTAATGCAGGCAAGAAATACTGAACGAATCTTGTTTTAGCAGCAACGAGGAATAAACAACACAATAAAAAAACAAATTGATTGGTGAGCAAAGAGGTGCATAATTTACCGACAGGGTTCAGAAGACGAAAGCCTCGTCACTGTAATGTTGTCGTGCTTCTAGGATGATGAAATGCGTCTTCAGATGAACTGTAACATATGTTACACCTGAATATTTATTGCACAATCCTGCAACTAAATGTCAGAGCATTAACAAAGCTAGAAATCAGCATTCAAATTTACATGATGAGCTTGGATGCATAATCGGTATCAAGGTAAAGTCAGAGCATTAATAGAGCTAGTAATTTAACATGCTACAAAGTAATCTGTTAGACATCCGAATAGCAACCAGGACAAAGTTTATCTACACGGAACCAATACTGTTGTTTGCATATTCACACGGAACTATCCAATTTTATTTCAAAAGTAAATGGCTTGCCAAACTTTTTTTTTTTGTTTCTTCTGTTCAATCCTTACTATCAAATGAATTCAGTAAAAGGTGGCATACCTTGATTTAGCTCTTGCAAATACAACACTACAACGGAAAGGAATTTATGACAAGGAGTAGATCAGTATCCCAGATAACCCTCCCTCCCTGCTCTCCAAACCACCAAGCTCATACATGAGTCATCACCACGATGACCTCACCCCTCTAGCCCTCTCCATTGATTCATGCTACAGTCTAAAATATGAAACATTGGTAAGGAGACCAGTAACAGGCAATTCCTAAAGTCGATACTGCTAGCACTTAGAGGCAAAACAAAATACAAAGCAACAGATGACAACTCAAAATCAGACCCCCCAATAATCCCTCCTTCTAGCCCTGAAATGCAATTGGACTCAAGCATGTTTTATATTTTTAGAGATATCAAAAGCAGAAAATGGAAGAGATTTGTTAAGGAACTGATTGACAGAAGGTGGTAATCTGCTGCCTAATCCCTAATGCCACGCAGGGGACCAAGGCAGGTAGTACGGAGGAGGAATCAGGGAGGAAGGTGCGAACCTGGGGTGGCTATGTTCGATACAGGCGGATCGAGCAGAGAAGGGTCCTGGAGGCCGGGCCGCTTCGTCTCCACCTCCCGCGCCGGCCTCCGCACCCGATCTGCCTCGGCACCGAGCCCTCCTCTGGTCTGGTACGCGATGCGGTGCAGGATCCGTTGAGCGGATGAGGCGCAGGATTCGGTGAGCGGGGCCGGACGCCATGGTGAGCGGATCTGCCGGCGGCTGCCCTGCGTCCTCCTGCCGGCCCGACTCCTCCCCGCCGGTCCTGCCGTGGCCACCGCCGGTTGCTCCTCGGGCCAGATCCGCGCCATGGAAGCCGGATCCTGGCCATGGCGGCGGATCCTGGCCATGGAACACCACGAACGGATTCGGTGGCGACAGCCCCGCGTCCTCTGTCGCAACCGGCCACCATGGTGAGCGGATCCGGCGGCGGTAGCCCCGCATCCTCTTCCCCCTGGTCGTCTCTCGGTGGCGGCGGCGTGGCAGGGAGTCGTCCTCCGTCCCTCACCTTCTCCGTCCTCGTCCTCATCCTCGGCACCCTTCGCGTGCGGGGAGTGGTGCGGGCCGGTGGATTGAGGCGGTGCGAAGGCGGTAGGGGTGGGGGCCGGCGGCCAAGAGGCGGTGCGGGCAGAGGTGGGCGTGCGTGTGCGGGCGTGGAAGACGGATGACACGGACGATGGAAACGCTGCAAACTTTTTAGGAGTAGAGATATATAAGGATTTCTGGTGTCCATAGATTGAACGTGATGGAGAAAAAGGTAGCCTACAAAACTAGCAAAAGAAATATTTTAGACTGACAAGTCCTGAAAGGTTCCCCAGCACGGTGCCCTCCAAGTAGCAGCAGCAAGAAAACAATCGGGCATCTGACAAGCTTGTCTGCCGATGAACGGCACCGGCACCGGCACGGCTGCACGGGTTGTCTTTTTCCTTGCCCGCATGAAGATGACACGTACGACACCACGTGCAGATGCCACCTCAAGTACACGTATGGCGATGCCTTGTTACGATATTTGTTTTATTACTTTTATTAATAAACATATGGTATTTGATGACTAGTAGAGACATGTCTGAAAGTTTGAGCTTCACCCCGACATCGCATCTTTTGTCTCGACGAACAAGTGTTTACTTTCAACATCGTCTGAACGTACGTACGGCATGCTGCGATGCTTCTTTGTTTTCTACATGAACCAGTGATTATGCGCGCGCCCATGCGCGCATAGGACCCTGTGGTATTTTTTCGTGATTTATTGTGTTTATTACTACCTATCTAGAGGAAAGAACCAGTATATAGACAATTATCACGTGAAAAACCAAGTATTGATAAATGAATTACTAATAGCTTCAAAGTACGAACAAAGATTCAGAGAAACATGGTTGGAAACGGACAAAACACGCCGCATTGTTGCATCCTGCTACCTTATTCGATCAATCTTGTTTTAGTCAAGATATCTTACTATTGCACCAATGATCATTGAAGGCACCTTGCAACATGGCGAGAGAGAACCGAATCCGGCATGGAGCTCCAAATGAAAACGAAGTGTCTTATTACATTCTAATTTCAACGTCTCTAAATGGAAGCCTTCTATGCATTACCATGCGAGTTACCCCATGGATGTTCTAGGATCTGCCAGAAGCTCTAACAAAACTGTACCAAAGCTGTAAACGTCACTTCAATGGCTTGCTAATCCAAATCGATGCACTTCAGGCGCTTCATAATCCAAAGGTGTGTCTAGACAACTGGTACTGAAAAATGAAGTGGTAGTATACAGTAATGACACCATAGGTAACTGCTGTTCAGTATTTTGAAATGAGCTAGCAACCTTCTTACATCCCACAATCATTGAGCTGATGAAATGAATCCTGCCAGGCAGCTCAAAACTAATGGTTGATAAACTCCAAAGAAAAGGAACAAGAGAGTTAGAATAACAACAAATTGACAGGATCGAAAAGAGGGCATTGATATAGAAGTTAGCTAAGCAAAATAACACTAATCTTTTCAAGTACGAAATGTGCACCACTCTCCCGCGTAGGCATTGCGCCACGTCATCGGTTTTTTCCCCACCGTGAGATCCTAGGCACACCATATCTTAGCCATCAATTAGTAGGCCTCATCTGCTTAAGTTTCAACAAGATCCTTCCTGAAATCTCGCCGTCGCTCTGGTTCTCTCTCGTCGACCAGCCAACCGTCCGTGGACCTCCACCTCCACCGTCTGCACGCCTTCCACCCCACCGCCATATTCGTGGGCCATCTCGATCACCAACGCCACAGGCCTGAACATCATCACCAGCATGGCGACGACGCCAGTTTGGCGCGCGGCAGTACCCCTCCGCCCCGGACCGCCCCTCCGCCACTGAGCCGAGATAGCGACCGCCCCGTCGCCCCACCGCGGGGAGCAGCACCCGGCCGCTGCGGCCTCGGTGGCCGCGGGGAGCAGACCGCGTGGAGTAGCACCCGGGGGAGCTGGGCGGGATCCGTGTCTTCACGGTGTCCACGTGGAGACGAAGGGAGCTGGCGTCGCTCGCTCCGCTGGAATCCAGCAAGCGTTCGCCAATTAGGAACCCCCGAACAGAATGTGCCAGCGCTACGTGGCCATACACCAACACCACTACACCAGCCACGCTCCTTTCATTCATAAAACAAAAGGGAAAAAGGGCCTCCAACTAACGCGGCTTTCTAGTATCTCATGAAACATGACTACCTTGTCCTAAATTTGTATGGCAGGAACTGAAAGGACTGCGACAGGTAATCAATTAGGATCAAATCATGCATACACATCTATTCCAATACACTGTGATAAAAATAGTTAGATTAATTGAGCCAAGCTAATTCGGATTAAGCTCACAAGAAAAATCATAGAAAGCATATTGAATCACTTTAGAGAGGCATGGGCCACATGTTCAACGTCAAGGTTCATCATAGCAAGCGATCCCTATTTTAAATGACAAGACAGATACATCATATATAAGACAAAGCAGTCTTAAACTTGTATTTTAGGCCGTAGTACATATGGTGCATACCGCATTAAAGTGGAAACTGATGTTTTGGCAATCTGGACACGACCAGGTCCTACAATAGGCAATCTGGACATGAAGTTCAGGAGGACATGAGAAATAATCAAATCATATGTACACTGATTTAAAATAAGTTAAGATTTTATACCTATAGTGTTCTTGTGGGAGTCTTTATCACTTTATCAGAATATCTTAGCCCCCTTTCAAGTACAAGAAACAGTGTAAATTAAGGAATCACAATAGGTTGCGGCTTGATATGTCAGACTTGACTGAAGAAAAGATCACTGAGAAACAGAGCATTTTGAAGTAGACATAAATTATAAAATATCACTCAGAAAAGGAAAGTGAAGCAACCACAACATACTCTTAAACAACAAGCTGAAATGGAGCTAGGACAACATACTCTGAAACAGTACCTGTTTTGGTATATGGAAGACAAAGGTAGCCAAGCAGCATATCAGAGAAATATTATATGAGCTTTTACCGTATTAGAAGGCTTATATATCTAGAGAATTAGCATACACCTTTTTACACAGCTGAAGTACTATGTCAATGTTGAAGGCCATAAAAATCTGAAATCTTGTAGTGAGGAGCATGTTATCCGAAAGTGGCTATTTTTATAGTAGGAACTCACCTTACAGTGTTCGTTGATGACTCTACTGTGTCATCAATTGCTCCTGTGCGTTGCTCTGTAAATAGCAGTACTCAGTTGATAGGAAATAACTAGGTAGCTATTTGCATCAGCTTGTCACGTAGGTTCTAATATTCATGAGAAATAATTGGGCAGTCACCACTGGAATTTTTATATTGAACCTAAATCAGCAACATATAACCTGTGTTACTGTTAGGACCCCATTCAGCAAAGATATATCTCAACTCAAGGAGAAAAACATATTTGTACCTTCCTTTCAACCGCCATGAGGCAGTATAAGTTCTGTGCACGGAGAGTAAAATAGATATATTATCAAATAAGAGAACAATGTTAAAAAAGAACATGCTATTTTTTTGACGAAAACTGGGGAGGGGGGTTCTAAGCAGTTTAATTGAATAAATAACCAATGCTGAAATTGACATGAGTTTCTAGCAAAGCCAAGAATATGCATCATACTGCTACATGTATATGAAGAAGGGCAATCACTGGGCAGAATATTAATGAGGCACATCGTAACCCCTGTGTGAAGCTTAAAATAAAATACATCCACACATGCATACCTAATTATTTTCTTAAGAAAAGAAAAGGCTAAGTGTATTTCCAAAGCAGGTTAAGTCAGAGAACTATCTACTCAACAGCACCAACATTTGATACCTGCAACTTTCTTTTGTGCAATGGGTCCTTGTCACTGGTCCATCTAAATAAACAACGGTAAATAAAGATGTAAGGGATTAGACCAACAACAACTGACAAAATTTGCTGAAATAATTGCAACGAACTAAGCCTACCCATGTGGGCCCACAGCACCTAACGCATACACCAATTATCAAATCAAATAACCAATTATACATTATATGATGTTTAGCATATAGGTACCTTTTTTTCAGTCCACTCAGTCTGAAGCTAGACTTCTTAACTTTTGATAATGAGAACTGCAGCAATTAAATAAGAAAAAAAGCAAAACTTAGGTAATTCATTTCAATTAAAAAAGTAACTTCAAATTCATATTATTTTAGAGCTTATTTACCCTCTTGCTTTTGGCCTTCAACAACGCCTCAAGTCCATCTATCCAATGGCATGCTTGTTTTGCAAGCTTCAAATCATATGGTGCCCCAAGTGAGTTGATTGTGTCAATAACTAAACCATCTAGATCAAATACTGCTGCACCAATTACTTGTTGACTACATTTCTCCTTAGGACGTAAAGAGACGGCTGGACAAGTGAAAGCAAATATATTTTCACTTTCTGGAATCACTTTTCGCATTCTTTCATCCATGACTTTGCAGCTCGGGGAACTACAAAAAAATCATTTCACTTCAGCACAGCTGCAGTTGCAAACATATAAACAATTTTCATAAATAATATCACCTCCTCATAATAAAATAATCAAATATGAAGCACTGATATCAAAGCTGCACATAATAGAGTTTTTTATATGACCAATAGTCAAAACAAATAAACAATAAAAAATAGGAGCAATAAGATTAGCAATTGCACAAAGTAGCACCATTACATCCAACGGTAAAATTCTTGCAAGGTCAACGCAAAGAGGAAAGATAAGCCTAAGCAGTCCAAAAAGATCACTACTAGAGAGTTCTGCAATGGGCACAAGAAGCAAAAAAACAAAGCCCCGCAGTGAGCACAAGAAGCAAAAGAAGGCTCAGTTTGTAATTCTCATTTATCTATTTTTGACTTACACATGTGGTCTGGATGATAAAACCTACTTATGATGTATCTATTTGTGAACTATGTGCAGCCTGATGTGAACCTAATGTATGTTGTGTGGACTGTGGACAAAGTGCAGTGTGTGTGTAGGCTGCAATGTTCAGTGTGACAAATGTGAAGTTACTTTAAAAAATTTGCTACATTGTGACCTATGTTAACTCATGGGTAAAAATTATGTGTTCATGATGTTTTGCATGTTTGTGCTGTGCTTGTTGTAATGTGTATAAATAATTTTTCTCTCAGCATAATGTGGTGGTGCCTGGTTTTGCTTTTTTTCTGTTACATGCAAATTCATCAGAACATGTGTGTTACTCAAAATGCTTCATGTGCTAAAACTATCTTTTCAGGCATCTGATAACACCTTACCTGCTAAAATTAATGGCAGTGTCAAATTGGTCATACAAAACGAACCTGGTGTCATATAGGGAAGAAAAAACTTTTCGGGGACATACAAGGAACCGTGTCATCTCTGAGTGTCAAACAAGAAATTTTCTCATGAACGTGAATTGGGTGATTAAACCTATTGATAAAATTTGATGTTCGTTTCTCTGGAACGGAAGGAAAGAAGTAAATGGTGGCTGCTATCTGGTGGCTTGGGAGAAGGTTGCCCACCCCCTGGATCTTCGAGGGATCAGGAATAGTAAGTTGCATACCATGGGATGGGCTCTGCAGCTCAGGTGACTATCGATAAGCAAGACCACAAACATTCATGGAATGGGCTGAACATCTCCAAGCTAGAGCCATGTTTGCTATCTCAGTGGTCACAGGTTGGAAATGGATCAAATACCTTATTCTGATGTGATCAATGGTTACATGGACAGCCTTTGAGAGATTTAGCCCCGGCCATTGGAGCTTGTGTGCTTATAAGAAGGGTGAATACCCAGACATTTGCACAAGCAATTCTGGACTGCACTCTGGGTTAGGGTGTTATGGTATGGGCTCTCCCTGAAAGGCCTTTCCCAATTACTACAAGTCTACAACTATGGTATGCCCTTGAGGATATCACCTTGAATCAGGAAGAAGATCAATGTTTCTGGAAACATAAAGCAATGGTATATTTTCATCCAAATAAAGCTACAGAGCATTCTTTTATGGATCCATTCCATTTGAGCCTTGGAAACACTTGTGGAATTCTTGGTCTCCTAAGTGCAAAACTTTCCTTTCACTGGCTATTCGGAACAAGTGTTGGACAACAGATCGCTTAGCCAAGAGAGGGCTTCCACACCTGGAGAAATGTGTGATGTGCGATCAGGAGGAAACAGTTCAACATGTCCTCAAGAGATGTGTCTTTACATGGCAATTTTGGGATGAGATCTGAGCTCCAATTGATTTTAGGCGAGTAGCCCCAAGACAGAATGACTAGATATTTGCTAAATGGAGAAAAGCTAGCAAAAGGATTACTAAGACTCAAAGAAAAGGCTTCAATAACCTGGTGATCTTGGGGGCCTGGATCTTGTGTAATCAAAGGAGTAGAGGTGTATTTGATAGTGTCTTACCATCCCTCCATAAGCCACATTGCCACTTGAAAGATGAGCTTCATTTGTGAATTTGTTTGTTCTTGCTGTGGTGCAAAAGCTTGAGGAGTTAAACATAGGTCGTGTAGAAGAATTAGGATAGACTTGACAAAAAAAAAATCAGAATGCCTTGTGCTGTTGTTCCTTTTCAAATGAACATTTTAGTGGTACTGTGGACACGCTCTACAGAGACTTTAGCATTTCAGTTGGTTATAAACATACTCAATTACGAAACACTGTGGCAGAGAAGCTAAGCCTAAGTAGCCAATTGAAATATTAGTATGCAACAACCAGTGAAATGAAACTGGCACTTTATGGTTGATTACATGCACACACAGTTTTTAGTATAAATAACATCTTCTCTGCAGACTGTATATGAATAAATGTGAGATGTTCGGACATCGATTGTCAAGTTAAAAGGGGGTGCTTGAGTCCCTAGATAAACAGCTGAAGGGCTCAGAGGAAAGTGGGTCTTGCGTTGAGGCTGAAGTGCAGCAAAATTTGGAGCAGATGGACAAATTGAAGGCTGAGGATGAAGGTACATAATTGAAGCGTCTTTTTCTCTATAACTGATAATCAAAACTAGCCACAGCAGGACTCTTGCCGTGTGCATCCATGTAACATTTTTCATTTTGATGTGCTCAATACAGTAATTATTAATCATATTTGTTTTTCCAGTCTAAAAGTTGATGCCATTAGAATTTCTGGACTCTTAGAATTGAAATTGTGCCTTCTATCATACCTAGGGGACATATGCGTCATGGATGTGCACAACTAGGCCAATAGTCCATTTATATAGCCATGTTCAGCCACCCGATTGGATCTTCCTTACCCTCAAAGGTGGGAAGCTCGAGTTTATGAAAGCGGGTTACAGCCTAGTGGACAAAGCCGGTGGGGTTGGGGGTGGCTGATGGCACGCTGGAGGAGATTGGGACACGATAGAAATTTTGCTACACTGTAAAATTGCTGAGTTCACTAAATCAAATCCTATAAGATATCTATTGTAAAAATCATACAATGACAACAACTAGAGAAACAATGGACCAATGAATTAAAGAGATACTTACATTACAGTGCCCGTCATGAAATTAAATCCATTGTAGCCCCCTTCCACCTCTGCGATTGTGAATATCTCCTCCCTCTTTGCTTCACACTGACGGAAAGAAACGACAGAGCGAGCACGACTCTGCTTTGACTCCGTCAGTAGAACTGCATGTCCTTCCAAAAGCACTGTAGCTTTCTCAGTGTTACCATCATGGAAGTGAACATATAATTCCTTCTTCCCTTTAGCAACAGACTTGTGTACACAAACAACTGACTGCCTTTTATCTGAATAAACAATAAACCCTGTAGCAAAGTCTATCGTGTAGTTGCTGCTAGAATACGTGTTAACACTGACAACTGCAGGGCTCACACGTTTGTATATATTGTTCAAAATATTTTTTCACATGCAAATCTGCAAATGGAAAGGAAATATAATATTGGTGCTTTTTATTTCGAATCAATTAATTCTTTCTTTTCAATTGTGAAAACAAACTAAATTATAAATGCTGCTAATTAGGACCCCAAAACTAACCGGAGGCATAGCTGATCCGGTGGCGCTCGGTGGCGCAGGCGAGGGCGTACTAGGCCGCGACGGCGGCGGGCGCAGGCTGACTGATGAGCGAGGCGACGCCGGGGCGATCCGGCCGCGGCGGGGGGAGGAGAGCTGGCAGGTGAGGCAATAGTTCAAACATGTTGTATGAAAAGCATGAATGATTTATACCATATTCCATTCAGTTACACTACGATGCCAGTGCGGGATCAAGCAGCTTAACACCTGGTAAGCTCAGCGATTCGAATCGATTTACAACTCCCGGGAGATAACCCAAGCACACGTTATATGCGTGCACGTCGGCCCACATATGACAACCGTTCCCTCAATATTATTCCCAAGTCTGGGCCAAAGAGGTACTTGGTTTACCGGAGCCCAATTCAGGTTAGCACATGAATGGTACAAAGTCAAGCTTGATCAAGGGCTAACAACGAACGGCCTTAAACGACACAGATGGGGCCACCTACCACCATCTTTTTGAAAACACCACAGCCCATCCCCGTCTGGTCTCACTTAAATATGTATCCATCATCTCAGATTGCCATTTATCACTTTTCAAAGAATTTTATCCTATAATCTCGCGAGTGGCAGAAACCACTCGACTTCTACCGTGACTAAGCAAAGCGCTAGTGTCGTCCTATTCTAGATAGGATTCTAGAATAAGGAGCCTTAAGGAAATATTTATGCAAGTGGGTTTCAATCAATTCCTGAACGTAAATGCACAAACAATTATAATTGGTGGACACATAAAATAGGTGTGCACCGAGGCTTGCCTGGATTACTCAGAGAGTTGCAGTAGTTAGAAATAGTCAGTACTTCAGGCTTCAGTCAATTATTCTTCCAGGGAAGACCAAGCCCTCACAAGAGTATACTTCTGAGCCTCCTCTTGTGTGAGATATCGCTCCACAGCTCGCACCTATGGATGCATGAAATGGGTAATGCATTACAATTCAGAATGCAAGGTATGATTAAACTATAGACTGGAATTTGGTCATGGGTTTTGACTTAACATGACATGCTGCAAGAAACAATAAAGGATGCTAGCAATCCAACACCAAGAATGCATATTAACATTGATCAACCACATGAAAAGAAGATTAATACATCTAGAATTGCAATATGTGATGGCTGTACTTAATTTTTAAAGAATCACCCCCACACAGTTAAATGTGCAAGCATAAGCATGAATGAGATTGATCAAGCAAGGAGAAGGAAGAAGGGACATCCTTCTTCTTGCCAACTCATTGGAAACAAGCTACTGCACCTAGAGTTTTCATGTGTATTTTGCATAACACCACAATTGTACAACAAGTATATAGGTATTTAGGTTTATCTAAGATCCCCCCTTTTTCAGTATCAAGATTACTCAAGTATATTCATGCACGCAAGAATAAGAATTAAACAGTATTTCTAAAGCACCTTGGTGCTGCCAGACATCCAAGATATAAAAGAACAAGAGGAATCAACCTTGGACTGTTGCTTTACACCAACAGGGGATGAGCAGCAAGAGCTGAGCACCAGCTTGCTGCTGCTGCTCGAGGGCTGCTGTGCCTGCTACCACAGCAAGTGGAAAAACAAGAAGGGCAGCTGGTTCTGCTGCAATTTCTGGAAATCATAGAGAAAAGGAAGTGTTACTGCTGCTGCTACTGATTTGTGCACAGAGGAGAAGAAAAACAAGAGGTCAAATCTGCTACCGTTCTTGCTGCTGCACACAGGGAAGGAGAGCACAGGAAGGAAATCAAAGGGAGGGAACCAAGGGCTGGCGACCTTGCTGCCTGCTGCTGCTGCCGGGAAGGGAGAAGGCACAGGGAAGGAGCAAGAGCGACGGCCCTTGAGGCTGGCTCGGCGCTGATGGATGGGCAGGTAGGGTGAAGCTCGGTGAGGGGGAGGAGATCGACGGGATAAGGACGGGAACTGGGGCGGCGGCCAGAGCTTCGGGAAAAGGAGGGGCAGGGGCGGTGGGAGGCTTCTGGGCCAAAGCCCACTCGCCAGGGAGAAGGAGAGGCCTGCCCAGTGGGGCCCAGCCATCATAGAGTGGAGGAAAACCAGTTATTTTCGAAATATATGACAAATAAACATGTCCAGCTTAACCTTTTTGTTTGGAAGGGTAAACGACCGAATTTGAAAAAGGTTTATATACAAAAGCTTCTCAGAATTTTATGCTCTCCAACTTTTGTATACAAAGTTTTTCTTGTAAAGGTCCAGGAAATAGCAGAATTTAGAGTTAAAGTTCAAAGAGATTTTGAAGTATTCGAAAGAGAGAAACTTTTTTGATCCTATGATTTTCTCTTCTCTCGCTAACTTGCATCATGACACAAGCAACACTAAAACACTCAAAGCACTTGACAAACAATTATGCATGACAAATGCACATGATGCCCATGAGATGCTCGAGGTATCACATGAGCTTGACTTCATATAACCTGAATAATTCTCGCCAGAATTTGCTAATGAAAATTGGGTCACTGTCAGAGGAAATACTCTTGGGTAAGCCATGTATTTTGACAACATTTTCCAGGATACTGCGAGCAATCACTGGTGCTGTGTATGGATGTTTGATGGCAATGAAGTGAGCAAATTTGGTGAATCGATCTACAACCACCAAAATGCAATTGAAGCCTTCTGACTTTGGAAGACCCTCTATGAAGTCCATGGAGATATCCTGCCAAGCAGCAACTCGAATTGGAAGAGGTTGTAGTAAGCCTGCTGGATAGGCAAGACTATGCTTGGCTTGCTAACAAATAGCACACTGTTTTACAAAACTCTCCACATGTAACTTGAGACCTTTCCATGCAAAGCGTTTCTTAACTCGGTAATGAGTGTTGTTAATACTAGAATGACCTCCAATTGGGGTAGAATGCATAGCAGCAATGATTTTTGTTTGGAGAGCAGAATTATGACCGAATATCCATCGGCATTGGGGCTAAGAACAGCCAATTGGGTCAGAAATTCTTGAGCTTTGGGGTCAGTAGTGTAAGAATTCAAAACCTCTTGCAGCCAGGAAGGCTGAACCTCAGAAACTGCTTGTAATGCCATCCAATGGTTGACTCCAGAGAGAGCATCAGCAGCCACATTGTCTTTACCTTTGTTGTATACAATCTTGAATTTCAGACCCATGAGTCTATCCATTGCTTTTCTTTGTAACTCAGAGTGAAGGTTCTGATTAGTGAGGTATGTCAAGCTCTTATGATCAGTCTTTATGATGAATTCCTGGTAATGCAAGTACTGCTGCCATTTTTCAATTGCCATAATAACTGCCAAGGATTCCTTAAATTGAGTATTTCTTGTGAGATGGTCCAAAGGCTTTGCTCAAATAAGCCACAGGATGTCCATTTTGCATTAAGACGGCTCCCATTACCAAGTCACAAGCATCGGTCTCAATAGTGAAAGGCAACTCAAAATTTGGAATTGCTAGCGTTGGTGCCTGAACGATAGCTTCCTTGAGTTTGATAAATGCTTGTTCAGTTGTATCTGACTATACAAACTGTTTGAGCTGTAGTATATGTGTCAATGGTTGTGCAATGAGTCCATAATGCTTCACAAATCTTCTATAATAGTTTGTGAGGTCCAAGAATTCTCTTAGATCTGTCATATAGGTAGACCGAGGTCAGTGAACCATAGCTGCTGTTTTAGATGCATCTGTGGCAACTCCTTCATTAGATATGACATGGCCCAAGTAAGCCACAGATTGTTGGCCTAACACACATTTACTGCGCTTGAGATATAGTTGATGTTCTCTTAGTGTGTCTAAAACTGCAGACAAGTGTGAGATATGCTGTTCTAAATAATTGCTGCAGTATATCAACCAGAAAGACTAAGACAAATTTCATGAGATAGGGGCTCAACACCTCATTCATGATGCATTGAAAAGTTGCTAGAGCATTAGTCAAGCCAAAAGGCATGACTTTAAATTGGTAATGGCCATGGTGTGTGTCGGGGTTATATACCGGCAATGCACCACGGGATGTAGGTGCTTTTGTGGTCGGAGAGATCGACGTAGCTCGATGGTTCGCTGAAAAAGCGACAAAGACACAAAGATTTATACAGGTTCGGGCCGCGAGACACGTAATACCCTACGTCCTGTTTGTGGCTGATCGTGTTGCTTTGAGTTCTCGAGATTACAATGAGGGCTAGGGCTTCGCTCGAGAGCGTGTTTCGTGGATTGTGATGAGTTCGGATATCCTACGTAGGGGTCCCTCATCCATCTTATATAGTCTAGCAGAGTCTTGTGTTACAAGTCGATTTCCATCTACATCTCCTAATTAGTTCAGATTACATGAGATCAAACAGAATCTAACTTTCCATCATATCTTCTCTGATCTCCTCGAAATCTCGCAACCTGCATCCGAGCCAAGCTTCCTTGTTTGCTCCCTGGATCACGTCATTGTTGCCTTGACATCCAAGCCATCTCGACCGCACTTGGACTTGGGCTGAACGTTCGGTTCATGAAATCAGCCGCTCGCCCGAGTCAAGCCCACCGCTGGCCTATGTCCTGGATTCACACCATGAGGAGCCAGGGGATATTTATCCCCCACAAGCCCCCAAGGCTCGAGCCAATTCAAAAATCAATTGACTCGAGACTCCCAAAACCAATCTTAGCTCTGAGTGAAATGTACAACCGAGTTATCTTTCAAATCCCTTCAATGGTTGCACCGACCAGGTGCACCCATTGGGTGTAGCCCTCGAGTTTTAAGTTGACTTGAATAATAATCAGCTTAAAGGTCCAAATAATCTGAAATTTTCCAAATGTATATTTCCCATGAGTCACTCATTGCATCTTCTCAATGGTTGCACCGACTAGGTGCACCCATTGGGTGTAGCCCCCGAGCTTCAAGTTGATTTGAGTAATAATCAGCTTGAAGGTCCAAAGAGCTCTCCCGACTCATTATCGCCCGACTGAACCCTTCAGGCTTTTATCCCAATCAGAGAAAACTTCAAGAAAAAATTCCCCACCCATTAGGTGCAAAACCGGGAAACCACTAAGAATATGAAGAGCCATTCCTTTTTATATGATTTTCCTCAAAAACCCAACCGCTCGCAGATCCAACTTTCTTGAACCATCCCAGATGTAGATCATCGACACGTGTCCACCCGAATACGAAACACCATCCCTGTATGCGTACTTGCAGAAGTCGGAGCGGCGCTTCGCCCGCTATATAACCAAGGCCTGAGCCCGTGCATCAATCACTCCTCCATTGCCTCCTGCACACATCGGATTCCACTGCCAAAACACTTCTTTCCTGCAAACACTATGGCCGGCACCCATAAGAACCGTCCCGTGGTCTCCGACTTGGAGGATGAGATCTCCGCCGGCGGTCCCGGTGAACCAGACCTTCCCAGCGACGCTGATCCCCACAACGACAGCGACGACGGCGGCGACGACAAGGGGAAGATGCCGCTGGAGGAGGTGGGTGACGGCTTCGACGACGACTCCGACCAGTACAACTGGAAGTAGAAGGCGATGCTTCGGGGTCTCAACCACCCCGGCCTTGGTGGCCCCGACGAGGAGGAGGATGACGAGGACGGCGATGACGACGACGACGGCAGCGACAAGGATGCCACTCTGCCCCCAAGAAGCGTCGCCGTGTTGACTTTTAGGCTAGAAGTAGTTAACTAGTACTACAGTAGTCTGTAAGAAAATCCCCATGTATCCGTAGGTGTAATCTTGTAATGAATCTTATCTTTTAATGAAGGCCTTATGTTTCCTCTTGTTCATGAGTTCATTGTTGCAATAATAAAACATGTTTCCTCTATAAGCAACCACTGTCAGAATGCCTAAACACAGTTTAATAATCATTGAATGAAAATCGTGAGCCCCCGAGTCAAATGATTTATCTGAAAGATAACTGCCTCCAAGTACTTTCAGACCGAATTAAAATATCCGACTCAACTTGTCTGACTGAACAATGTCCAACTGAAATCCATATAACCTAAATAAAAACCATGTCGACTGAAAACCTTGCCGACTAAAAACCGTACCGACTGAACATTAAGAGATCTGCTAACCCGTCAGAATCATGGAGAAAACGCCAACGCCATGAGTTTCCTTAAAGAAAAAAAAGAACTTCCCAACTTAACGCCGTTAGGTATTAAACAAGACCAATACCCTAACGGTTCCTTCCAATCGAATCCTCATTTCCCAACAGCCGCATTTACTCCGCTGCCAATGCCAACAGATTCAAAACCCTAATTCAAAACTTCTGAACTTGCGCCAGAATCCCTCACACCCATGGCTCCAAAGAAGAAGATGACCAGCAAACGTGGAAACACCAGCGAGGGGCTTCCACATGACGAGAACCGGCCGATTCCGTCGCCATTCCTTGCTTTTCGTATGTCTTCAGTCTCTGAATCTTATCTAAATCATCTTGTAAAAATGGGGGTTCTTCCTCCCAAGGAGTTGGGTGGGTAGAGAGATTGTGAAGGTGAAAAAGTCCCCACAGAAGATACCCATGAATCTGTAGTCTTTGCCCCTTTCTTTATCCGCGGACTAGGATTACCCCTCTGCTCTTTCTCATGAGGTTTGCTCATTTCTATTCCATTGACTTGTCTTATCTGAATCTGAACTCCATCCTCCAAATCTCAATCTTTATCCACTTGTGTGAGGCTTTCCTCAGGATTGCTCCCCACTTCGGTCTCTGGAAATATCTATATCACTGCAAACCTGGTACCCGAGACAAGGTTTTGCAGGTAGTTGGAGGAGCTAGCTTAGAATTGCATAGGGGGCGCAGGCAGTATATTTAGATATCCCTCTTAAGGACAGCAACAGAGGATGGCATTCCAAGTGGTTTTACATGAGCAATCATGCTAACTCATTACCAGCTCGATCAGGACGCCAACCAAATACCAAACTCAGCAGTTGGGAAGAGGCACCAACTGCCAAGGAGATTTCTGAAGTAGAAATTCTTCTCAAGGACATCTCAGATTTAAAAGACAATGGCTTGACTGCTCATGCTATAGTCATATACTTCGTCTTTCAAAGCATTCAACCGTTGAAGGACCGAGTATATCCAGCCTATCTGTATGTTGACGGCAGCGATCCCACTTGAGAGGTGAGCCGACCCATTACTACAGAAGAAATTAAAACCCGAGTTGGTCTGATGCTGAAAGGTGACGTCCACAATGAAGGATCACCACAACCCTACTCTGCATGGCACCCTAGTCCATCTGTAAGTGTTTTAACTTGCTGACTGACTTACTTATGCATCTTGAGAATGTATAGATTATTGATCATATTTACTGACTCCACCTTCACAGAGCAACATTACCAAGTTTCTATCTGACCCTCCTCAGCATAACATGGATAAGACGCTAAAACGAGAGTCAAAATTGACTGCTGGGGAAATTGAAGCTGTAGTTGCAGCAGCACAAGGGACAGACAACAATGAGGCTGCTACATATATAATCATCTCACGTCCGGCCGAAGATGCCGACGCCGAAGAAGATGCCGGGGCTCAAGAGGAACAAGCCCCCGAGAATGAGAGGATTAGTGCTGAAGGCTCAGGACCTAAAGATACAAAGGCCCCAATATAAGAAGATACTGCCTCAAGGATGTCTCGGCACGCCTGAGCCAAAACATCAACAGATCAAACTGAAGTTCCCCGGAGGAAGAGGACCATCAGAGAACAAGTTACCAATAAGAAAACCTCTCTTGCCAAGCTTGATGCAGCATCCCCATCCAAGAGGCCGAGCAAGAAATCCAAGGTACAAGAGAAAACTGACAATAGTGAAGGCTCTTCTCTTGGGCACATTGACTGGAAAATGCTGATTGATGAGGAAGGGGCAGCAGAAGAAGAAACCTCACTTCAACACCGCGAGAGGAGGTCTAAATGAGCGCAAGAACTTAAAGGCACAACCGTCCCTCCGACTCATCAAGACATGCCAATTGAGGAAGAACTGAACTTATCAGATACTAATCCAGAGTTGGATCAATTCTTAAAGTCATTTCTGCTTCCAAGTGAAAGCAATCTCATGCCACCATGGTATGTCTAATTTCTTTAACTATTGTCTTATAATCCTGCTTCACATGTCCTGACTGACTCAAGTTTGTACGCAGGCCTTCCCCGGAGCAAAATATGATGCCTCCTGGGCCTGATGCTAGCCCAATAAAAGCCTCCGAGCCTGAGTTGAGCAAGTCTGGAGCCCCCGAGCCTGGGCCTGGTATGACTGAAGCCCCCGAGCCTGAAGTGTCAAAGCAACCGATTGAAGCAAAATTGATGAACATAGAAGATCACCAAGATGATTCCAGTACAAGGCCTCTATTTAACTGGCAAGATGCGCTCAGCAACCCCAAAGGAAGAAGCACTTCAGGCTGCCATGAGCATGCCATGGAGAAGCAAAGTACTTATCATGAGAGCCAGACAACCACTGGCGACGAGTCAGATGATGCCAAGAGTGCACCAAATACCTCGGTGCCGGTGTCAAGCCCCTGAACCGAAGGTCCTAGGCCAACAGCTGACACAATCATTACTGAAGGAACTGCTTCACTCAACCTGATGGCTCTTGATTTACAACTTGCTGTTGGCCCGACTGAACCAAGACCATTTGCAGCTTTTGAAGTAAGTCGTTATCATGATTTTTGAAGTCAGCATCGATTTTTCTAATGCATTAAAACCCTTTCCGTAGAGCTGGCTCGACCAGGCCATGCGATGGCACGAAGAGCTTGCTCTAGTACTTAGAGGTGATGTAGTAAAGCTACGTCAACAGCTTGCCGAATCGGAAGCCGCCCATGCTACTAAAACCACTGGTGAGTGTCTGCCCGCCTGGTTGCCCACACAGTTCATCTTGCGATACATTCTCATATACCCTCACTTTGGAATGTAGCTGCTGCTAAAAGAATTGCTGATCTGGAAAATGCATTGGCCGAGCACGATGTTTCATACCGCAATGTTACCCTCGAGTGTGATGAAGCTCGAGACAGTGCTCGGAATTTGCAGCGCAAGCTTGAGCTGGAACCAAAACAGCATGAGGTAACTCACCGTGAAACCCAGTTAGCATATTCTTTACTTACAGAAGCTTACAAGTTGAATCGGTCCACAGGATGAGGCACTGCGGTTGAAAAGAGAAATCCAAGAACTTTGGGAGTCACGAGATGGGTTTGAAAAGTCCTTCCAGAACACATCCAGCGCCTTGACAGTGCTTGAAACAAGCCATCAGCTGACTCGGGCAGAATCGAACGGAAGACATCCGAGCTTATTGAAGCCGACAAAGTCCGAGTGGAGATTCAAAGTAAAAACAAAGATTTGGACAAGGTACTTAAGTCTACAAGGCAAGCCCCCAAAGAGTCCCAGCAGCTGTCCGAGAAGCGTCGCCAAGATTTGGAACTTGCAGTGCGAAATTACGAAGTTGCAAAGAAGAACCGCAAGAAACTAAAGGCAGCTTATGAAAAGAACAAAGATCTGACAAAGTCTGCCACGGCCACGATGAACACCATGCTAAATATATGCGCCCTAGAAGTTGGAGCTTCAAGGCCGGTATTAGACCGGGTAGCAATCTTGGTTGAAGATACCAAGAATCATCTTCGAGGATGACTGAAATCAGTTCTTGAACATGTTCTGTTGATGATGAAGATAACCCGGCCAGAGCTGAATTTAACCGAGCTGATAGCCAAAGTTGGAGTGGATCCGAGTGATGCAATGATTGACAACTACGCCTTGGAGATTCAGTCCATAGCAGAAAAACTTATTGCAGAATTCGAACCGTAAACTGAAATCTGTGCTTTGCTGTGACTTTGTAACTGAGCGGTACCTGTTATGAATGTTAGTCTATAAGAAAACAAAATTAGAATTCGTAAATGATATGAAATCTAATTGACTACTCATTGCTCTTGTATAATGTTACGAGACAAACAAGCCTTTGAATCGACTTCCTGATAAAAACATATGGTTTATACGCGTATTTTCTCGAGGTCATAGTACACACACGAGTGCCTGATTTAGAGTTTCGCATTAAGAAATCTATCGAGTATGCGAAATGCGAGTTTAGACCACACTTTTCTGTCACGAGTACTCACGGGCATGCAGCACTTACTGTGGGTCCACAACCCAAGCCAATTGCCCAATAGCAAGGGTCGGATTGCACCCTTTTATGAGAACGCGAAGGCATGTAATACCAGCTGTCAGTCGTATGACCTAGGCTGATTGCCCCATAAGGAGGGCTAGATTGCACCCTTTTTATGAGAATGCGAAGTCATGTAACACCAGCTGTCGGTCATACGACTTAGGCTGATTGCCCCGTAATTAGGGTCGGATTGCACCCTTTTTTTGAGTGAGCGTAGTCATGTAACACCAGCTGTCGGTTATACGACCTAGACTGATTGCTACGTAATTAGGATCGGACTGCACCCTATCTTGAGTAGGAGTAGGAATGTAACACCAGCCATGAGTTGGGTCAGGACACATGACTGATTGCCTGATTATTTGAAGATGAGGACATTACCACCAAAAATCATACGCACTCACGCCGTAGAAAGAAGAAATATGCACAGAATCCATGCATTTATTCATTATCTGAGTACAAAATGAGGGCGAGTCAATTTGAAATCATGACTAATCCAGAGTACAGACTAGAATACATGACTTCTCAAATCGCAAAATGCCTAAGAGTAAAACTTGCAAAGATGCTCGATGTTCCAAGAGTTCCCAACTGGAGTGCCATCCATCTCAAACAAGCGATAGAACCTTGACCGAGTAACTTCTCTGATGATGTAGGACCCCTCCTAGGGGGGATAGCTTGTGACGCCCAGCCCCTTGAGGACCTTACGGAGGACCAATTCCCCAATAAAAAGGCACGAGGGCACATATTACGCTCATGATAACGCCGCAGAGTCTGCTGATAGCGTGCCGACTGAATCACCGAATTGAGTTGTTCTTTCTCCAGCAAGTCGACTTTCTCAAGCCGTGTGCTTTCTGCTTCCGCGATATCCTTGAATGCTAACCGTGGTGCTCCGTGTGCCAAATCAGTTGGCAACACCGCCTCTGAGCCATATACCAGGAAGAACGGTGTGTTTCCGTTGAGAGCTTGACTCGGCTGTGTTCTGAGGCTCCAGACGATGTACGGGAGTTCCCGGATCCATTTTCCTGCCAACCTCTTATCTTTGTCGAAAACTCGTTTCTTCAGGGCATCTAGAATCATCCCATTGGCGTGCTCGATTTGGCCGTTGGCTCGAGGGTGTGATACCGAGACGTATTTAATGAGTATAGACTTCTCGTTGCAAAAGTCGAAGAATTCCGAGCGCGTGAAGTTCGAACCCAGATATGTGATGATGCTGTTCGGGATCCCAAAATGAAATATAATCTCCTGGATGAAGTCCACTGCTTTTGCTGAAGTCAGAGATGCGATTGGTTTGACCTCTATCCATTTAGTGAACTTGTCAGTGGCTACCAAGACATGAGTGTAACCTCCGTGGGCGTTTTTGAATGGACCGATCGTGTCAAGCCCCCAGCATGTGAAAGGGCTATGAGACAGAAATGTTCTACAACTGTTGAGCTGGCATATGATGTTGATTTGCGAAGAACTGATATGCCTCGCACCGCTTGACTAACTCTGCCGCATCTTGCTTAGCTGTTGCCAATAGAATCCGGCCCTGAATGCTTTCCCAACCAATGTCCTAGAAGCAGCGTGATTACTGCATTGCCTACCATGAATTTCCATCAGCAGACTCCTACCCCGGGACACATCAATGCATTTCAGGAGAACTCCAGCTGCGCCGCGCTTGAATAAATCATCACCGATCAATGTATAGTTGACCGCACGCCGAATGAGTCGCTCAGCTTCCGCTTTGTCGTCGGGCTTATCACAATCCCTGATATACTTGATGATTGAGACCCACCAGTCAGCAGGAGCGTCCTCTAAGCTCAGGACATGCTGCTTTGGGAGTTCGAAGTCACGATCAATGGAAGGACGATACAATTCCTGGACAAACACACTTGGGGGAATTTTGGCTTGGGAAGAACCAAGCTTGGATAGTAAGTCAACGTCTGTATTACCGTTGCGATCCACATGATGAAATTCCAGTCCGTCGAACTTGTCCTGCAGCTTGCGTACCTCGGCGCAGTATTTGTCCATGACTTCTGTAGTACAATCTCAGTCTTTATTGACCTGACTAATTGCCACTAGAGAATTGTGGCGGAACCGCCGATTTAATCCGGACTAAGCACACCTGCCACCTCTGTCTTGCTGTGCGATTAGACCGAACTAAACCAGGTCGTCCGTCGAGAGTCATTCGACTCCCGATATTACCTTTTTCCCAGAGGAACCGACCTCATACACATCCAGCCCACAGTGGAGCCACAACAGATACATCATCTCAGGCATTTAAATATAGCATTTATACACTTATTTTACAAAACATTTCGAAATAAGATATAGGTTTCAACATAATGCCATACAATAGGCAGGTTTGAATCAAATAGCGGAAGCGAATTCAAAAACATCTCACCGCGGAACAAAATACTTTATTAGCCTTCATGCAACGACGATCGAGGCGAGCAGCACCGAGCCCACCGGCACTACCCTCCTCCAAGCTAGTGTCCAAAAGACATCAGTACCTGCTCAAAAAGTGGGGGCAAACCCTGAGTACTAATTACTCAGTAGGGCTTAATGGATTGGCTTACGGCTGACGCAAAGCTTGTTTACTAGCATGTGGATCCTTAGCCATTGATTTTAAACAGTGGTATATCAATATAGAGTAACAAGATTCATCTTTTGCATATAACTCCATAATAATATCTTGCAGAAATGTAAGCAATACAATACAAACATGTAGTATTTGAAATCATGAGTAACAGATATAATATATTCAAATAGTTACTACGTTGCCCGTGTGCATTATCAGTATTCCCACACCTGGTGGGCATCAGCGATTCGAATCGATTTTTAATTCCCGGGAATAACTATCATGCCAGGGGTATATGCTTACTAGCCATCGCGTTCTCACATATAGCCCCAATCTTAAACTGCCTCGTCCCAAGTTCGATTCACTCCCGCCTAGCCCCCGGGTTGTGCCCCCATGACGAGCCTGCCGATATCTCGATCTCCCCGTCATGAGTACCAAGCTCCCCCGGGCCACTTTCCTCTCAACCAGCGGGTAGGAACGTGTCTCTGTGCTTCGGACGAGCCCAGGAAAGACTTTTTCGGTCTCATATCCTGGATAAGCACTCTAGCAATATTATGCCGAACAGCAGGCGAACAGCGGACGGGCCTTATGCGACTCGGGTGGAGCCAAACGCACACCACATAATAAAATTATTCTCCGCCCGGTCTCCATTTAAATCATGAGCATAGTATTACTTTCTCAATAGTAAAAGTTTTGTAACCTTTGAAATCACTTACGTGACGAGTGACTCCTTTCACTCGTGTCTACTCGCACCTAGCAGAGCCTAGGCAACTCGTCCTACGAACTCTATAAATAGGTGCTAGGGCTAGGGCGGCCAGGAGATCTAATGCAATTGTTTTCAATCAACTCCCAATGCGGATGCGTAATGAAACAATCAATCATCATATTAGCTGGGAGAAATCATGGTCCTGCCTACCTTTGCTTATTCTTATCAAAACCAACAAACTAAACTATGTTAGTTTGCCGGATTGTGGTGCTTTGCCCCAGGCAACCCCTTGAATCACGGACGGATTTAATCAGCGACACACCGTCTTCATCTTGATAGAGAAGCCAAACTCCTGCTCGAGAAGTTGCTGTAGTTAGCAATCCTATATGCATGATCAAGTGCAAGATGGATGCAACGCACGCTCATGATGCTAGGGAATTATGAAAAACAATGCAGCACATGTTAATAAGTTGAAACATGCGACATCTATTTTCCAATATATTCATTTTAACATATTTCTCATGTAACTCGAAACAGTAGCAATTAATTTCATAGCAATACTTTCCGAAACCTAAACTTAACCATTAATTACCATGATTTTTCTCGGAATTTATTTCGCACAATAAAGTCACTTTCTCCCATTATTCATTTTAACAAGCAATTATTTGTCTTTTTCAAAACAGCAACCAAAACTTACATGCAGAACTTGAAACTTTAAAAATGGACTAAATATGCAACATAGAGCATCTACAAATTTCAGGAGAATATTTGGAGCACTTTTTACGTAGCAAGTATGTCCACTCTTGTAAAATGCACAAAATACATCCATGAGGGTAAAATGGTAAACTGACAGCATATTCTAGGGTTACCAAAAATCACATAAACCCTAAATAACATTATAAAGCTACTGACCAAGTTTCATGATTTTTGGAGTCCATTTATATCACTTTTGGCATTTGTTTTGTTTTAACATGCATGCAACAAAGCAAGGGCGATATGGTCATTTCACCCATACCAATCAAATCCATTCTGTGGATCTGCTCAAGAGGAGTCGAAAGAAACAAGATTTGTATTTTTAGCATTTTTGGGTGATTTACTATGGATTTTTAAAGTTCATAGATGTAGGAAATGAATTAAATTCGAAATTTTACAGATCAGGCAGCGATACGCAATTATTCATTAACTTCAGGGTCTAGCACGTAAAAATCCCTAGACTCATTGTACAGCATTCGGATTAAAACGCGAAGAGGCAAAATAACAGGGGCCAAAACGGAAAAAAGGGCTTCTTCCTCCCTGCTCATCTTCAACCTCGAGCAGGGAGGGGGCATGGCGATGGCGCGACCTCAACTCCGGCCACCAAGAGAGGGAGGAGAGCAAGGGGAACCTTACCCCCTACCTTGGGCGATGGGAAACGGCTCGGAGGAGCTCGGCGACGGTGATGCGCGGGCAAGGAGCTCCGGCGATGAAATACGCGGTGGTGGAGCGATTTCGGTGGCCTAGACTTTAGGGATTCGGTGGAGGAGAGAGAGGGGAAGTGCGGCACGGCTCCAGTGGCTCGCGGGGTCACGCGTAGGGGACGGGGCGCGAGCTCGCCCCGGGCTCTGATGGCGACGGCGCGCGCAGCGGGGTTCTGAGCAAGGCGAGGCAGGGAATGGCCGAGGAGACCGTCGGGGTCTCACTTCGACTCGAAGGAACCCGGAGGGGCGAGGGCAGGAGCAGGGCGCAGAGCGGGCGGCGCGTGGCCGCGGCGTGGCGAGCAGGGCGGCCATGACCGGCCACCGCGTGGCGAGCGGGTACTGCACGCGGTCGGGGCAGGCCCCACATGTCAGCGAGACAAATGGAAATAAAATCCCGAAATTAATAAAATGGGTATTTGACTGCAGGGACACATGTTTTAAATCTCTGTTTTTGCACACCTTATGGTCCGATTTTGCCAAAACCCCAAATACAAAAGTTGTTCTAATCTTCTAGATATACAACTTTGTCAAAATGCGCCGTACCCACTTACATTCAAATTTTGTGAGTTTTAATGAATTCAAATCAGGGGTTCATGTTTGACCAACACATTCTTTAACCTTATAAATTCTGGTTAGCCTATTTATGTGCATTTTCATGCCAAGTGAACTATACCAAAGTTGCTTCGTATTTTATTTCCTACAACTTTGGTATTCAAGTCATGGTCAAATTTAGAACTTGGTTTCAGAATATTTTGAATTTACTAGACTGTTCTCAGTTTGGCAGATTTCACTAGTTGGCATTAAACACTCTAAAACTCCTAGCAAACCTTTGTGCATGTTACCACACTCAATACCAAAGTCGATCCACATAAAATTGTCTACAAGTTTGTCATAGAGAGTTTGGTCCAAAACAGATCATATTTTGAACTATAGTCACAAGTGTGCTCAGGGGTTTTGTGAAACTGCAACTTCAATTTATGTATGGTCCTTTTTGTTTCAAACCTTTGAAGTATCAAACGGAGTCCAATAACTTTGATATTTGGTTCAGTTGAAAGATTATAAGTTTAATTTCATTTCCTAGTCAGGTAGATTTTTAAGTTCTATAGTGAAAACAAAAGTAATTTCAGAACGAAGTTTGGGGAAAGGCTGAAATGCAGATTTGGGGGTTTAAGTGTGGACCAAGTTTGACCTGCTTTGACTTGGCCTTTTGAAGTTTCCAATTCAACATTTTAACTTGTGATTTCTCCACCTTAGTTCTTTCCATCTCTAAACATGATTCAATTATAAGAAACCATTACCTTAAGTCAAATATGAATTAGGGCCTCTGAGATGCCGGAGGCATCACAACCCACCCCCCTTAAAGAAATCTCGTCCCGAGATTTGGATGAGGCACGGCGGTATAACCTAGCGTGTATTATAAAGGGTATGGGCATTGTGGATTCGTGTCTTTTCAAATTCACATAGAAGCATCCAAATCTTTAACTGTTAGCTTTGTCAACTAGCTTGTGAATGGTTAGTACCTATTTTACACAAGTAGTCACAGAGCATCCTCTAAGTTAGGCTCGGGTGGTCTCTCTAAGATACTCGACGAGTCGTGCCATATAAGAGAGCGAATGAACAAACCATGAAGAGAATGTGGTCAGTGGGCAAGTGACTGTGATTGAAGCAAAGGAATGGAGTCATTTCCTGACTTTGATACTAATATTTGAAACATGGTAAGTACCTGATTTATTCAAATAATGAAAGCAAAGTGTACACAGTCGGGAATTGAATAAGGCAGGGTCTTTTGATTGAAAGGAGTATCATCGAATGCGTTGTTGAGAGACACATTCATTTTATTTGACAGGGACTGTGTCCACATATAAAATCCCAAGTCAACATGTTTTCAAAGAGTAAGATGTGGTGAAACGTAGCACATTCTACTCATTAGGACAAGAAAGGCCCGAGAAGGAGAAGATAGGCCGTATTTGCCTAAACAAGGTGATGATTTGTACGATTTCTTAGCGTTGGTCATGATTGATCAAGAAAATAGCAATAGCTGACGTGTTCTTACTAACGCAGCAAAATGCTAGTAAGTTCCCATCTAAGAGGAAGAAAACCACTCATAGATAAATGACGATAAGACAAGAGCACTAGCCGAGGACAAAGTTAGTGTGGAGGATGTTCGTAAAGTACACCCTCGGGGAATAAGGTTCAACGAATGGGTAGAAAATATCGACGGAGTTAGTGAGAACGAAGTTGACTGTTCCCACCAATCTTCGGAGGCAAGGTCAAACATGGATATGAATTAATACGAACAAGTCATAGGGTTGAGACGGATCATCCCTACTGGTCAAGGAGGCATGGTGAAACAAGGCAATGGAAAAATGTGATGAGATGGTGGAAATGAGACTGATCACTTCCACAGAAACAATAAAAATGTGTGGATAAGTAGTGGGTGGAGATTGGCTACTCCCACACCTCAAGAAAAGCAAGGCGAAGCAAGGCAATGAAATGATATATATTGGACAGTAGATATGAAACCAATCACCCCCACGAATTAAGAGTAGCGCGATCAATCAAGGATAAAAACCTATTATGAATGCTCCACGATTGAAGCGATGTTATGCCTTCGCATGTCCTAATGCCAGCACGAACCTAGTAGCACAACCATGTGACGGCCGTACACATAGGACTCTAGGTCCCGTCGAGGCATCCAAGACTGCCTAAGGAGACATCACAACAAGAGTGGCTCAATCATTCCACTTACAGAGTCATAATCACTACAAGGTTTTGGTAAATAAAGAGGAAGTCCGATGTGACATAAGAGCTTAGGGCGCTTGAATCACATTGTAAATGAAGTCCCTTGATTTGCAAAGTTTTGGAGCAAGTAATTAACGAATAGTGGAATACAGTGCAAATAGACTAGGATTTCTTCGATCACAAGGGTTCGAAGTGCATGAACGACAAGGGTTTTAAAGACAAAGTTACCAAAGCTCAACGTGCTATCACTATAAGACTAGGAGTACATTTAATCATAGGAATGAGATACAAGTTGACTCTATAGAGCCGGACACCCGAGGTCTTTCTGATTCACGAATGTTGGAACATTCTAATACAAAAGTTTGTCCCAAACTTTATCGTACTAATTGGTACCCAGCTAGTACTGCCTAAACGTGAGATTGATGCGTCCTTGTGCTCTTCAAAGTAATGGCGAAGCTTACGAGCCGTGATGAGAACCGCATATAATAACTTCTGAACAGAGGGTACCTTATTTTAGATGGGCTGAGTACTTCGCTGATGAAGTAAACCGGGTGTTGAGTCGGCTGAATATGTCCTTCCTCCACCCTCTCGACCACCATAGCTAAACTAACCACGTGAGTCGTACAAGAGAGGTACAACAACAGGTCCTCAACTGCGCAATTTGTCGTGCCCCGGTTTTGTGATTTCAACACTGGGGGGTTCGTCAAGAATTTCCTGAGGGCTTCAAGTGCTTCTTGGGCTTCCGATGTCCATTGAAACCTATCCACCTTCTTTAGGAGTTTATAGAATGGCATGCCACGTTTGCCTAATCGTGAGATAAACCGGCTTAACGCGGCCATGCATCTTGTGAGGTTCTGGACTTTCTTCTGGGACTTAGGAGGCTGCATCCAAAGAATTGCATCGATCTTCTCTGGATTAGTCTCGATCCCCCTCTTGCTGATGACAAATCCGAGTAGTTGTCAAGCTGGGACCTCCAACACACACTTAGCTGGGTTAAGCTTCCAGCGAAATCGCCTTAGACGGTTGAAGACCTGCTGGATGTCATTGATGAAGTCTTCCGAATCTTTCATCTTGATTACCACGTCATCGATGTAAGCTTCGACATGCTTGCCCCAGTGCTCAGCCAAACACGTCTAGATCGCCCACTAGTACGTAGCTCCGGCGTTTTTTAGCCCGAACGGCATAGAGGTGTAGCAGAACGCCCCAAACGGCGTGATGAAAGCCGTCTTCTCTTGATCCTCCATCGCCAGGCTAATTTGATGGTACCACGAGTAACAATCTAAGAAGCAGAGGAGGGAGCACCCCACTGTGGAATCGATGACTTGATCTATCCTAGGTAGCCCAAAGGGATCCTTTGGGCAATGTTTGTTGAGATCAGTATAATCAACACACATCCGCCATTCTACTTTATTCTTTTTGAGAATGAGTACAGGGTTTGCAAGCCACTCAGGATGCATGACTTCTCTAATAAACCCGGCAGCTTGGAGCCGGGTTAACTCCTCATGAATCGCCTCCCTCTTATCCGGAGTGAAGCGACGCAGCCTCTACTTGATTGGCTTCACGTTGGGAAACACCTTGAGTTTGTATTCGGCCAATTCTCACGGGACTCCTGGCATGTCCGCAGTCTTTCATGCAAACATATCCCAGTTGTCCCTCAAGAATCGGATGAGCGCGCCTTCCTATTTGGGAGGTAGGACCGCGCTGATAGTTACTGTCTTCGAGGCATCGGGGAGGTCGAGGCTCACTTCTTTGGTCGCCACGGTCGCCTGAATGGCCATGGTGGGGATCGACTCATGAGTCGGGATTGGTGGATCGTCTTGAGTAGCATCGTCGATGAGTCGACGCTGTGCTGCCACAGTTGTCATAGCGAAGGTCGCCTGGAAAGCTTCCCGAGCGCAGAGAGCAGAGCCCTTGAAGTCTGCCTGCACGGAGAGAACTTCACATGGGGCCCGCATCTTTAGGACCAGGTACGAGTAGTAGGGGACAACCATGAACTTGGGCAACCCAGGTCGCCCAATGATGGAGTTGTAGGCGGAGTCAAAAGTGGCCACCTCAAAACGGAGAGTCTCTGTGCGGAAGTTTTCCTCCGTTCCGAAGGTGACGGGCAAGCTAATGTGCCCCAACGGGTATTCTCCCTCGCCGTGTATGACCCCAAAGAACGAACTGTCTGACTCTTACAGATCGTTGATGGGGAGGCCGAGAGATGACACTGTCTTGGGGAACAGGACATTGATGCTGCTTCCTCCGTCGATCAGCGTCCTCTTGAGCCGGCACTCATGGACCACCGGGCTTACCAGCAGGGAGTACCTGCCCGGGTGATCGTATTTGAGCCAGTGGCCCGCCCGACAGAACAAGATCAGCGTGTTCGACCAGTTGTGGTACTAGAGGTTCCTTGGTGGCCACCATGACTCGGCGGTTGTCCAGCTTCTGCTGCCTCTTGCTTTCCAAGGAGCCGTGCCCCCCGATGATGACATTGACGTGCCGATTGACGTTGGGAAGCCAGCACCATTGGCTCTGTTCTGCTGAGGCGGAGGTCCCTGATCACGTGGCAGGGGTGGTGGTGGAGGCAAGGCCACGAAAGGCCTACCGTGAGAGATCGAATCCTTGAAATCCCTGCAATCGCGCAGGGCGTAGTGCATCTCCTTGTGGTAGGGACATGGCGCATCGAGGAGTTGGTCGAGTGACCGCTCCCCACCTTGCAGTGATGGAATACATGGGTGCATGAGCGGTGGCCCCACAGTCTGGACTTCCTCCTGAGGTCTTTTATCCCAGCGGCAATCTTATCGTGGGGCTCCTCGCGCTTCCCCCGCTCTTCTCATCGCACGTCGACCCAGTCCCGAGCTCGCTCATCTGCGGTGATGTATCGGTCGGCATCGCGGAAGAGCTGCTCTGGTGTGTCTAAAGACTTCTGCAAGAGGGCCTTCACGAAAGCTTCGTCGTTGGGGCCACAGAAGAAGTCATCAACCACCGCTGCGTCAGCGATGTTGGGAATTCGATTTCGCATCGACTGGAAATTCTTGAGGTACGAGCGGAGACCCTCGCCATCCTTGTGCTTGATGGATTTGAGGTCCCAAGGCTGTGCCGGCTTATCCGAAAGTGACTGAAAGTTGGTGATGAAGCGCCGACAGAAGTTGTCCCAGTTGTCGATGCAATCACGTCTGAGGTGACGTAGCCATTGTAGTGCACCCTGCCCCAGGACGATTGGGATGTTATCGGTCATCACATCTTCACTTGCACCAGCTACGCTGGCTGCAGTCGAGTACATAGCCAGCCAACCGCTGGGATCGAGCTTCGCCTCGTACTTGTCGACATTGGAGACTTTAAAGTTCTGAGGCCACGCTAAGCCGAGTGATGAAAGCCGGGATTTCGACCACACTATGGTGGGCTGGTTCATTCCGACCTCCAACTTGAGCTGTTGCATCGTGGCACCGTGGGGATCGAGGATGATTCCTCCCCAGTCATTTGTGGACTGATCGTCGGGCTGTCGGACTGTTGACGGACGCCCCAGCCGAGTTAGCTCTACCCCGGTCTTCTTGACGTGGTGCTTCGAAGTCACGATCGTAGTCATTGCAACGCCGTATCTCCTTGGCGTGCCGGTCTGCACGCGATCCCTTGATTTTGTTTCGCGCTTCCCGCCTCCCATTGATGGCTTGACGGATGTCGGGGACTGCTGGAGGATCAGTGCGGAGAAGATGATGAGCCGCTTGAGAGAAGATCCGATGGTATGCTTCCCCCTCCGGAGTGCGAGGGAGAGTGTTTGCCAACCGCGCCAGGACTCCCCCCGCTTGGCTCGGGGTGCCCATGGCTGCAGTGAAGTCGGGTAGCTAGTTACGCCCTAGTGGTGGAGGCACTCGAGGTTGAGCATGGACTTCTCCGTCGTGTGCCCTCCCCCCGTGGTCTCGCTGGTATTGCTGGGCCTGCAAGTGCCGACGATCCCGCCGCCGGTTGTTTCTCTGACAGCGGAATTCAGCTTCTTCACGCACCTCGCCTGACTCGGTCACCTCATCTTACGAGACGGGTAAGGTAGGGTCTTGATTCCCGGCGTTGTGATGGCCGCGGATGCTGCGGCGCCAGTTGCGACATCGCCGTCGCTCGTGCTGTTGTGGCGTCTCCCCATTGACGAAAGATTCGTCGTCGGACACAGGGTCATCCTCCACCGGTACGTTGATGATGAGTACCTCGGAGAAGTTCGTCGCCGTCTCTGAGCTTGCCCGGTTGTCGAGGAGCGTTAGTAACCCCTCGGAGTCGAAAAGCAATCCCGTCACGGTAGTCATCGATGCTCGCCCACTTCTGAGCTCGGTGGAAGACTCCAGGTTGCAGACTATCTCCGTGTAGGGAGGTCGCCGCCCTCTCGAGGTGGCCCAGTTAACCGCTGCGGAGACTTTGGAGGTGCGAGCTCCGAATTTGCCACCGCGCGCGAGCTGCGCCACGTGGCGGTCCTGCTGCTCGGAGTAGAGTCGATGACGAGGCCCTTTTGAGAGCCAGTCACCGACTCTTCAACCGCGTGGTAGATGTCATCATCGACGAGTGAGGTGGGCGTTGACTCTGAAGGAGGTCTCACCAGCACTTCCCAGCCCCCCTCCTTGGATCGAGGTAGCTGAGGCTGTAGTTGACGATGGGGGCCTACGATCTCCCGTCACGCATCCTCATCGTGGTTGAGGAGAACTATGGTGCGAGGAACGAAACGCAAGTGTGATAGGCTTGACTGGTAAGTCGCGGCGGTGTTGTGAAGGCCGTAAGGAAACCAGCAAGGATCCTGATCTCGCATATGACCTGCGACCCTGCTGCTTTGGCCTTCGATTGGCAGCAGGGTCAGGGTCCTCCGACGAGGGGTGGTTGTCGGCACGGGAGTGCAGCGAGCCTCTGGTTGCCACGAGCTTCTTCCCCGACTGATTTCAGTCCAGACCCGGGTCGGGAAATGGAGAGCGCAGTGCGTCGAGTTGGTGAGGGCGCAGTCGTTGATCGAGGCAAAGAGGCAGGAACAAATCCATGCCCAGCTGGTACCACGACCGCCTGTCGAGGTCCCAAGCCAGGTTGAGTCGGGGAGTGCTTCGATGCTCTGCCCCTGGATAGGGCAGATTAAGGTGGAGTGGTCCTAACAGCAGACTGGCGCGTGGACGCTCGAGGACGACCTGGCTCGACGCTGGTCGTCGTGGCAGCCGACCGTTCGCCGATCGCCTGCTGGATAGATCCAGGAGTTGGTGAGGTCGAGGAGAGCTTCGGATTTGATGACGGGGTCTTGAAGCTGCACGCCTTCTCCGTGGCACCAATGAGTCGGTGGAGATCGCCGGTTTTGTCGGCGATGAACGAGATAGATCCAAAGCGGATCATCTCACCTGGAGTGAACTTGACGATGTCGTTGTTAGCCATGGAGCTAGCTTGATGTCGATGTCGCCGGGCCCCTACCTGACGCACCAACTGTGGGGGTTATATACCGGCAGTGCACCACAGGATGTATCACGAGGTGCTTTTGTGGTCGGCAAGATCGACGTAGCTCGATGGTTCGCTAGAAAAGCGACAAAGACACGAAGATTTATACAGGTTCGGGCCACGAGACGCGTAATACCCTACGTCCTGTTTGTGGCTGATCGTGTTGCTTTGAGTTCTCGAGATTACAATGAGGGCTAGGGCTTTGCTCAAGAGCGTGTTTCATGGATTGTGATGAGTTCGGATCCCCTACGTAGGGGTCCCTCATCCGCCTTATATAGTCTGGCGGAGTCTTGGGTTACAAGTCGATTTCCATCTACATCTCCTAATTAGTTCAGATTACATGAGATCAAACAGAATCTAAGTTTCCATCATATCTTCTCCGATCTCCTCAAGTCTCGCAACCTGTATCCGAGCCAAGCTTCCTTGTTTGCTCCCTGGATCACGTCATTGTTGCCTTGACATCGAAGCCATCTCGACCGCACTTGGACTTGGGTTGAACGTTCGGCCCATGAAATCAGCCGCTCGCCCGAGTCAAGCCCACCGCTGGCCCATGTCCTGGATCCGCGCCATGAGGAGCCAGGGGATATTTATCCCCCACAGTGTGTTTTAAATGTTGTCTTGTGCTCATCCTCAGGGCTCATTCTCACTTGATGATAACCAGATTTCATATCCAATTTTGTGAAATATTGAGCTGCGCCAAGTTCAGCAAAACCACCTCAATATGAGGGAGTGGAAATCTATTTTTAATAGTGAGAGCATTCAATTTTCTGTAATCCACACACATTCTCCAACTTTCATCCTTTTGTTGAACCAAGAGAACTGGTGATGCAAAAGGACTGGAGCTATGTGTAATGAGGCCAGCTACTAATAATTCAGTGACTTGCCTCTCAATCTCATATTTATGCAATGGTGAGTATCTATAAGGCTTACAATTAATAGGCACAACATTTGGAAAAACAGGAATGTGGTGATCATATACCCGAGGTGGAGGTAAAGCATGAGAATCCTGGAAGATATCCTGATATCTGTCGAGCAGGGTGAGTACCTCCTGTGAGGCTTGTGTTTGGACATCAGCTGATGTTGTATAATTTTCCATATTAACAAAGGCCAAGGCCCACACATCATTACCACTTATCCATTTAGATAACTGCTCTCCAGTAATGGAGGAGATTTCTGTTGATGCAGGTACAATGCCCTGTAATCTCACTTGTTGCTGGTCACTTTGGAACTGCAAGGTTCGATCTGCCCAATCACAAATCATAGGACTATGTTGTTGCAGCCAATCAAATCCCAGGATAGCATCATATGCTTCCATATTCAAAACTCTCATATCCCATTTGAGAGTATAGCCTTGACACCAGCATTCCAGTGCAGGAATGACTTGGCCAAATGTAAGAGCCTCTCCATTAGCCACCTTGACTTGCTTTGTTGTGATTGTTGTGATGTGGAGACCAGCTGTGGAGACAAAATAAGAACTGATGAAACTATGAGAACTCCAACAGTCTACCAGTATCAACATGACATTTTTGTTCACTATGGCTTTGAGTTTGAAACAGCCATGACTTTCTGTCCCAGCAATAGCATGCAGTGAGAGATGACTAAAATCCTCAGCAATAGCATCTTCCACAGCCAACTGGTTTAGCACTTCTTCCGAAATCTCCTTATCAAGATCATTAAGAGCTAGCACATTTAGTTGAGCCTTAGGCTTTTTAGCACACTGTTCCATGTGCCCTGGTTCAAATTTATCTCCACAATGATAACAAAGGCCATGAGTCTTCCTGTAATCCCTAAGCTGTCGATCTCTCCAAAATGAATTAGGAGGTTGGACCTGTTTAGTGTCAAGTTTGCCAATCACACTGTTAACATTGCTTGATTTGGAGTCCAGGCTGCTTTAGTATACTTAGCTTTCTGCCTTTCAAGAATTTTTTGTTGGATCTTTGCAATGTGACTAGCCTGCTCAATTGTTTCAGGAACTTGAGCTTCTACCATGCCCCTGATGTTATCCTGTAATCCCTCATGTATTTGGAAGTGAAAAACAAGTCATCATAAGTGCTATTATGCATGCAAATCTCAAACTGCAATGTCTAAAAAGCATTAGTGTAAGCCTCAACTGATTCAGATTGTTGCAATGCTAATAATTCAAAAAGGGCATTTCGATAATCATCAGCACCAAATTTCAGCTCCACATCCTTACAAAAAGCTGACCAGTTCTCCAACTTATATGTCTGCTTGTAAGCTTAGAGTCATTTTGCTGCATTATTGTTGAAATACATGGCTGCTGCAGTAACCCATACTTTCTCAGGAATGTTTAAAATACCAAAGTAATCTTCACATTGGTCTTTCCAAATTTTGGGATGGGATCCATCAAACTGAAGAAAGTGCATCTTGGGAAGGGCATGCCGAGGCAGCTGTTCATTATCCAGGTGCTGATAAGAATTAGGCTTATAATGTGGATTCTGGTGCTTGAACTCTCTCTGATGTTGTGACTTGGATGGGCCACCTTTACACTAGTTATGGAAAGGATTTTCATCTTCTTCGTGAACTTGCCATGGACCTTGTGTCTGCATTTTGTTGAGAGAGAAGCAAATTGGCCACTGCCTGCCGTTGACGGTCGTTATTTCACCATTTCGATCGCCAATTTCTCGGTGAATAAATAGGGTATAGATAAAATTCCATGCATTATTTACCTAACACTAATGAATTCTATAAGTTTTGGTAGTTTTCAATGTATCACAGGGAGATGCTCAAATTCCATACAAAAGAACATCATTTGGAGCACGAGAGAAATCACACACAAAAGGGCTTGAGATAATATTTGCAAATTCCATTACTACAAAGTATCTCAAATGCCCTAAAGACCTACACCATTACGTAGAGCTCGTCAAGACAATTCCAATGGACACATATCGTTTGGAGCTCGGATGGAAAAGCTATAAAAATGCAAAGAAAATCAAATTAAAAAGGCAGTGCTGATGTCAACACGACGTCAGCGCCGCCAGACCGTACCACGGCAGCGAGCGGGAAGGCACCAACGACGCCATGTGGCAGGCGACCACTGGCTGCCTAATGACACCACGGATCACAATCCGTGTGTGGGCAGTAGCCTCCACGTGGTCACAGGAGGGGTGACATGCGCGCGTTTCTGCGCGGGAACCGGTGGCCCGGCGCGCACCAATCGGAGGCGAACACGCGGCGCGCAGGAGATGGCCGGGGTGCGGTTTGCCCGCCCAGTCTAGACGCGTGGCACGCAGAGAAGGGGTCGCCACCGGTTCAGACGCCAGTATGGCCGGTTTTGACCCAGAAAACACCCGTAACGGACGGTTCTTCACTCCATCGTCCGGTTCACCGACCTAGAGGCCGGTTCTTGACTAGTTCTTCACACTTGCACGTGTGGGAAATTGTCACCGACCCTCCTATGCTAGTTCCAGGCCAGGTGGCATGCTAGGAGAGGTTTTGGGTGGATTTCTACACCCTTAAGCTCCCACTCACACCTATAAATAGATGGGCACACCCCTCCTCTCTCACTTGTATCATTCACCATGTGAACTCTCTCCCTTTCTAGGAGGCACCCCATAGGAGGCGCCTCCACTCTAAAAGTAGTGTTTGGTTAGGAGTTACAGGTAGGGCTCCGTCGTTTCGGAGCCTTCTTTAGGAGTTCGGTATGAATTCTTTTGTATCTTTACTTTCCAGTAAGACTTGAGTTATTTAATATATTTATTTTTCTTTACTTTTGTGAGCATTTACTTTATTATTGCATTCGGTATTATTCATGCCTTAGCATAGTAATGTCCTTTAGACTATAGCTAGAGTTGCTCTGAGAGGTAATGAATATTTAATTGTCCTACTTATTGATTCCTCGTATGCTCTGTATAGCACTTGTTTATACGGTTGTGTATGCTTCTGTCTGGATACCACTAGAAGTAGTGCCTGCAAGCGTAGACGTGGTGTCTACAATTGCGGTCACCTTGGTTTCGTGAGTTCTCAAACCCGACGCAGTTTTGGGTAGCCAGTGTGCACGTACAGATTAAGCACACTTGGCTTTGGTAGGTCCTCATGGTGACAGCGAGAGTGTACCCTATGTAGTCCATCCCCGTCGTTCGGGTTGCTTGTAGTCGCATACCACTATCACTGCGACACCCGCCTTTCTTGTCTTGGTTGTCAGCACTTTGGTGCCCGGAAGTGGTTAGCAGGCTTGGTGGCTAAGTAAGTATCCCAGACAACTAGATAAGTCATTACCTCCGTCAGAGCAACATGTTGGTCTAGCTTAGTCTGTCTGGTTCACCTTAGTATAGAAAGTCCTCATCAGGAGTCTGAGCTCTTACCTTGTTGTCCTCCTAGCTCTACCTACTTTCTTGCCAACGGTGTTTGGCTTTTATCCCATTGTGCTTGGTGTCAATCTTTCCTAGCAATCGGTTGACGTGAATGAGTAGTAACGGCTGGTTGAATGATTGTTTGATATCTCTATCTCAATGCTTCCCTGTGTATAAATGCGATACCTTGGAATACTCTTGGGTGAAAGGCTACATCGGTCTCTGTGCGCTTGCGGAGTATAATCCGGTAGTCTAAGAGCCGCTAACAAGCTTTTCTGGTGCCGTTGCCGGGGAAGCACCGGGTTAGAATATCATTCTGTTGTTCATCCTTTTGTTGTTGCTCTTCCATTTTACTTAAAAATAAAAAAATCTAACAAAAAAAACCATTTTCTTCGATGATGCTCAATCCATTGTGTAATTCTTGATCATGTGTGGTTCTTGAACCCTTTTTCATGCTATCAAATGTCATGGGAAGCCAAAGTTGAAAGGCTATATTTATAATGCAACATAGCTTGAGCCAGATACTAACGTGTGCCCAAAGGCTAATTTTCCAAATTAAGCGTGGTGCTTAGGTTGGAATAGTCGCTTTCTATCAAATTTGATGTTATGTCGAGTTTGGTAGATAAGCTATGGATGATCTTTAGTAGTGATTGTTCCGTTGCTAGTTCATGAGCCACGATTTTTGAACTAGCTAGCTCTGTCAAGTTTCAATGAAGATACAAAATCCCGGTGTTGTTCAAAAATCCAACCCATTTTTTAGACCATGGATTTGAGTAAATGTTGAAGAAATGGAAGTCATGGTTTAGCAACATAGTTTGTGGTAGGTTTTTGACTGAAAACTTTTTGCTAGCACTCTGTGAACAACGGGCCTATAGATTAATAATCATTATACATATTGAACCATTGTATATGTTGTCCACTAACATGTTGCAGGAGGCATTCATTCCCCACATGGGAGGAAAGGCCCTATGGCCGACACTCTCTAGCCCTTTTTTGGGAAATGATAGCATCGTGATATGTATAGCAAAGTAAATGGTGGTAGTGAGCAATGGGGAAATCTTGGATAACTTCTACACTACAAGAACACACCATATCAAGGAGGAATGACAAGGCATATCACATTGTGCTATCATCCATGCTTAAATTTACAAGCTAGTAGGCCACTGGTCTACTACCCCACGGGAAAGTTGCGTGCCAGATGGAGTTGTGGTGCAGATGCCAAAAGCAGCCGGCATAGACATCTCTCATTGCGGGGGAGCTCCGTCTTAAGCACCACAAAGGCAAACATAAAGGAATGACTACAAGCATGGTGAGAACATCGATGTCATGACGTGCAGTCGATGGCTGTGTGGCATATAGGCAGACAACGACTAGTGGCACATGTCATGCATGACAAGTATCAAGCCCAAGAAAAACATGATAGGGAGCAAGTTTGGAATTAGCACTCAATGCGGAAACCAAGCTTGGGGGAGCAAATTGTCTGGCATTTGACAAGCTTTGTACAAAAACATCCAAAATGCCACATGACCACGAAGCAGCACTCATGTCCGCTACACCAACATTCCATTTGACCAACCATGGAAGATAAGGAGGAAAAGGTTCTTCGTGAATCACATCCTCCATAATGCCCAACCCTGATGAACTTCTCTGGAGGTATGTCATCAGTTGAGATGGGAATTTTAGCATCGATTCATGCTTCAATGAAGGCAAACCTCTCTAACAGCTATTTTCAGCATTCTCTTCTAGAGCCTGCTTTAAATTGTAAGCCTGTTAGTAATAGCACTTGAAGCCACTCTTTTACCACGTCTAAGATCCTAAAGCCGCAGGGTCAACTGGTAGTTCTATCTTAAGCCAGTTGAAATACTCAGCCAGCCCCTCCACTCTACCCAACCTCGGCAAAATCTTGAAAGTTGAGGTAGACAATGCACATGTCAGACCCTAACATGCAGGAAAGGTAGAAAGAGGTTTTCCGGAGATCATGAAGAAGGATGAAAAGATAGGCCCATTTCCTGACATTATGGGTGTTTCTCTATACTATGATTGGGGCAAGGCCTCCCACTGGAAACAAGTAAAAATCAAAGCGGAACTTTGTCATACACAGACGAAGATGTGTTCTCAATCATAGAAGGTTTGTTTCATGACAACACAAGAATCAAGATTGGGGGAGGATATGCCGAGAAGCACCCATCCTCTGACCCAACCCCTGAGAGGAAGGACCTCGATATTCAACCTACTACAACGGTTGATCGCTGCAAGACATTGACCATGCTCTACATCACTTGGGAAGTGAGCATAAAGGCCATAGACATCTCTCATCCCGAGAGTTCATCCCCAAAACCACAAGACCAGATGTCTCTATACTATCAGGTTGCAAATGGCATAAGATATATGTAGAGACATCACCCAAGTATAGAGGAACGCTACGAGTGAGCATTCCTTAATTCCCTTTCCCTAGCCGGACATACAACAAGACAAAGCGGTTTACCAGAGGACAGGTTGATCCACTCCACTCATGAGTTAATGCGCCAATAAGCCACCTATGACATCACAAGCATGGCGCAACAGCACGCCAACGAGCCACCAATGACAGCAGAAAAAACGCGTGTCAAGGACAACTGCCTCCATCACTCCTCAGAGTTTGTTTGGGCATACACAGCTGACCGCGATGAAAACTGTCTCACCTAGGAAGAATGACAGACTTAAGGCAAACACGATGTTGGAGTGTTGACGTGACATTTGAACGAATATTTTATATCATTTTATGTAGTTTTTCACTGATTTCATGCGTCAACTATATCTTTTATTAACAATTATCACCTATTATTGTGGATTTTGCAATATTGTCTTGGAAATATGCTATATGTGATTTTTACAGGTTTTTGACCAATTTTTCGCGAAATTCACCACGATCTACTTCGAGTAAGAAAAGACCTCTGAGATGTTATTTTATGAAGACGATGATCAAAGAAGGCTTGGTTGACTTATGCCCATCCTCTGAGTTAATCAAGGCTTTTTAACCAGAAGCTTCTAGAAGACATCAAGTGCTGCAAGTTCATAGAAGAATATATGGTAAAAGTATTCCAATTGTATCCAAAACTAGAAGGATTCGACAAATCTCAGAGAACATAGAAGATTCCAGAACCCCAAGAGTCTGAGATCCTCCGCAATTATATTTCTTATGCACCGAGCAACGTCCCCACGAAATATGGAAACAACTGGGCGAGGGAGGAGTCCTGGTCGGTCGACCAGAGCCCCCTAAGTCGGCCGACCCAGGGACTCGTTAAGTCGGTTTGAGTTTCCTTTTCTACCACGGCATCTCTGGACTATATAAAGCCAGGCTAGGCCCCGAAGTCGGGTATCCAATTCATTATCAAGGCGTGAAGACGGCGACAAGAGGGACCCCAACTAGAGGAGAGTAGAGGGTCGTGTTTCTAGTATAGGATTAGAGTTCTTCTAGTTCCTGGAGGTGATTAGAGGCCTTGCACGGTGCTCTAATTACCTAGCTCCAGAGGTCTAATTGTATTATCAAGGGAAGGTATGATCATGACTGTATTCTTGATACAATTTACTAATGAAGCATTGTTCTTGTCTAATTATCATATTCTTGCTCTAATCACGCATGTTCTAGCTCTAATTAACTTTAGGTCTAGATGCTTGCTAATTAGATCATGTCATTAAGGGTGTTATTCATCTAGCGTTCTTGATCTCTAATCTAGTTTACTAATGACATGGTTGTGTTTCTAGTTCTTGTAATCATGGTGATTAGAGGTTCTAGTTGCTCTAATTATGCTATTAGACTATGTGAAGTAATTAGAACCGCGTTCTCTAATTATGTATGCCTGTTGAGAGTTTCTCGTCGATTACCTGGTTACTAGTGACAATAGAGCCCGGGGAAAGGTTAAACTCGATCTAGGGGATTAGATTGGTTGATCTTGATTTAATTATGCTTCTAGAAGCTTCTGGTTAGAAAGCCTTGATTGACTTAGAGGAGAGACATAAGTCAACCAAGCCTTCCTTGATCATCGTCTTCATGAAATAACATCTCAGAGGTCTTTTCTTACTAGAAGTAGATTGTGGTGAATTTCGCGAAAAATAGGTCAAAAACCTGTAAAAATCACATATAGCATATTTCCAAGACAATATTGCAAAATCCACAATAATCGGTGATAATTGTTAGTAAAAGATATAGTTGACGTATGAAATCAGTGAAAAACTACATAAAATGATGCAAAATATTGGTTCAAATGTCGCGTCAACAAGAAGATAGCTTTCCCAGGGCATATAATCACTGCAAAAGGAGTGGCAGTGGACCCTGAGAAAGTACGGGCGGTAATGGAATAGCAGCAACCCATCAACGCAAGTGAGGTCAAAAGCTTCATTGGGTTAGCAGGATACTACCGTCGGTTTATAGAGGGGTTCGCCAAGATAGCCAGACCCCTGTCTGCATTGCTCCAGAAAGAAAAGAAGTTTGAATGGACGGAAGCTTGTGAAAAGAGCTTCCAAGAACTGAAGCAGAGATTGACCACCGCACCTGTACTTACCCTTCTGGACATCCACTGAGGCTTCGTCGTATATTGTGACGCGTCCCGGCAAGGATTGGGGTGCGTACTCATGCAAGATAACAAGGTGATTGCTTATGCTTCCCGACAGCTCTGGACCCATGAGTGAAATTACCCCACTCATGATCTGGAACTGGCAGCGGTAGTGCATGCCTTAAAGGTTTGGAGGCACTACATAATAGGGAACAAGTGTGAGCTCTACTCAGACCACAAGAGCCTCAAGTACATTTTCACCCAACCTGACCTAAACATGAGGCAGCACAAATGGATGGAGTTAATCAAGGATTACGATTTGGAAATCCACTATCACCCGGGCAAGGCAAATGTAGTAGCGGACGCCCTCAGTAGGAAGGCATACAGTGAAGAGTTAGTCCCAACCAACAAGCACCTAAGAAGAGAGCTTGCAGAACTCAGGGTACATATTGTGCAGAAGCCAAGGGAAAAAGTCCTGACTATACAACCTACCCTGGTTGAGGAAATCAGGCAAGGGCAGAAGGTTGATGAGGAAACTCAGAAAATCATACAACATCTCGGGAAAGATGGGACCGCTTCCTTTAGAGTCCAGGAAGATGGCATCCTGCAGTACAAGGATCGGTTGTATGTACCAAGAGAAGAAGGAGTTAGGGCAACCATCTTGAGTGAAGCCCATAACTCAGCTTATTCCATCCACCCCGGGGCCAACAAGATGTTCAAGGACCTCAGTCAAGGGTTTTGGGGGAAAGGAATGAAGGCAGAAGTGGCCACCCATGTGGCACAGTGTGATGTATGTCTGTGGGTAAAAGCAGAACATCAAAAACCCACTGGTTTGCTACAACCCCTGCCTATCACAACATGGAAATGGGATGAGATAGGGATGGGATTGTAACTGGTTTACCTAGGACCAAGAAGGGCAATGATGCGATTTGGGTCATAGTGGACAGGCTCACCAAGACCGCCCATTTCCTACCAGTCAGAACCACTTATGGTGGAGCCAAGCTGGCACAGTTATATATTGAGAATATAGTAAAGTTGCATGGGGTGCCTAGCAGGATTGTATCAGATAGGGGAACCCAGTTTACCTCTAAATTTTGGAAAAGCCTGCATGAGGCTCTAGGCACCAACTTGGACTTTAGCTCAGCCTATCACCCTAAGACAGATGGTCAGACAGAGAGGGTAAACCAGATTATGGAAGATATGTTGAGAGCTTGTGTACTTACCTATGGCAAGGATTGGGAGTCCAGCCTACCCTATGCAGAGTTCTCCTACAACAATGGTTATCAGGCTAGCCTGGGCATGGCACCATTTGAGGCCTTGTATGGAAGAAAATGTAGGACCCCATTAATCTGGGCAAAAGATAAGGACCTAGCCCCTACTGGACCGGCCATTCTCAAGGAAGCAGAAGAGAAGGTAGAAGAGATCAGGGAAAAACTTAAGATAGCCCACACCAGGCAAAAGAGCTATGCTGACAAGAGAAGACGGGAACTCGGTTTTGAGATAGGCGACTCAGTGTATCTGAAAGTGTCTCCAATTAGAGGCACCCGACGATTCCAAGTAAAAGGGAAATTGGCACCCCAATACGTTTGACCCTACATGATCAAGTAGAAGATTGGAAAGGTGGCCTACAGGTTGCAACTACCAGAGTCAATGTCTGATATCCACGATGTATTCCATGTATCGCAACTTAAGAAGTGTCTAAAAGAGCCAGAGAAGCAAGTTGAGCTAGATACTCTGGATTTAAAGCCTGACCTAGTATACCAAGAAGTACCGATAAAAATTTTGGATACAAGTGTCAAAAAGACCCGCAACTCGGCCATCAAGATTTGCCGAGTACTGTGGAGCCATCATGGTGAGGAAGAGTCTACTTGGGAACGAGAAGATGCCCTGCAAAAGGAGCATCCCCAGCTATTCAGAGAGCAACCGAATCTCGAGGACGAGATTCCTTCTAAGTGGGGTAGGTTTGTGACGCCCTAAAAATTAAATCCCCAAAACTCTTCCCTAATCTCACCATTAACCCAAGATAAAAAATATGAATCATGTACTCAATCGAAATAGGAACCTCTCAAAAACACCCTTACTCTTGCTCTACCAGGAATTTCCACAAAAGCCCCCACAACCCCACCTAAATTCCAATTAAAATTTCCTAAAGCCCAAATGCATTTTTAAAAGAGAGAAGGGCTAAAATCCCTCACTCCCTCAGCCCAGCCCACCGACCCTCCTCCCCTCCTTCGGCCCATTCCGCCAACTCTCCCCCAACCCATTCGGCCAGCCCACTGGGCCCTTCTTCCCTTTCCCTTTTGGCCCGCCCCGCTCACTCCCCCGCTCGGGCCGCCTCCCCCCACGGCCCACTCTGTTTCCCCCACGCCTCCCCTCTCTCCCTCTAGCGTTCCCTGACAGGTGGAGCCCACCGGTCAGGGGCATCCCCTACCTCCGCCTCGTCCCCGCCGCGGCGTCGCGCCAAGTGAGCCCCCGCCGTGCCCAGCCCCTACCCCGCCACACCCAGCCCCTACCCTGCTGTGCCTTGCCCCTACCCTGCCCCACCGCGCCCAGCCCTGCCCAGCGCCGCGACACCCCGGCGCGCCACTCACCCCGCCACCGCTCCATATAAAACCCCCCTCGCCCTTCGCCTCGCCGAACCGCAACCATTTCCCCCCTCCATGGTCTGGATACCCGCCCCGGGAGACCTCCGGGGCGGTGACACGCCGCCCGCACCACCATTCCCTCCGCCAAGCTTTCCGAGCACACCACCTAGCCCCACCCTACGCAAGGTAAGCACCCCCCATCCTAGGCGGAGACTCGTCACACCCCCGCCCCTATTCCCCAGTTCACCGGCCGCGGTGGCCACTCCGGCAGGAAGCCGCACCACCCCCTACGCCGTGCATGGGTGGCAACCGTCGCCAGGGCACACCACCACCTCTCCGCCCCTCACCTGCCCACCATGAGGTCCGCCGCCTCCTTCGCCGCCTCGCACCACCCACCCCACCGCCGGGACCGCCTCGCCGGCGGGGGACCCCGGCGAGCTCCCATCTCCTCTCCACCCCGACTAGTGTGACCAGTTGAACCGGTCTGCCCCTTTTCCCCCCACGCCATCGCCCCAACCCCCTCCCTGACACCTGGGACAGGCACCTCTCGCCGTTTCGCCCCCCCTGCGCGCGTGTTGACACGATGGGCCGGCCCACCTGCTGCGCCACGCCGCGTGTGGGCTGGGGGTAGGCCGCCCCCCTGCCAGGAGACCTTGGGGCATACCTAGTTTTGGCCCACTAAGCCTTAAGTCTATTTTTCCAATTATTTTACCTCGACTTTTTGCAATAAAAATCCATATCTTGTCCAAATCAACCCCATTTTAGGTGATCCATGCACATAAATTCTCATAAAAATCCCCTCTACCCAACCCACCTTCTTTTAAGGTAAATTGAGCTTGAATGACTGTATTTATTGCTTGTTTATTGTTTGTGCACGATAGACACCGAACCGGAGGATCTCCAGGAGCCGGAGCCGACCGTTGCGGACCAGGAGGCTGACGACCCTAGTGCCGACATCCACTACAATGAGGACCTAGACGACGGCAAGTCCACTAGAACCCTTTCTTGATGCATGAAATACCTAGAATTGCAAAACAAATATATTGGCCAGTGCAACCAGATAAAAACCTACATGTTGCTTGCTAAGGAAAAACCCTGGTAGGATAGTCATCACAACCTAATTAGAAGTAGTGTGCCTAGGAGGGATCGCTCATTCAACTATATGAATTAAAAGTTGTAAGAGGGAATGGAGGTGGGATCGCAGTGGGATGTGATTGAGGTGGTTAGGGTTGATTTTCGAAATAAAATGGGGAAGAACCCCTGCAACCGACTTGGTCGGAATACGGCTATGCGCCAAAACAGCCATAAGAGCAGGGTTGAATGGGTAACTTAGCTACATGCGTTTACCCCACGTCCCGGGATTCTTGGAGAAGTCCGGGTAGGTGGATGCTCCTGGTGACCAGCAAAAGAAAGTGGTACGGTGGTGGGTTCAACCTGAGCTCTCCGTAAGGACCGCTAAAAATTTCATCTTGCCTAACTCTTTTAGTACAACCACTCGCTCTATATGAGGTAGTGGCCAAGCCCGAGCTGGAGTGGATAGCCTAGTAGCTTCTGTGCTGGCGGACAAGGGGCTAGGGAATGGGTGGTGTGCCAACGGGAGTACTACGGGGTACTTGAGTGGCTCGGATGCCCGAACCCCTAAAGTTCTGCTAGGTGATGAAATAAAGGCAAAATGTTTGGTTCGGAATTCGGGCGCTTATTTGGCCGTAAGCGCCGCTGAGTCCAACTTGTGGGAATTAGTGCAACCTCTGATCAGAGTAAAAATCCATTCGAATAGTCCGTGTCCACTGGTATAGATGGGTTACGGCTTGGTTCTTCATCTAGTATGGTTCTTTTTGAATGAATGGTTGGAACGAAAGTGGAACCTAGAAATTGGGGGAACAAGGGATGGTCAAGATAAATTGGGCCGCTCAGACCGGCAAGTTCGGTGGCACCCTTATCCTTCATATTAAAACCTTGCCTTCATAAGTTAAAGACCATTAAAATGAACCTTGCATTATTTCTCCGCAAATATAAGCTCCAGACAAAGCCTTGCATTTAGAAATAGACACACCTCCCACTCAACAGGAGGAAGGTGGGCTTGCGGAGTACGTAAAGTACTCACCCTTGTTTTGTTAATAATTTTACATATAGCTCCGACGAATTGTTCGCGGCACTCTTCGGCTAGATCATGATCCTACTTCCCAACTAGCCTGTGGCATTGGGCCCTGAAGGATTTGCTTCCGCTGTATCTTACTTTTCTGCAATTTACCATGTATTGGTTTGTAATCGTTAAGCTTGAGTCTATGCTATCTGAAATAAATGCGTTGCCAGAACCCTGGGACTAGCATTTGTATCACATTTAAGCTCTCAAGATTTTGGGGGCGCTTCAATCCGACCCGACGAGGCACGGTCGACGGCGGCCATGCTGGATCTGGCCTGGGGACGCCCGGATCCGGCCTCCATGCGAGAAGTGGCTCAGACCGGCGGAGGGGAAGGCGTCGCCGAGCGCGCACCGTCGAGCATGGTGGAGGAGACGCAAGTGGGAGGAGGGGGAGGCTGGGAGGATGTTGCGGCGGCGGGAGAAGGAGAGGCAGAGAAGAGGCACATGCGGGTGGGTGAGGGCCGGTGCAGGTGGATGGATAAGAGGAGAAAATAATTAAATAAGTGGTAGTTTGGTATATGGTTGAAGTATAGAGTTGATACGAGCGTGAAAGATTAGCAAATGAGTACGACAAAATATTTCTTTTACGGTTGGAATTCAGAGTTGAATGGATAGCCTTAGCCTGCTTTTGCTAACCGACGAAGCCTCTTTTCTTTTGTGGTTAAAGTGTGATTACATATTATAATAAAAGGTACAATGTTAACTTTTAATATAATTTAAGATATATGTGGAATAAGAGTAATGATTATAACTTTTTGGTATAATTTTAGATGCATGTGGAATGAATAACTTTTATTTCAGAAAATTATAATTTTTTATTCTTCATATATATAAAGTTATATCATAAAGTTATGATTATAACTTGTATATCTAAAATTATAAAAAAAAGTTATGATCATAATTTTTGACTCTATATATATCTAAAGTTAAATCATAACTATATCTAAAATTATATCAAAAAAGTTATGATCATAACTTTTGACTCTACATATATCTAAAATTATATCAAAAAGTTATTATCATAATCTATATATTTGAAACTAATAAACTATATAAAAAAGTTATGATCATAACTTTTTCTTTATGTTAATAGCTTTTTGATATACATAACTTTTTGATATTTATGATCATAATTTTTCAGTACATCGTATATCTAAAATTATATCAAAAAGTTATGATCATAACTTTTCATTCTATGCATATCTAAAACTATGATCAAATAGTTACAATCATAAATTTTATTCCACTATATATAAAATTATATAAAAAAATTATGATCATAATAAAACTTAGAGTAAAATGTATGGGTGGTCCCCGAACTTGTATACACATGTCATCTAGGTCTTCCAACTTCCAAAATGCATTTTTAGACACCCCAACTTGTCTCCCTTGTCATCTAGGTCCAAACGGGTACAAACCCAACATGTTAAGCCTACATGACATGACAAGCTGGCTTGTGTGGACCCACGTGTTATCCCCACCCCACTTCTTTCTATCTCTCTGTGTTGGTCGACTCCCTCGTCGCCCGCTCGCCGTCGCGGCGCCCACCGGCCCGTGCGCTGATAGCCAACTGTGCTCGGTGCCCGCCCGTCGTCGCGGCACCCGTCGGCCTAGACGCCTCCCGCCGTGCCGCGCATCGCCCACCCGCAGTGCTTGTTGTGCACCGGCCGTGCCCGGCAGGAGGCGCGTGGGCCGGCGACCGGTGGGGGCGAGCGCGCCGGCGGGTTGCGCTACGGCGGGATGGCAACAAGCAAGGCCGGCATGTAGCAACCAGCAAGCACGGTGGGCGGGTGATGCGCGGGACAGCGGAGGTGCATGGGTCGGCGCGTAGCGAGCACGGCGGGCGGGCGACGCGCGGGACGGTGGGCGCCGAGCACGGCGGGTGGGTGCCGAGCGAGCGGATGAACAAATAGAAAAAAAGGGAGGAGAGAGAGGAAGAAGTGGGGAGGGGATGACAGGTGGGCCTAGATAAAGTAGTGGGTCCACACAAGCCAGGTTGTCATGCCACATAGGCTAAACATGTTGGATTCGTACCCATTTGGACCTAAATGTCACGGGAGACAAGTTTGGGTACTTAAAAATGCATTTTGGAAGTTGGGAGACCTAGATGACACAGGTGGACAAGTTCGAGGACTGCCCATGCATTTTACTCTAAAACTTACATCATAAGTTTATATTATGAAGAAACAGAAAAGAAAAGAAAAAAAGGAAAATATAGAAAAGGGAAGGCTTACCGTACGAGGGAGGCGCGGGGGACGCGGATCTAGCCGGTGTCTCACGTGGGCCCCCCTAACCCCATCGCGGGCAGGAGAGCGTGGAGCGCTCGCCCGATTCAGCCTGGGCAAGCGCTCACAGATCGGATATCGCGTCACGAAATGTTCAAGCATTTGACGACCACGACGCCAAGCTGATCCAGCACCTCGCCGACCGTGACGCCAAGCTGGAACATCGCCTCTCCGACCACGACACCCAACTGGAGCGCCGCATCGCCGATCTCAACGCCAAGTGGGGGGCTTAGGTTGTGACGCTCCCCTCCGCCAATGACAAGCGGGTGTCACGCATCGAGTCCGTCACGGCGACACTCGAGGAGAATGGCGCCCTGAGATGGAAGGTATTGTTGATGATATCTGTCTCGAGGTGAAGAAACTGATCAAGCATTGGGACCGCGCTGTCCTCGACTTCCCGTTGTCCAGCACGGGCATCATCGGTGCTTCGCCATCAGTGAGCGCGTGCCCATCTGCCGAAGCTACAACCGATATGGTCCAGGGTTCAAAATTTCGGAAATTTCAGGCCAAATACAAATTCAAACAAATCTAAATTTCAATAAACATTATACTAGATAGTTCTCAAACAGCTTAGGAATAAAGAGTTGATGAGCAAGGATGCACTATGAGTCAAAGATAAACCTTCAAAGCATCCGGGGCATCGGTGACGGTTGACGTCGAGAGAATCAATTTGGAGAACATGACTAAATTATGGTTGTTTTAGGATTAGAAGACAATTTAAATGGGTTATAAGGCTAAAGAATGCCTTATGGGTAAGCTTGTTATGACTTTCTAAAACTTCAGATTGAAATGAAAAAAAATCGCCTATCACCGAAGAAGAGAAAATTTAGATATTTTCCATCGAAATTTTAATCCCCGATATGGCCTTCGGGCGCTGCAAATACCAGTGGTACCGGGTCAATGAAACCAGGGTTGCTCCACCCCTGCTTTCACACCCGATCACGGGTGCGTTGCCTCCACCCTTATCTCCAAAAAATCTGTCTCGCAATGCTCGTCCTGGGAGTTTTGGCCTTTTGGGCATGGGCCAACTTCCCAAACTTCGTTTTCCTACCTTTGATGGGGAATGTCCCAAACTTCATTTTCCTACCTTTGATGGGGAATATCCACAGGCCATGGGTTCGTCGCGCGCAGGACTATTTTGACATGTATGGCGAGGACAATTCGAGGTGGGTTCGAGTTGCATTTCAGCATTTATGCATTTTACTGCTGCTGCATCTCGGTTATTGTCTGTGCATAATAACCTTGGTTCATATACACGTGGTCTGCATTCTGTGCCTTGCTTACCATGCATTTCATTGATGGTTTACGCTCTAAACTTGAATCTGCTGTCTTAATTCAGGGCAGCCTTTTCATTCCGATCCGTTCTACATTATTTTGAAACAGCGGAGGCAGCAATTTCATTCCGTTTTACACACAGCAATACGCCAGAGGTTCCTAGTTTTTTTTTTTATAGATAGATACCACAAAAGTATCCTATACATATTTCGCAAAATATAAGAGTATCCCATACATACAGTAAGTGGGATCCAAGTTGTCCAAGAACAAAACATCATGGCTAGTATGTGATGAATCCTGCAGCGGACTTGGAGAATGGAAGACAGAACTCCAAGAACTGAAGGAAGAACAATAAAATACATAGGGAGAACAAGTTTTGCAAGGGGAAACTGGGCACTTGATTGATCGATCCGTTGGAGAAGAGGAAAAAGCCCAGCCTAACCTAACACTAGCTACTGAATAGAGTTCATCTTCTGCTTAGATGTCTCTTGCAGCTCACGAGGTCATATACATAGACCCGCTATAACAGTAATTAAACATAATTCATTAACTGGAAATGAGAAATTACAGACTACACCTAAATAGCCAGCCGTCCACCTGCACCGTTGGATGGGTATCTGATGTCCCTGGTGGATTCATCTCTAGATGCTTGACATTGTGCAATCCTCATCTTGCTCCATCTGGAGGGCTAAGCCAGACACCACCTGCAGCTGCCGTGAACCTGCCAGCACAAATTCCATGAGAAATTAGAATCTGAACTAATAGTGTTAAGATGCAAACTCAACTTGGTCCATAAATACGACCTATTTCAAACAAGTAAAAGAAAGCTTGCATACCATATATACATTAGCTTGATAGCAAATGGAAAGTTATATACAAATGAAAATCTTGTACCATAAAATGAAGTACTATATGTGCTTGGAAGATTAACATGAGCACATACATTTAAAAGTAGGAATATGCAACCACACACCGGCAAACAATAATACATGCCTCTTCACCCTAAAACCAAAACCGGTTCTAGTGTTTGGAGAACCATGCTAATAAGAGTAAGAAGCCAAATTTTTGGATCATTCTTGTTAGGGCTGGACATTTTTAAACCGTAAACCGAGCACCGAACTGAAATGTCGGTTTTTTCAGTTTTTCGGTTCGGTATCGGTTTTGGTTTCTACGCAGATCGGTCTTCGGTGGCGGTATCGGTTTTCTCCTCACGTCAAACCGGAAAAGCTGAAGCGCCGAACTTTCGTCATCGCACGTGTGCTCGTTCCCTCGAATCCCTCCACCTCCAGTCGGCCCACAGGCCACAACCCATCCCTTGGCCCAGCTAACTCTCCCATAACCCTAACCTCATCTTATCCTGCCGCCTCCACCGTTCCCGCAGTCGACATCCCCAATCGCTCTTGGCCTCTCGCGCTCGTACGCCGGCGCTCACGCTCGCACGACGCCGGCGCTCTCTCTTTCCCCATCAACGGCGGCACGACGGGCAGCAGGCGGGCGGCCTACCCGTGCTGCGGGACGCGGGGATGAGCTGCCAGTCCAGCGCTGCTTGGCGGCACGTCCTACGAGTCTAGTGCCCAGACGTTGACGCGCGGGCGCTGCGCAAGTGCAAAGGATCTTGGCATCTTGCACGTGGGGTGCTGCTGCAGGCCTCCAACTCAACGGCGAGGTGTTGTGTGTTGGATTAATCAATTTTCGAGTTGCTTGCTCACTGCCCAGTCTATTCCCCATTTTAGTTGGAGCCACAAGTTCGGTGAAGCTCGGTATAAACCGAGCACCGAACCGATAAACCGAAAACCGATCTCGTCGGTTTCTGGATTTCCAAAAATCCGACCGGCTCTTGATATTTGGAAACTGAAGTTTTGTGACACCCGAAATACCGAACCGAAAACACCGAAAAAACCGATTGCCCACCCCTAATATTTCTTGTCTGCTGACACTTTGTAATCAACCACACTTTCCCACCTAGACTTAGCTATATTCTTTCTGAGCAAAAGATCAAGAGACGTTAAAATGCTGAATTCAAACAACAATAAAAACTTAATCTAGATTGATCATAAATTAAGCTTGAGGAAAAGGAATGGCCAAAAAATTATGAACTAAATCATTGAATCAACAAATCTGGTATGATTTTAGATTTACATAGAATGGACAAAAAAAGTTTCTAGTAATGACCCACTTAACTATATGGGGGGCACAAAATAATGGAGACATTTATTAGTGCAAAGATCCCATATGGGAGATAAACTGAAGCAATGACACATGGTTTGGGTGATAGAATTATACATCACAATAAAAGTAAATATGTGAAGAGGGAGCAATCCAATTACTCAACAGGTAAAAATCTTGCATACCTACCCCCAACTAAGGCGGGCCTGACAAATTGGAAATGCACATATTCGTTAACTTATGCCAAGTTGTCAGAGACATGATTTTTCCACTTAAGCAAATACTACCTGAACTAAGAATCATCATAGCTTACACAGTTACACTACATATCATATCTGGCATCCATGCCAACTTCAGTAGGCAGAAAGGATTCCTTTGCAGGTAATTAGCAATTAATAACATGATCATGGGTTTGTGGACATGGACAATATAATAAATTTATGCATCCTATTATAATCACAATTATTGTACGATGGATATAATGAAGGTATTGTAGGAGGATACATGTTGACATGAGAAAGAACAATACTGTAAATGGTAAAATGGGAGCAGCCAAAGCATTATTTTTAGACTAAAAGATGACTCAACACAGAAGTCTAGGGTTTATTCTATCTAACATCTGATTTGGTATGAGTAGGTAGCATATATTTCACCATCTTTGACAAGTAGACTCAAAACATTAAGGAAATTCAATCACCTCAAGCTCATTAAACATGTGAATGCCCAATTAACATAAAGGAACTCTTCCTTCATAATAACCTAGACTAACATTCTTTATTATATTAACCAAAAAAACTAACCTTTTTATTTTCCATCAACATGACCTTTTTCTTACTCTTTTCCACGAGTCTTAGCCTGATTTTCTATTGCCTGCAGAATTTCAGAAAGAGGCTGCAAATGGAAAGAGTAAGCCAATATCATAAGAAATCATTTACAGATTAACTAAATAACAAGAAAGAACAAACCTTATCAAACATGCCGTCATGAAACGTTGAAAGAAGTAATGTTATAGTCACCACATTCATAGCGATGGTAACACCACGATCTTTAAAACAAATGCCAACAATTTCAGCATCCTTGTTAAAAACAAAGTCCCCATTTGCAGTATCTGGATACGGGGCGAATCATGGCTAAAGAAACCATCCATTACATGCCTGTTTTCATCAATTTTTACATATAAGAAATAGCGAAATTTATCAACAAAATCATCCTGACCCAAAACGATATAAAAGACTTACGTCACACGCCCCGGAGATATACGGCTTGGCATTGGCATCCAAGTTTCAAAGCCCATAGTAAAAACTTCCTCATTCATCGAAGCCTCCTCTCTACTAAACTCTAGAGATCTTATTCTAGCAGATGAGTCAACATAAAATGCTACTAAATTTGCATGGCCTTTAATATCACCCATTCGAACCATTGTTTTTGTTTATCAGGAAAATTTACTTCAAAAGTATCATTCCCTGACTTTTTATTTCTAAACCCTTCCCTCATCAAAGCTATTATATAACAATAGTCATCATTTGATGAAATAATTCACCCTGGAATCACATATTCTATTTCAGATGGTTTGTTGGGCTTGTAGAAAATAAGTTGAACTAGAGAACTACAGATTTTGTCATGGATTGACTGGACAACTCCAGAAATAGCGCCAACCTGCTACAACACGAAAATATTATTATTATAAACATTTACAAGTTCACAACTGTTAAATGTACAACCTATAAGATGTTTACCTCCATGAGAAGAACTTAAAAGCTTATTCTCCTTCTATTTTGTGTATTGCTGAGTTCAACCTATAAGATAATATCATAAAGTAATATTTAAGATTTATTTATCGCAAAATACTAATCTTGAAGTATCCACAAAAACATTCTCTAACCCGTACTAAATTAAACATTTATGAGTCTTCAACATGATTTATATGTGTTTCTAAAAAAATCACAAATAGCTAAAAGGGCATAACTGTGACTTATGCATATATTGACAATAAGCATGATTAATTGTCATTGGATCATAAAGTCATAAACTAGTTTCTTAATGCATGAAGAATAGAAATTGAGTAATAGTAGAGACACCAAAAAAATAATAAACCGTAGGTTGTTATAAAGGCTGGGAAGGCTTTACAACCACCATGATATATCTTGGTAAAACCGAGAGGCAAATATCAACCAACTGTGGTCAATATGGAACAACTTTTTTTTTCTTCAATGTGCGGATATCCTTTGCAACTTCTAGAAATTTAGAGAACAAAATATCAGAGAATTTCTAGTCTACTGACAAACTTGCCTCTGCTGCAAGTACAGATTGATTTACACAATTACCTAGAATATAAAGAGCGAGTTTAAATGAAAACCATATTGAATGTTGTTTCCCTCACCAAGTTTTCCTACCTACTGACATAAGAGTATCGATCGATTTCGTTCCCTGCCCATCCACATCCCTCAGAGTTCCCTCCTACGAACATGATTTCTGACTTTTTATCATTTGAATAGCAATTTTCCTACTTGGGCCCAATCATGAGTCGATACACAATACACAGTGATACACAACTTAACATCACATCGAAACACAAACGATAACATAGAAACAAGTGTACACTACTCAGAGAAGAAAAGAAAGAAAATCTACTCAGAGAAGATCGACGAGCATATCAGAGCTCGGCAATAGATCAGAGAAGGGTTACGACTTGGGTTGCTCGCCGACGGTCCGAAGAAAAACAAGAAAAACTACTCAGAGAAGATTGACGAGCAGATCAGAGATCGGCAGTGTGATGCCCCCGGCATCTCAAAAGCCTTGACACGTAATTAGATTAATGTTGATCATGGATTTGGACCAAATCATGCTTAGAGAGGAACAATAACCAGGCCAGGAAACCACTAAGTCAAAATTTTCAAGTTGAATATATAAAACTTTGCGTTGCTTGGTTGAGTAGTTAGACATTTATACATTTTCATGCAGGACATCAAATACAAAAGTTTTAGTTCAGGAAGTTACCTTCAAATTTGCTATTTTGACCAATTTAAAAATCAGATGTTAAGGGGCTCAAAAGTTCAAACCAAACCCAGTTAGCCTACGCTCAGGAAATGTTGCTAAGTTTAGGGTCGACACTCTTTCCCAATTTTCATTTTGAAATTACTTTCAATTTCACTATACAACTTCAAAATCTTCCTTTCTATGAAATAAAATTGGATTCGTTAACTTTCAAATCTGGCCTTGAATCAATTGGACTTCACATGGTAGTTTAAAAATTGAAAATAAGAAAGATTCTACATGAAGTAAACTTGCTATTTTACCAAACCTCTGAATATATTTGGCCTTATATTTTAAAATTTGTGGTGAATCGGAAGAAACTTTATATACCAAACTTGTAAACAATTTCATTCTGAACAACTTTAGTAATTGAAGTTTTGACATGCATTAAGGTTTGCATAGTGTTTTGGGCCTTTCTCTGTCAGCACATGAAATCTGCCCAAATCTGACATGCTTAGTAAATTTAAATTTTCTTTGATCTACAGCCATAATATTGCAAAACTCTATTTGAGAAAGTTGTAGTTCATGCAATTTTGAACAACTTTTGTATAAAACTCCTTGTATGCAAGTGACCATTAAATGGGTTTTTAGAATTTTCAAACTGGTGGATTATTTTGGTCAAACCGGGGTATGTTAATCAAATTCAAATTTAAACCATAATTTTATACATAACATGGTATTCAAGTCTATAACAAAGTTGTAGAGGGATAAATTTAGAACAATTCTTGAATTTATACCTTACCCAAATTCCTCCAATTGGGTGCTTGTTTTATCAAATTTCAGAAACCTGATTCCCTGGTCAAACATCCATGTTTCCAATTTGGAATTTCATTTTATTTTTGGTCCTATGACATGCGGGTCCCACCCGTCGGATCCTTCGGATCCCTGCCGGATGACCGCAGCAGCGGGCCCCACCTCCTCCCTCACTTCCCGCACCCGGTCCATAGACCACTCACCCTCCTCCTCACCCCGGACCCGCTTGTCGGCAACTGAGAGTCCACGGACCGCGTCCACCCGACCTTCTTTATTCTTCTTCCCCGCTTCCGCTCGCCCACGCGGCAGGCAGGAGCTGCCAGCCATGGCGCCGCCCGCCCCTCCTCTTCATCTAGACGGGATACCGGTTCCCTTCTCCCCAAAGCCGAGCACCTCCCTCTCCCATGCGCCTCTTACTTCCCAGTACCCCACTCCCTCGCTCGCTCTCCCTGCTTCCCCACCCCGCGAGGACTGCGGCCGCCATTGGAGCTCGGCACTGAGCTCGTGGCACTGCCGTTTCGGGCTGCCTCCCTTCCGCCTATCGCGCGCATCGGCCTCGCAGCCCCCTACTCCACCATTTCCCCCACCTTCCTTGAGCTCTGCGAGTACCTGTCCCCGTCCGCATCGAGCGCCATGGCCGCCGTGAACACCACCCACAACGCACCATGGAGGTCCCTCGTCGACGGCTCCCCGCGCCTCCCCGACTCCACCCTCGGACTCCCCATCTCACCGCGCCTCTCACGCGCCCCCTAGCCGCGTTGCTCCCTCACTCCTCCACCGGAATCGGGCTGCGCCATCGCCGTCCCAGTGTGCCACGGCTAGCTCCGGTTCACCGGCGTTCCCAGGCTACTCCGACCTCCTCTCGTGACGCCGCCTTGGGGAAAGAAGCCCCGTCGCCGAGAACACCCTCCCGGAGCAGCTCGGCTCCAACTCCCCGGCCCCACGGTCGCCGGCGCAAGCCCGCACCGCCACCCCTGCGTGCAGCCCCCTGCCCTAGCGAGAGGAAGAAGAAAGAAGAAGGTTGATTTATGAAAATCCCCCTCTAGTTCTTTCTGTTTACTCTACTGTTTACTGAGTCTATGGGAAAGTGTGGAAAACCCCCTGTGAATATACCACGTTTGCACTTAAACCCGAGGCCGTGGAGACTTCTGAGCTAGCCCTTGATCATTATGTTATTTGAATCACTATTTTCTGAGTCTTGCTAAACTTACATGCTAACCCCTGCATAGTATGAATAATCATGTATGGGTCTAATTACAGGGTTATATCTGACTATCTTCCGAATTTGTCATATGAACTTTGAAATGCTCTAGAAATTTGTAGAAAAATCAGAAAAATGTGAAACTTGTTTTGTTGGATTGCTTTTGAATAGATCTACACAGTGGGTTAGGCCTTGCTATGTCAAATGACTGTTTTACCCCTGGATTTTTGCATGCATGTTAAAAATGAATAAATGATAAAAGTAGAGTAAACAACCTCCAAAAATTATGAAACTTGGACTTAGTACTATTTATGTCAAGTATTGTCACATATATTTTGGTAGCCCTAGTTATTACTAGAAAAAGACAGATCTACCCCTAGGATCCACTTTTAGGTAATTATTGAATAATAAAATGCATGCTTTATGAATTGTGCTCCAAATAACTCCCTAGTAGATATGTTGAACTCATTTAGTCTAGTATGGACCAGAAATAAAGTTTCACGTGCATTAGCTGTTGTTTGCTGAGAGATTTGAAAATAATTAAGGCTATGCAATTGAACACAATAAATAGAGAACTAAGGTTTTATAGGCTCCAAAAATCCCACCAAGCTTCTTACAGCCATATTAGTGTGTATACATGCTTATGTGACTCTAACATAAACATGTGGCTTGTGTTACATGAGAAGTCTAACATTGCAAATAGATGAGTCTCAGAAGTAAAGAAAATAAAAGGGGAAAATTAATGTGCTTAGTTAGGCTCGTGATTTGTCCTCTATACTATACTCGACGTAGTGGAAATGTTATAACACAACGGAACGTACACTTCTGCTTAAATCTAGTTGGGTGGTCAGGCAATTTAGTGCCTAACATACGTTTACCCTAGGCACAAAAGTAATTCATATTTAAGTAATTTATCAATCACTTTTCTGCCTATCCATAAAATGGTTGTCCAAATGTGTGCTTGATATTCATGCATCACGTTCGCTGCATCACGCATGGCATTCATATAGTGACGCTTAATGCAGATACGTAATCAGCAAGCAAGTGCGTGGGACTACTTCGAGCAACGGTGTCCAAAAGACCAACTAAGACCCAAATACTACCTGGAGGCCCCTAAAGTGGTATTTGGAAGGAGGAGTTATCCAAGTGATCAAGGGTTGCTTGGGGCAAAGCCTCACAACTCGGCAAACTAACCTAGTTTAGTTTTTTGGTTTTGATAAGAATAAGCAAAGGCAGGCAGGACCATGAATTTCCCAGCTAATATTATCTTGATTGATGATTACGCATCCGCATTAGGAGTTGATTGAAAACCTTTGCATTAGACTCCCTGGCCGCCCTGGCCCTAGCACCTATGTGGCGGAACCGCCGATTTAATCCGGGCTAAGCACACCTGCCACCTCTGGCTTGCAGTGCGATTAGACCGAACTAAACCCGGTCGTCCGTCGAGAGTCATTCGACTCCCGATGTTACCTTTTCCCAGAGGAACCGACATCATACACATCCAGCCCACAATGGAGCCACAACAGATACATCATCTCAGGCAGTTGAATATAGCATATATAAACTTATTTTTCAAACCGGTTCTAAATAATAACGCATTAAATCGAAAATCCTAATGACCAGGGACCTTGATACGATTAACTATGGACTTCAGGGACCTGCATGGAAGACATTCAAGACTCAGTGAATAGTACACAAACAGAAAGTGCAAAAACAGACAAACTCAGGGGTTTTCGGCAAACCGGCCTTCTTCTACCTTCGGTCGACAGAGCGAGGCGCGCGGCGTGGGGCATGCACGCGCGGGGGCCGGCGTGTAGGATGCCGGACTTGGAGCCGAGCCACTTGCGGAAGGTGTCCCAGGCGTAGGGCTTGCTTTCCCCCAAGGTCGCGTCGTGCGGGGTCGAGCGAGTGAGCGGGGAACGGCCGTGAACCGATGGGCGGCGGCGACGCGCAGAGCTCGGTGGCCGGGGCTCGATCTCGCGGCACCGGCGGAGGCGGTGGCCAACCTCTACCGCGCGGGCTGTGCGGTGGCGTGGGGAGTCCGGCGGTGGCGCTCTTGAGGCGAGCAGGACACCGGAGAGGGGTTCCCCACGGTGAGGCTCGGCGGCTATGGCGGCCGCAGTGGTGGCGCTCATGGGGAGGGCGCCTGGGGCGGCCGCGGGCTTCGAGGATGGGCGGGTTCGGTAGAGGATAGTGCGGCGAGTGCGGTGCTTGCGCTAGGAGGGGCGGAGGAGACTATGGCGGTGGGGTGTGAGCTCAACTCGAGCTCGGCCTCGGGCCGCCCATGGCGGACGCGCTCTGGGCGTGCACACGAGAGGGAGAAAGGCAGGGAGGGAGCGAGTGAGGTGAGGAGGATGGAGGGTCGAGGTCCCTGCTCTTGTCCGGGGTACGGGGCAGCGCGGCAGGGGTGAGGGCAGGCCGGGCGGCGCGTGGCCGCGGCGTGGCGCGCTGGCACCCATGGCGACGGCGTGCCGGCGCCCTTCGCCCGCCGCGTGGGCGAGCGGGAGGAGAGGAGGAAGAGAGAAGGCGCGCGGTGGACCGGGTCCATGGATTGCGGGACTCTGACTGGTGGGACCGAGCGAGAGAGAAGAGAAGCGGTCCACTGGACCGAGTCCGTGGAAGCTAATTAAGGTGGGACCCACAGAGCTGTCGTCCCCACGCGGAGCCGAGGCGGGCTGTCGAGTGGACCCCACTCGTCAGTGACTGCAGGGTGGAAAATAAATTCGGAAAATTGAAAAAAACTGTTTGACTGCTGAGACAGGTTTTAGAAATTATTATTTTTGAACATCCTAGAGGCCGAATTTGACAAAACCCAAAATACAAAAGTTGTTCTAATCTTCTAGATCTACAACTTTGTCAAAAGGAGTAATATCAGATTCCAAGTTTAAATATGATTAAATTTGAATTTAACCTGCTGACTCCAGTTTGACCAAGGTTTAATGCAAACTTAGAAATTCCTAAAGTCTATTTTATTCTCATTTTCATAGAAAGAGTATTATACCAAGGTTGTGTAGTTTTTAATTATCTACAACTTTCTTATATGATGTTTTGCATGATAAGGACTTTTGTTCCTTTGAAATTTGAATTTTCCTTGCCGATCAAGTTTAGGCAGATTTCTGCTTTTTCATTAATCGACTCAAAACTCCACCTAAACCTTTGTGCATGTTACCACACCCAATAACAAAATTGATCTACATAAAATTGTCTACAAGTTTGTTATAGAGAGTTTGGTTCCAATCACATTATATTTTAAACTATAGTCACAAATGCATTCAGGGGTTTTTCATATTTCACTGAAAATTTTTGACTTCGTGATTTACTAACCTAGTTGTTGCTCTTCTCTAAACATTATTAAGCCAAATCCTTGACTACCGCTCATCTAATCACGTGTTAAGACTTTCGAGATGCCGGGGGCATCACAACCTGTACCTAGAGTCCGTAGGACGAGTTGCCTAGAATTGCTAGGTGAGAGTAGATACTAGGAGTCACTCGTCGCGTAGGTGGTTTCAAAAATCACAGAAACTTTTACTAATGAGAAAGTAATGTTATGCTCTTGATTTAAATAGAGACCGGGTGGAGATTAATTTTATTTTGGAGTATGTGTTGTTGTACTATTTGGCTCCGCCCGAGTCGTTTAAGGCACATCCGTTGTTCGCCTATTTGTCGGCATAGCATTGCTAGATTGCTTAACCGGGATATGGGACCAGTGAAAGTCTTTCCTGGGCTCGTCCGAAGCACAGAGACACGTTCCTACCCGCTGGTTGAGAGAAAGGTGGCCCGGGGGAGCTTGGTACTCATGGCGGGGAGACCGAGATGTCGGCAGGCTCGTCATGGGGGGCACAACCCGGGGGCTAGGCGGGAGTGAATCGAACTTGGGACGAAACAGGTTAAGATTGGGACTATATATGAGAACGCGATGGCTAGTAAGCATATACCCCTGGCATGATAGTTATTCCCGAAAATTAAAATCGATTCGAATCGCTGATGCCCACCAGGTGTGGGAATGCTAATACCATTGACGTTCAACGTAGTAACTACTTAAATCTTTTATAATTATTACTCATATTTTCAAATACTACATGTTTGTACTACTGTGTTGCTTACATTTCTGCAAGATATCATTATGATGTTATATGCAAATGGTGAAATTGTTACTTTATGTTGATATACCACTGTTTAAAAATCAATGGCTAAGGACCCACTTGTTAGTAAGCAAGCTTCACGTCAACCATAAACCATTCCATTAAGTTCTACTGAGTAATTAGTACTCAGGGTTTGTCCCCACCTTTTGAGTACAGGTACCGACGACACTTGGACAAGTGCTTGGAGGAGGGTAGTACCGGTGGGCTCGGTGCTGCTCGCCTCGATTATCATTGTATGAAAACTACTAAAGTAATTTGTTTCCGCTGCGAGATGTTTTTGAAATCGCTCCCGCTATCTGGTTCGAACTTGCCTTTCGTATGGTATTATGTTGAAACTTGTATTTTATTTCGAACCGGTTTGTAAAATAAATATACTTATACTCTGTTTCAACTGCCCGTGATGATGTAACTGTTGTGTCTTCATCGAGGGCTGGATGTGTATGATGTCGGTTCCTCTGGGATTTGGTAATATCTAGAGCCGAATGACTCTCGACGGACGACCGAGTTTAGTTCGATCTAATTGTACTGCAAGCCAGAGGTGGCAGATGTGCTTAGACCGGATTAAATCGGCGGTTCCGCCATAGGCAAGTTCACTTCGTGCAGCAAACCAGAAAAGATCGGAGAAGGGAGCAGTACTTGGGTTGCTCGCCGATGGTGCGGATCCGGTGGCCGTGAGGGGCGACCAGTGCGGATCCGGCGGCGGCGGGGCAGATCGGGCCGCCGCAAGGCGGGAGGCGCGCGACGGCGCTGGCGGTCGGCAAGGAGGAGGCGGTCGGCGTGGATCCGGCGGCTGCCGGCGCGGAAGGCTGGCGCGGACGCGGATCCGGTGGCCGCTGCGAAGCGAGACGGGGCAGGCGCGTAGCGACGGGGCAGCCGGGAGGCGGTGGCGGACGACGGGCAGGAGGACGAGGAGGGGCGGGGCCTCCAACGAGGAGAGAGAGGCAGGGGAGCGATGGGCGGAGAGAGCGAGGCCGGCAGAGAGCAGGTGGGTTGGTGGGTGCTAGGGTTCGTCGGCCAGCCAGTTCCTCCGGATTTTGCGAACCTAAAATCGGACGGTCCTGGCAAAACAGGCCAAGGAGGTCCGCTTGGGCAAGGGCGCAAGGCTGTGACTACCCCGGCATGTCGAAGTCCTTAATCCATGATTGATTTAATCGTCAGAAGTCCCTAATATATGAATGATTTAATCGTGATAATAAAGATTTATAACTTAAACATGTTAGAGGGGAATAAGAATTAGGTGGACAAATTACTGAAGTCAAAAAAATTCTTTTCAAATACAAAATACACGCATGGTTCGATTGAGTAAGTCAATGACTACAAGCCTTAGTACAAAACATCAAATACGAAACTTCTAGTTTAAGAAATATTCTTCCACTTTGTAACTGTGACCATTTTAAAACCAAATGATGAGAGGTTCAAAAGTTTGAATTAAATCCAACCAGCTTTTCTTTCAAAAGTGTGGAAAAAGGTGTTTTTATCAAATTCAAGTCCAAATAATAAAACTTTCAATTTTACTAAGAACCTTAGGTCACTTTATTATCAAGTTGTTGTACAAATCACAAACTACACTTCAGTTACACTAAACATGCTTAAGAGATGTCATTTACCTACTGCAAATAAACATTTGTTGAATAAGTCAAATCCACCCGTACATAGAAAAATTCTCAAGTTTGGAGGATGTGTTTCCAATGCTTGATCATAATACAATGGATCCAGACTATATCACATCAAGAGCTATCTTGTCCACGCGTAATGACTATACCGACAGGATCAATATGCGAATGATCCATCGTTTCCGTGGAGAGGAGATGGTGTACCATAGCTTCGATCGGGTGGATGATGACCCACACAACTACTATCCACCATAGTTCCTCAACTCTTTGACCTCTAACGGGCTGCCTCCCCATGTTCTGAGGCTCAAGATAAATTTGTTCTATCATACTGCTAAGAAACATCGATCCTGCTAATGGGCTCTGCAATGGAACCAGGCTCATTGTACAGGGTTTTCAAAAAAATACTATCGACACAGAGATCGTGTTAGGGTAGCACGCTCGGAAGAGGGTCTTCCTAACCCCGAATCCCGTTGTGCCCCTTAGATGATGAGATTTTTTCCTTTTAGGTTTAAGAGGAAGCAGTTTCCTGTCAGGCTCAGCTTTGCTACGACGATAAATAAGGCACAAAGACAGACAATTCCACATGCTGGTGTGTACTTGCCTGAGCCTGTGTTCTCCCATGGCCAGCTTTATGTGGCATTGTCCAGAATCACCGCTAGGAGTAACATCAACGTCCTGCACCTAATAATAAAGATAAGGAAAACAAAAAAATCAAGACAAGACAACACAAAAGAAAAACACAAGCAAAGTGAAACATATACTAAGAACATCGTTTATAAGAAGGTTCTTAAACTATAACTAAGGTATCAAATCAATGTACCTGCTGCTGTCTATTTTTATTATTTGATGATATACCAACACATGACAATATTTTGTGATTTGTGCAGATCCTATGCATCGATCGACAATTGGGCTTGACATTGTGCTTATTTGTATATAAACTTTGGATCCGTATATAAACTTTAGATGAGTACCCATCTTAGAGGCTATGTCGAGATGAAATGTTGCAAGATTTAATTTTTTTGACTAGGTGTTATTCGAAATTTGTAATGAATTTAATATATTCAACGTGCACCTTCGAACACGTGATTTATGGTTATGCAAGAGAATTGCTATTTCAGATATTGTTACATAACAATGTATATATCGCTTTGAAATTTTGTTATCTCCCATTGCAACGCACGAGCCAATTACTAGTACACTGCAAATTACCATGATACATGAGAGATTAGAGAACTGCTGAAAGTATTGGATACGGGAATTGATCAAGAATCAATCGATCTTCTCTGTCTCATAACTAACTTATTCATTAGACGCTATCACCAGTGTTGAGGACTCCATCTAGCTGCATTTTTATCGAACAATCAAGGGTGTATTTGCCCTAAGTCACCTTCACGTGTTTCGCTCCTCCTACGTCGCTCCGCTTGTTATTCCAGAGTTCCAGGTGCTGTTTGGTTCGGCCTTTTTTTAGCCCGCAATGGTTCCCTGCGCTATCGGATATCGTTGCTACATGTTTGGTTGGTCCAGTCTAATCCGTCGCAGCGCTACCGGATACTGGGCTTCACAATCTCATTACCGCTCCGCAGGCTGACCTTGTTCGGTTAGGAAAAATTCTAAGAGTATTGGAGGGAATTTAATCCTTTCTTATTTACATTTGACTTGGAAGAGATTAAATCCACTCCAATACTCTTCAAAACTAGGACAACCGAACAAGGTGTGTTATCCGATCCCATTCTTCCTCGTTGCCTCAACTTGTGACCTTGTGCCGTCACGGGCTCACGCCTTTCTTTCTCGTGATGTCGCAGCACTCGCGCCTCTCCTTCCTCGTTACCTCCCTCGCGAGTCGCGACCTCGCGCCGGTTCATCCTTGTTGGAAGCAGAAGCGAAACAGCTGAATTGAGGACCTTGACATCATTTTTTTCGGTATGCTTTTGTCACAACTCATCCCGGGGTTCAGTAAACCCTGGTTCCGCCACTCAACTTGCTTGGGACTAAAAGTCTTTCTTGTTGTACAACATTTAATGGCATATTAGTACCTGTTTTATTTTTTTGCTGGTCCATGTTTAGTCTAGACCATGGTGATGTTCCATATAATTATATTAAAAACGCTTTACAATTTAACAAGTTGCTTCTGCACAAAAAAGAAAAGAAAAGAAAAGAAAACAATTCATGTGCTAATGGTTACTCAATATTTTGATCTTATCCTTTCTGCTTCAGGGTTGGAAAGATGTCTAAGCGAAGAGGTGATTGCTTAAGCACATGCTTTCAGCTACCTTTCAGAAAGAATAGCCTTTTAACATTAGAATGAAAGGCAGTTGTTCTAAAAAGATAAACTAAGGCTGATACTAATAACCAGATAAACACGATGAATTGGAAGATAGGCATCTAAATTCCAGTGCTCAACAGTAGATGGACTCATGGGCACATTGAAGTTGAGATGTTGACAACTTCAGAGTGACCCCAATAAAAATTAACTCGACCATCCCAGGAGCAGCTAGTTGGCATTATAAATAAGTAGGCGTGAGGGTGCACACCCACCTCCCACCGAACTAGGCTCAGTTTGTACTTTGGAATGACAGCAAAGCTGCTACTTGTGAATAAGTGGACAACTGGACACACAGAATGAAGGAAGCAACGACTTACTATGTTGCTGCTGTTTTTTGGGTCCAGAAACAATTGCTAAATATACACATCAGTTTAGTGGTGCTGGATAAGGCATGCTATCTCAAAAAGCTTTTGATCTGATTCTGGCTTAGCTTGCATTTGGCAGCTAATTTGCATTTGAGAGCATCCCTTTGCACATCTGTAGCTGAACAAGTATCCCTATACTAGATTAGTACCATTGTATCTATAAGAAGCTAATGTGCTTGCTTTACTTTGGGATCGGTAGCTCTGTACAATTCTTCTAGTTGAGTTTATTACATTCTTCTGCAGGGTTGAAATTGAGCATGAAGGTTATAGCAAAATTGAGAACATCAATGCAGAAGGTGAGTTGAAGAATGGCCACTCATTAAAATGGCTTAAATTGTTTACTATCATGAAATCCGTCTTCATTAACTTTAATCATTAACCATTACTTATGTTCCTCTCCGGTGGCTCTAGCCCCTAGGTAAGTTTTATGGTGTTCCTTCTGTCCACAAAGTGGACATTTGTTAGGGGTATATTGGAGATGAAAAAAAAAACTTATTTTGCTTTGAAGTGTGAGATACCCCCTATATTTTTGAACAATAACATAAAAATCGACACACTACAGTTGTGGACATAGTAGTAATACTTATTGCTATATTAGCATATATGGTCTGTGCTAACTGGTTCATGCTATATATATGGTTGTGTATGAGAATCTATGCTGATCCCCTGAATAGAGTGTTTCACTGTTTGAGTTACGTTCGTTCTTCTCTCTCTCTCCCCCCCCCCCCCTCAGGTAGCTTAATTGGGGAGAACAAGAATAACCAGAAGCTTTCCACATCTTCTCAAAGTGATTCAGAAGGTGAATTCTGGGCCATTGAAATTCTAATGTTATTAAATTATCATGCAAACTGCCATCCTTTGTAGCACTGATATGGGTACTTGGATATGCCAAAAAGGTCACAAGTATCTTTTTTGGAACACAAAATTCCTCTGTTTCACATTACTTGTTTTCAACTGCTTCTACAGTTCTACTATTTTTAAAATACTTGTTCAACAGCTTGAAGGTAGCTTTGACCCATTTTTTCCGTTCTGGCCCGTATTTAATAAATGCACACTTTAAAGTGAGTTTGTACTTTTGATATCAGAAATACACACTTTACGGAGGATTAACTAAGTGTAGGATGCCCATGGCTAAAGCAACAATATATTGTGAACAGAGGGAGTAATAGTATGAGCGATAAATATATTTATTTGTTTCACCACTTCCAGGATATGTATCCGTGATGTATTCACCGCATAATGGATACAGAATTACATATGTGTCTTTTGGTGTTATGGACGCAGAGTCACCGACATGGGTGTCACTAGCCTGGCATCTGTGTATCATGAGCCTAGTTCATGAGGGGGATAAATGCGCACCTGGAGGATAGCCAGGCGGCGGCGGCGGCTTAGATTGGGAATAGACTTAGACGGGTGATAAACTGGAGGCTAGATTATTTTCTCTTCTTGCTTATTACAACTCCTCTCTTTATATAGAGAGAGTTTACTTGACTCTTAAAAAATAGATCTAATCTTATCTCAAACCATCTGTATTCTTATGTTATCCATATTCTTATCTTATCCATAACTAACCCTGAGAAATCCTTGCTACAGTGCCCACAGTCACTGGCGACCTCCTGTAGCATTGGCCTAGCCCAAGAGGGCCATGCGACTGCCCATTACAGTACTCCCCCCCCCCCTCCCCCTTTTCGAGCAGCTTGTCCTCAAGCTGCAGCATAACCAATGCGAGATAATTTGACTCTTGATTTAAACCTATTACATAAAAATAAACCTTTACGTCTTGGCCTATTTGTTTAGTCTTTCCTAAGACATAAAACAAATCCAATTTGCTAATTCTTATTGTACATCTAGCTGCTGCTGGTCCCCATCCGAATGCATACAGGATGTTTCCATACCACATTGTAGTCACTAGGGCAACCGGGAATAGGACTCTTGCTGGGCAGGAAGGACTCCACTGCCATGTACGAGGATTCGCTCTGCCATGTGGGAGGGACAACTACACGTTGGGAGGATAGCCTAGCGGTTGCTGCTCTTTTAGATTGGGGCTAGACTTAGACTGGGGTGACCAATTGGAGACATTGATTTCTCTTCTTCCTTCATTGATATTGATACAACTCTCCTCTTTATATAGAGAGGGTTTACTTGACTCCTAAGAGATATATCTAGTATGATCTTATCTGTAACTAACCCTGAGGAATACCTGCTACAGTACCCGCTGTCACTATAATGACCTCCTGTTGCATTGGCCCAGCCCAAGGGGCCCATGTGTCTGCACATTACATTAATGTAATAATGTTAATTATATTATTATACATTAATGTAATGGGTGGTTGACTGGGTCCTTTGGGCTGGGTCAGTGCTACAGGAAGCCACCACAGTAACATCGTGGACTGTAGCAGGGGTCCCTCAAGGTTAGTTAGAGATGAGGATAGGATTAGTAGATTAGATCTATTAGTAGTCAAGGCAGGATGAAGTGTTATGGATGCAGACATGGGCTTAGGATAAGCCATCTATCATCAATAGTTTCTTAATTCTTGAGTTAGCAAATTAGGGGGCAGCCCGGTGCATGGGCTTTCGCTTGCGCGGGGTCCGGGGAGGGGTCGGACCCACTTGGGGTCTATTGTACGCAGCCTTTCCCTACATTTTTGTTTAGGCAAATTATGTTGGTTAGATAAGGTTGTTAGTTTGTTACTTAGTTTTATTAGCTCATCATACTTTGGGACAGGGCTGTATAATGTCGGTTGTGTTATCAACTGAAACAAGCAAGAATTAGGGAAAAACCTTCTTCTCACTCGGCCGAGGTTTCGCACAGCCTGCCTTGGCGGAGACGCGTCGCCGAGGATGTTGTCAATGGCGCGGAATCGGAGTGGCTCGTCATCGTACTCCGCATCCAGGTGCTCCTCTGCTCCAAGTGGTGGACGTCGGTGTGCCCTGCCCCGCAGGCGGTAGTGAAATGGTGAATGCGGTGACTGTGGCTCCGCTGGAGCCCACGCCTTCATCCGTGCAGTACCGCCCGAATTCCACCGAGGTTAACTCACCGCAGTGATCAGTCCTTAGCACCTTTAGTTTGTTCCCCGTCTCGGTCTACACCTTGACTCAGAAGTGCTTGATCGCCTCTGGCACCTCGTCCTTGCTTGACAACAAGCGGAGCCACATGTACCGTGTAGAAGGAAGTACTTCCTCTCGCCATGCGTCGCCGGTGAGATCGACTCGCACAGATCGCCATGCCCGAGCTCCAACCGGTCCTCAGCGCGGTACTTGGCCTTCTTTGCGAACAAACTCCTCCTCTGCTTCCTAGCTAGGCAGCTGTTGCAGAGTTCATTGATGTGTTCGATGCGTGGCAGTCCTCGCGCCATTCCTTCCTACAACATCCTTGCCAGATCCTCGAAGTTGAGGTGCCTGAACCGGGCATTCCACAACCAAGCTTCATCCTCCTTCATCGCCGTCAAGCACACTGGTTGTACAATGCTCAAATTCAAGAGATACAAGTGGTTGGCAGACCGTTGCACCTTGGCGAGCAGTTGGAGCTCCTTGTCACGGACGGTGAGCACGCCGTGTCTGATCAGGACCTCGCAGCCCATCTCATCCACTTGCCTGAGGCTTGCAATGCTTGTGCGCAGCTACTGGATGTAGTAGACATCCGTGAGCGCACGGTGGTCTCCGTTCTGGCACTTGAAAAGTACAGTGACACGCCAGCGGATGGTCACCGTCGATCCATCCCCGAACTTCGCCGAGCCGGTGACGGCGAGTGACTAGCTTGGCGAAGTCCCCCCCTCCCATCATGTGGTTGTTGGCTCTAGAGTTGAGGTACCACCTCCTATGTTCTGCCTCCGTCGTCTTTTCCTCCTCTCCTAGGAGTACGTGCGCGCGCGGTTCATGGAGATCGAGCTGCTTCCCCTGCGCTTCTTCTGCCTCCGGGAGAGCGCACACCTGCACCATCAGTGGCGCATGGCCGTCGTCTTCCTCCTCCGCCAAGTGCTCCTGCTCCTTGCACTTCAGGACTTTGCAGTCCCGGGCCCAATAGCCCTTCATGCCACACTTCCAGCACCGGTCATGGTAGATCCGCTACCCGTCCGGCTTGCAGTCGCGCGCATCCGCCCTGTCGTCATGCATGTTGCCGCCCCCCTTCTTCCACGCTTTTCCACGATCGCGGCCTTGGCTGCCGCTACGATGCAGAGCAAAAGAGCCTCTACGCTCATCCTCCGCCAGGTATAGCTGCTTGCCGGTCCTCCTGGACTTTGAATCGGCCTACGACATCCTCAATTGTGCGGGTCTCGAGGTCGACCAATGTCTCGATCTACTGCGCTAACTGAGAGAACTTTGGCGGGGCTACCGTCACGGCGCGGTGCAGAAGAGCCTTTGCGCTCATCCTTCGCCAGGTATAGTCGCTTGCCGGTCCTCTTGGACTTTGAATCGGCCTACGACATCATCCTCAATCGTGAGGGTCTTGAGGTCGACCATTGTCTCGATCTACTGCGCCAATTGAGAGAACTTTGGTGGGACGACGCACAGGAATTTGGCGACTACGTCCACGTCCTACATCGCCTGGCCGAGTTCCTTCAACTGCGTCACAGCGAGAAGTCCTCGACTCCTTCCCCATCCTTGAACTCTAGGAGCTTGAACTCCTGCCACAACTGCTAGATCCTCGCTCGTTTCACCAGCCCGGAGCCTTGGCACCTGGTGACTGGTGCATCTCCAGAGGGACGGCCCGCATGATCACCTCCATCACCCACCGATCGTCGTGGCGCATTCATCGTCACCACCTAGTTGTCGTAGTTGGTGCGGGTGAGCACTGGGTATGGAGCATTGCCTCTGATGCCCTGCACCGTTTTTTGGATCACCAAGGTGCTGCCACAGCCACCGCGGCTGTATCCCGGTGAGTTGGAAACTCGCCACTCTCGGCTCCTGGGGCATGTGTGCACCGAAGCGTGGGGACGCCCGGGTGCATGCTCAGAGACGCCAAGGCGTGGGGTCGTAGGAGCGCGGGCGCGGCGCACAGGGCCACCGGAGCACGAGCGCGGCGTGCAGGGACGCTGAAGTGTGGGGCCGCTCGTGTGCGCGCGCAAGGGGACGCCGGAGCGCGGGGACGTCTGGGATGCCGTAACACCGACGCTATGGCGCCGTGGAGGCTCGCGTCAACGGCGCCTTCTTCTGGTCGTTCATGGACTTCACGTGCTCTGGCGCGGTGGAGGAGGTGTTTGGTTAGGAGGTGGCGCCCAGCTGAAGAGGAGGGCCATGGATGCTGCTGCCGGTGGTGGTTCCAGGGAGTTGGAGAGGGGTGGCGTCGGCGGGGAGTGGTAGGAGCAGGGGAAGAAGGCTGCTGCTTGAGCTCAGTGGTGGGGTGCCATGGAAGGGAGCTGCTTTTGCTGCCTTGCTTGGGAAAGAACAAGGCTGGCGGCGCCGAGCTTGGTGGAGACTAGAGAGGCGTCGAAGGGGCTAGAGGGGAGGCAACATGGCTTTTGGTGGGAGCAGCAGGACCGGCACCATGGAGAAGGGCATATGTCAGACCAAGACAAAAATCCAGGGGGCTAAATATAAAATTAAACATAAACGAAGAGGTATGGACCTGTGGCGAACCACTTAAAATGTTAATGGACATAGAAATGCACTTCGAAAGTTGATGAACCTAACCAACACATCCAAAAAAGATAATGGACTAGCGGTGCATTTTACTCAAAAATAAATTAGAGGAGATGGGTCGGGTATCCTCGCATGGATGGGGATAGAGACAATTCTTTCCCCGTTGTTATTTGCGAGGACGATGATGGGGAATTTTTCTCTTTGCGGGGACGGGGTTGGGGAATTTTTCCGTCCTCGACGACGAATTCCCCATTGTCATCTCTAGACATGGAGGCGTTGGCCGATGGCGGTAGAGGCGGCGCGGACGGCGGAGAAGGCGCGGGCTCGGGCTGGAGCGACGGAGGAGAGGAAAATGGGAAGGGGAAGGTTCTAGAAGGCAGGCCCACTTGTAAGTGAGAGTATGATAATATTATAGTGTATGGAAAAGAAAGATGGTAGTTGGAGGTAGATGAATAAAATTGGAAGAAGTCCATTTTCGGCCCCTCAACTATCACATTTGTCCAACTTTGCCCCTCAACTATTGTTTCGGCTAAATCAAACACCTCAACTCACAAAACCAGATAACGTTGGCACCTAAGCCTGTTTGAAGTGGTTTTGGCGCTGACGTGGTAGTGGTTTTGCCACATAAGTAATGACATGTGGGCCCACCTTTACCATCTCTCCCCTCATCTCCCTTTTTTCTCTCTGTCTCTCCCTTCCCTTGGCGTTGCAGCCTCGCCGGCGACCTACTGCGGCCAACCCTCCCCCTCCTCGTCCGCCCCTCCGTAGACCCTTGCGAGGTGCCACGAGCTCGCGGCGAAGACGGTGGCGCAGGAGTCATCGGCCAGTGAGGCCTTGCGCACACGGAAGAAAAGGCGTGCGTGCCAAGCCGCAGCAGGCAAGTGCGTGCCAAGACGCGGGCGATGCCCCTCTCCATCCCCGGCCCTCTCGCTCCTTCGCAGGCCGGCTTGAAATGGTCTTGGGTGCCAAGTTTAACTGGTTTCATGAATTGAGCTGTCCGGTTTGGCCCAAATGGTAGTTGAGGGGCAAAGTTGGACAAAGGTGATAGTTGAGGGGCTGAAAATGGACTTCTTCCAATAAAATATTGGGTAGTTTGATGTGGAGGAAAAATGTAGAGGAATCGGAGTGTAGGAGAAATTGATATAAAGGAAAGAATCTTACTGACTGGGTTGAAATATTTCTTTTAGAGTTGAAATTTGGAGTAGGACTGCAGATAGTCTTACACATTATCCACAAGACATCCATTACTTTCATGCTGTCTGCTCTCCATGCTAACCAGATTCCATTTGGCTTCAACCTTAAGACAACACACACCTTTACATGCATGTTTAACACTGATATGCCAATACGACAAGCTTTGTGCTTCCTTAGCAGATTCAAGTGTACCTTCCAAATAAGAGACTTGCAGTAGGGACATTGCATCATTACAATTTGAGTTATAATAATATTGCTGTGGTAAGCATTGTGGGTTTACGTTGTCTTCCAACCGCAGAATTCTACAATCAGATGCAAGTCGAACCTTATATGGAGGTAGTAGCTATAGGGCGTAGCTTTGAATCGGGCAAATTAATGGCCACAAGTGGAATATTTCCTGACAAAGAAAGCAAACTTGACTGCAAAGAGCTTATGATCTCCACTTGTAAAATCACAAAGGTGCACTGTTGATTTCTTTTCAGTGGAAAATATTGCATCAGAATATGAGTAATTTAATTCATCTATTCATGTGCCTTTTTGCTTCTGTGCTAGGCTGGTATTGGAGGCCCCCTGGTTGATTCTGATGGGAATTGCATTGGCATGAACTTCTATGGTATGAAAGAAACACATTATCTACCAAGGTCTATAATTCTGGAACAATTGAGGCACTTTGAAGGGTATGCCTTTACATTCCTGTAATTTTTTTTGTGGTCGGAAAGAAGCTGTTCATGCTCATGATGTTCTGATGTTAGGGAATTGCACTTACTTTGCAAAGAGCCAGTAGCTAGTGGGATTACCTCCCTCTCTTCTAATGAAACTTTAGGCTATTACGACTGGAACTGGTAAATGCAGAACATAGGGTCGCTAGTGGTTCTATATTGATTCTTGTTATTGATTCTGGTTACCTTTTACTTGAAACTCTCTTGTTTCTACATTTTCTTTTAACCATTCAGCACTACACAAGTCTTGTATTGTTTAGGATGACAGAAGGTTTGAACTAATATTGCATTACCTTTGTCCCCTTCTAAAGGGGATGGTTGCTTGATGTTTAACCAAAGTCCTTATTGTGTAAATAAGCTAAGAACCGAAGACCTATCGAGTCCCCCAGGCCCAAACTTATGATCGGCAGCTCAGCGAGGGCGAGCCACTTCTTTCATATAACCTTCTTGTTAACTTGACATTCTAAGCAACTTCAGATGTTAGGCCCCATTGCGCTGCGTACATCTCATAGGTCTTGGTTAAGCTATTTCAATTGTTTTGGACATTGAGCTTTTTCCTCCCTCTTTGTAGGAATGTTGATAATAAAGCTTGCAGCGAGAAGAGAAACAGGTATTCTTTGATATATCTTAATTTGTTTCGGTTGCTTTGTTTCATATAAATAATTCAGTGACATACTTTGAATACACTGTTCATTAACAGATGGCCTGTGCCTGAGCCACGTTGGTCATATCCTTCTGCGGTAACGGCCATGCAAAAGATGGGAATGAAATGTTAGCGTCATGTATGCATCTCAAGTTCTCAGCCTGCAGATTTGGTTGTCAAGGCCCCATCTAATTTGACACATTGGATTGTGACCATGCCTATCACAAAAATCATGAATTAACACTGCTAGATTTGAACCATTGCGTTGTATAAGGCTTGTCACTCTCCTATGGTGGTTTGCGTGATACAATTTAAATTTAGAAAAATGTTTTGAGAATTTGAGATGCGGTGACCAACTAGCCATGCAACATTGTTGGTTCAGTTGCTTAGTACCCACCCAAGACATGCCCAGGTCACTGAAAGCAAAATCGAGAAGAGCTTTCCATCTGCTACATCATCACCTACCATTCTGAATGCATAAGCGTAGGCGAGGCTAAAGTCTATAGGGTGTGTTTAGTTCCCTGGTTTATTCCTAGCCGATAGAAATTAAGCCTCGCCAGAGATAGATAGGTCCAACAGTAGCCAATAGCATGGCGTTTCGTTGTGCTAAACTTAATTTGTTCGGCTGGTGAAGATTGTGTTTGGTTGTTTGCACTGCATTGTACCTCTTATTTGCTCTATATTGCGAAGGAAGTAGCAGAACAACCTGTCCTTCCCCAAGGTGCTCACCAAAGTGTTCGTTGCTCCTCGAGTCCTCGCTACATTAATCAAGTCTTTCCATGCCCATGGACATGAATTGCTGCTTTCTTGGCCGCATCAATCTGTTCTTCCCCATGCAGTGCTCACCATTCTCCAGTTGGAGGCCGTAGAAGCGATAGGGTGCTTTGGTGAGCAGGTTGTAGTGGATGTCGTCTCCGGTGAGGCGTTGATGCTCAACGAGTGCGAGACATGCGAGCTTGATCAGCATGTTGCGGTGGATGTCAACTCCGGTGTGGCGCCGATGCTCAGCGCAAGCACCACGACAGTTATAAAAACAAGGTCGAACTGGATTTAGAGTGAAGACGTTCAACATTTCATTAGAGGAGGCATGCAATTCAGTTACTGTTGCTGAGGTCGGACCCGTGGCAGTACTGACAGAAGTTGGCTTGGATTGGACTAAGTGGGTTGTTACAACCGGTGGGTACTGACTGAAGTCGAGCAGGTCGGCTCCTCTCCAACTTCCGAACCGCATCATCAAGCACGGCCAACCTGTAGTGTAGATTTGAACCGCAACAATTAATATGAGCAGTTGCATCCCTGATCGTCCCCTCGTGTCATTGATCACAGTAATAAACAGAGGTAGGCGTTATGTACTCATCTAAAGATAGGCTCATCAGGGTGTCCATCCAACCATGCCTTATTCTAACTGTCCATCTCTCTGTGTAGTGCTGCACGGTATATGGACCCAACTTTTTTAGGCTTTTTGGTGAACACAGCCTAAGAGCACACTAGCAGGAGTATTAACTAATACTGAAGTTATTAGCAAAGCTAGTAGTAATGAACAGTCTGAGCACACTGTGGTCGAGTCGCCCGCCGGCCCGACAGTTTGTCAAACGCGTAGTAGGCCGGTGCGAATGGACCACGTGCGGGTGCCCGTTGGCTGGCTCATGCTACGAATGGAGTCTGCTTTGCAGCTCGATCGTGTCACGCTGCGGCCGTCGCCACACCGCCCGCCTGCCCACCAGCCACAGACCACAATCGCCCTGCCTGACGATCAGCACTGCTGTGTTTGAATGAGGTCGGCACATCAGCGTCATGCAGTGGCAGAGGCAGGATAGAGATTGGAGAGTTAGGGGGGCTCTCTTCTTCCTCCTCTTCTCTTCTTCTTTCTTCTTCCTCTCTCCTTTTCTTCATGAGAGAGGAGCACCAGCAGATTGCTGGTGCCCCTGCAGCCAGCTTTAGGGTCTGATTGATTCTCATCTGTGGCGAGCCTGGCTCGCATCCAAGATACAGGCTGCCGGCAGCCAGGCTGCGTTCGCGCAAGTGTACGTTTGGTTCTCTGCATGTGTAAAACCAGGCTGCTTTGATATGCTGTTTGGTTCCATGCCTCCCTGCATACGCCATCTCTTAGCGCGTACATGGATGCTCCAATTCCTGCACCGTGCTAGCCAAGCTCTAGGGAAACGAGAAATTTTTTCGCATCTGGCCAGCCAGGCTGAAGCGTGCTGTGTGCACTGCGAGGGCTAGGCCCACGGGGTCACGCAGGGAACCAAACATCAGCCAATTGCATCCAATGGGCCTGGTTGGAGCATATCCAGGCAACCAATCGCGCCCTTAGAATCTGTGTTGGTGTGTCTTCCAAGTCATATAAGTAGCTGATAATATTCGGTTGGTTCTGCCACAACGTTGAGCAAACAAACTCAGATGCTACTTAGCGTTGCATTGGCTCTAGGTTACGAGTCATGAAACTAGCTGATAAGATTTGGTGATTCTCCCACAATCTCTTTTTGAGAGAAATAAAGACTCGTGTAGCAGCTATTACTTACAAACTACGATTTCTGATTACCAATTCCTCTTTTAGTAGAAATTTCCACTTGTTCTTGTTCCTGTGGCAGAGGAACCTGCGCAAGGCTCCTGGGTATATTGTGTCACAGTTTTCTCGTGGAATTCAACTTGTTCTATTGGACCCTTTTGCTCATGTTAGCATGCCCTGCAGCCTGCATCTTCGTTTGTCTAAGCAGCAGTAGTCCTTTTCCTTACCCACAAGGTAGTAGTGTCTTCTGTGATATGGTTGATGCCCTGCTGTTACGTTCGGTTTGAAGTACGGAGGATTCTATTTCAATCATTGTGTTCTTCGACTCTCGTTCTTCATGATATCTGACGGCCGATTCTTTCTTTCTTTCTTTTGTTTTGAAGGATTTCGACACAACATATGGGCCTGCTTGGCACTGCATTGTCGGCACAAGCTTTGGCTCCTATTGTCACTCACTCCTTGGGAGGTTTCTTGTACTTCTCTGTCGACAAGGTCTACATTCTGCTCTTCAGAACCGTAGTCGAGCCACTCGCCTATACACTATGAATTCTGAATAAAACCCTTTAGGCCCTGTTCGGTTGCGCAGATTTTGAAAAGAATTAGAGGGAATTTAATCTCTTCCTATCCAAATTTGACCAGCCGAACAAGGCTTTACTGAGACGAAACTGTAGATGCAGTGCAAATTGTAACTCTGAACAGAAGTTGTGTTAGACGAAGCTCAGCGGCCGGTGCCGCGTTTAAGTAGAGAGCAGAGGTAAATTGACCTGCACACAAAACCATAGGAACAGCCACGACTTTTGTACATCGTAGGCCCGGAGTCACACGGTGCCTGTCAAATCTCAGTCTACAGGCTTACCTCAGTTTCCAATAATACTCCGAGGCCACACACATACGAGCTACCAGGGCTCCTGATGATCTCTCCGAACCCTAGAACTACACCCTTTGTTTTTGTTTGTCAAATACTCCAATGCTAGAGTGAGTTGTACTGGCTGAAGATTGCTGTAGACTTGTATGGCGGATTGCAGACATGAGCATGAATGCTAGCAGAGCCGCACTGAAATGCTGTCCATTTGCAGACAGGAACCCCGTCCCTTTGGGCTTTGGATGCTCGGTACGAGCCACATCAAGCACCATACAACATCACAGCTCTAGTCATACTATTAAACTTTGCTTTTTAGTTTTGGTGGAACCCTCTTGTAAGAAAACAACAAATGGTTGGCGTCACTTCATTCATTGTGCTCAAGTTCTATAGCAAATATCTTCATCAATACATTGCCTGAATTTGCAAACTAACATCTCCCTCACGTCCAGTAATACCAATGTCACATAAGTCTACTTAGCTTGCCAAATTTTTGGAATGGCCAAACTGAACCAAGCACAGCCTGTATAATTAATTTTAGTTCTTAGTACCTTCTGTCTCTTGAGTAAATCGCCACAAACTATTTTGCCCAGCTTTCAGCCACTAGCACCCTACAGCAAAAAACATACATCAAGGGATCCTTGTGATCTCATTCATCATCATGGCTCAATACTCCTTGACGTAGTTCTGTTTTATGTCACGATATTGCAACATATTTCTAAATCTAGAATTTTAACCTCCAAGGTTTAGACTTAGAGATTACTTTATGAGCCACACCTCAATGACACATCCAAGGTCCAGACTGTGGCGGAACCGCCCAACTTAACCTAGTTTGAGCACATAATACAAGTTTTGCACCTAAACTGGATTAAGCCCGGTAATCCGCCAGGTCCTCGAAAGGCTCTGACTATGCCAAACAGGATCGGATATACACCAGGTGACCCATACAGAGTCTTTGGATTACTCTAATACAAAAGATAAGGAATAGACTTTAATAAAACTGAACATATAAGAGGAGAAAAGCTTTTATAAATTTATATAACAAAAATAAGGTACTTACAACGGAAGCGAGAACCAAGTGATGGAACTCTGTTATATAAATATTAATAACATGTGAAATCAACATCGAGCTCATTGAGGTTGTTCACATCAAACAACTTGGAAGAAATTTCAACATCTGACTTCTTTATGTCTTCAACTTTTAAGAGGTAGAAGATTGTCATCATAAGGACATCCAGCTTTGCCTCCTTCTTTCAGAAGATAGATGAGCTAAAGACTCTATACCTGAAAAGGGTTAAACCACAACCCTGAGTACAAATACTCAGCAAGACTTACCCGACCACTGGGTCTAAACCCAACTTTCTAACCTAAGGCTGATAAGATTATCGGGTCAACTCACACTGCAGCTGCCTATAAGTAGATCCTTGGCTTTTAAGTTTAGCCATGTTTTAGCTGAATCCTACTTATGCTATGTTATACTTAATCTAATATCAAGCAGGACAAACACTTTGCAGAATCATTCCTTAACAAAAAGCATTATTCTTCTTAACTACGATGTTGGTCGCGATCAAGCTCTTACACCTGGTAAGCCCAGCGATTCGAATCGATTTCATACTCCCGGGAATAAAACCCAAACACCAATCATATGTGTGCACAACAACACACATATGACAGTCTACACATTCATTGCCACCTAGTCGGAACCATCTCACCGAACCCGGGTACACAGTCCGTCGGCACCTGCTTGTCTCCCATCTTCCAGCTGGTCTCGTATAGTTCCAACTCTTAGGTACAATGTATGAGAGATTTGTCAGAGTCCGTGACGAGGATGACAAGTGAATGAGGCGCGTTCAAAGGCCAAAGGCATGGCGAAACATCGTATGGCCTTATGCGACATAGGCAGGGTCAGGATCTCAGTCCATGTTCACTTATTAATTCCTCCACAAACACAATCCCTAGTATCAAAAAGCATAACCGATCCCGCCCAATGTCTCCAATTAACATCTCAAGAAACTTTACTTTTCCAGATTGGATTTCCTTTGAAAGTAAAGCGGCCTAAGAATTTAGCATCACTAAGCATTCTAAGCTATCACGTATAGGAGTATAATGCTAGGATAAAGGATTATTCATGCACTAAGGTTTCATTCAATTCCTAGACCTAATGCACATTCATAACTTATTGATTAAGACTCAAAAGAGAAAAGGCGAAATGCATTGGGGCTTGCCTGGATTACTCCAAGGGTTGGGGCAAAGGAAGTTAGTATCTTGATCGGCAATGTTCCCCCTGGTACTGACGTCATCTTGCAGAGCTTGATTCCTAGATTCTTCCTTGAATCCTCTCATTGACGATTTATTGACTTATCGAATCTAGATGCATGATATGGCTGATGTATAAGCATGAGGATGATCAACCTGTATTAAAAACAAGGATAAAAGTTGCTAAAAAGAGAAGGTGGGGCACTGAAATCATGATTCAGGCCTCATCCTAGACTTAGAGAGCTTTTCTAGGGTTTTAAAATAATTTTCTAGGTTTTAAAATAATTTTCTAATATTTTTAATAACTTTTAAAAGTTAAACTGGATTATTAGGAATTAAAAACTATTTTCAAAATCATAATAAATTAAATTATTCTTATTAATATCAATAATGAAACTTTAAAAATATGAAAACTAACTATTAATTAAAAAGGATTAAAGGAGATCATTAAGAATTAAAAGTAATAATTTTCCAAAATAATATTTATTTAATTATCCTTATTAGTTATTTGAAAGGATAGAAAAGAATGGAAACAGATTAATTAAATTTACAAAGTTAAACATAAATCAAAACTTTCTTTAATTATAAAATCTTTTTAGAAAATAAATCTGAGTTAAAGTAATTTGGAATAGGAAAAGAATAAAATTAGAAAATCAGGAATTAAAAGTATTTTTCAAAATAATAAGTAATTAAGTAATATTTAACTACCTAGAATAAAACTTTAAGGATTTTAAAACTAATTAAGAATGTTTAAAGAAATACATAATTCTTTTAGAAATTTAAATCCAAATTATCGTAATTGAAATAAGGAAACATAAATTTAGAAAATTAGGATTTAAAAAGAACCTCAAGGCCCACAAAACTTCTGTCCACTAAAAGTTCCAATTCACTCCTCAATCTATTCATTTAGGCTGGGTTTTCCTCCCTCTCTCATTTCAATTCGGCCCAAACTCAAAGTCCAGGCCGGCCCACTCTCTCCTTCTCTCTTCTTTCAACACAAATGGCCATATGGCCTATTTCTTTCCCTCCCTCTTTTCAGCCCAGCCGACCTGGCCCAACAGGGCTTCGCCCTGAGCACGGCCCAAGCCGGGGCACGGGCGCGCGCTCAACGCGCTCGCACCCACGCGGCGTGCGACGCGCGCGGTGGCGGCAGCGCCGGCGACCCCAACGCACGGTGGAGCGTCCCAACCTTCGCCGGTGACGACCATATGCGCGACGGCGCATGGCTCCACTCTCTCTCCCTTTTCCCCTCTCTTTTTCTCTTTACCCTCTCTACTTGAGGTGACTGCGGCGTACGCGCCTCGCACACGTGCTAGAGCGCGGTGGCGAATGGCATTCCCAGCGGCAAGAGGCTAAGGCGGCGGCGAAGAATGTTCTCGCGACATGCGCAAGGAGGCTCCGCACCGAGCGCATGTGCCTAGAGGCCGGTTAGGGCGTGAGTGGTGAGGAATAGGGGCGATCCAGCGGCGGCATGGCCGTTGACGGCAAAAACGGCGCGAGCTCGATTCGAGCTTGCCGCGGCCCAATCCTCGACGAGGACTAGCATAGAACGAAGAGGAGGATGAGGAACAGGAGGTATTACCCTCCGGTTGTGCGGAAATGCAGCGAGAGCGGCGGGCAACGGTGGACGGAGGCACGCGATGCAGGGAGTGTCGGGAGGTGGAGCTGTGGCTCTGGGTGGCGGTGGGGGTTGATGGTGAGGGGGCGGTGCTCTGCGGCTCTTTATAGGGCTCGCGGGCGACGGAAGGGCGGCGGCGGATAAGGATGACGACGGTGGCGGATGGGCACAGCGCTAGCGCCGTGGGCACGAGGTAAAAGACGACGGGCAGGGGCGACATATCTGTGGGCTTGGCCGTGTGGCGTGCCCCTGAGCAGCCAGCGCCGGCCCACATCTTGGCTGGGCCGCCAACTAGAGGGCGCATGGCGCAGCCCAAAAAGAAACAGGGGCGGGCCACCGCAGCTTGGGCTGCCGGCTCCCCCTGATTCCGCTTTTCTCTTTTCTTTTTTTTAAACAAACACTTTTGTAATTTTTAACCTCAAGTAACAGCAAAATTTCACCTAAGTCCAAATACAAAAGTGAAAAGGTATAATTTACACTATCATCTTGCACTTTTGCCCTTGGACAAAAGTAGATTTTCAAAGGGTTTGAATCCAATTCAATTTAAATAAACTTAAATCCTAACTCCACAAATTTTGAAGAATTTAGCTTCAAATTAAATTTAAAGAAGTTTAAATATTACTACAAAGTTTTCAAATTATGTATATGATGACATGATTAATGCACTTAATTGAGGTTTAAAATATGGGGTATCACACAGACCAAAGCCTGTAAGAAATCCCCTCTAAAAAACTGTAAAGAATCCCCTCTGAAAAAAACCTGTATATAATCCAAAAATAGCTGAAAGCATAGAGCCAAGCTACTGACGCAGGAGACAGGACCACTTAAAATAAACAGCGATAAAAAAGGGTAAAATACATAGGTGACACCAACAGTTTAAGGGCATCCCAACCCAGCCAGGCTACAGAGCCCCCACCAAATGGGTACCGAGGCCTTGCCTAGCGACATCAAATACACGGAGCCCCCAATTTTTCCCGACCATAATCATATCACAGCTAAATGCATCGCACCGAAGAAACCAGGGTCCAGATCACATTGCATAGTGTCATTAGACAGAAGCAAACACTAGCTACTAGTTTCTAGGGCACGTAAAGCCGGCTTTACTGCCCCTCGCTGGAGTCGTGCTTGGGCGCCTCCCTAATCTCTTCTGCGGGGTCCTCCTGCAGCCAAGCACATGGTGATTTCAGGATGGTAATGTAAGGGCCCAAAAAGAGCTTAATGTGAGGGAAATGAGTCTTACCGAGATGTCAGAGGTCCATAGGGTCAAGTTATCACGAAGGAGCTGCATGATCAAAGTGCTGTCCTTGTAGGACTCCTCACTCAGGGTGTCCAGCTCCGAGATGGCCTCATCAAAAGCCTGCGTATTGCAGAAGAGGGGATATGTCAATGGTCTCAATAAAAAAACAAATTGTAAAGAATCAAAATGCCCATTCTTAGAACACCAGATATGATTAAAAAAAACATTCAAGCTCATGGGCTAAGCTACACTATTAGCAAGGTCAAACACATTGTGATTTGGTAACATGACAAGCCAAACAAAGTCTACCCTCAAAAAAAAATTTACCATGAATATAACCATAAAAAGCAGAAAACCGATGTGCTTAGCTTGTTAAGAAAGTGGAATACGTAGTTAAATACCCAACTTCACACTACAGCAAAGAAATAACTTTGATTTTTATGAGATGTTGAGGATACCAACTCTAAAATTAGAACCAGCATTTTTAAAAAGCTGCAAAATACAATGTAATATGTTCTTAATTTAAAGTCAATTCGATGTTGATCTAAAAGAATATGCATAGCTGTTCAAGGACAAATTTAAATTCATGTCAGCTAATAGCCTAATACAAAGTAGTGGTCAACTTAAGGCAGATAATAATAAAAGGTTAGGTACACCAAAAGGATCCTTTTTCAGCACAATAGTTGACTTTAAAAGATGTTGTCTGCCAAATCACTGATTACATAAAATTTCCGTTGTTCTTTAAGTCAATGATAGAATAGCGAGGAGCCAAAAATGTTAGGCTTCCTGTCCACATCACAAATTGTGTATAAACTTATCCTTGCATAAAAAATATACATATTTATGACTGCAGGTATGAGTTGACAACAAAAGCAAGTGGTAACTAGCTAAAAGAAGAACTGTCACCAAAGGAGACAAAAGGCAACATGGTGCATATGGTGCTCCAGTAATAATGTTGAGATACACTAATATCAAAGCTCATTTCTCCTTACTTACTGCTCAGTTAACAGTGATTTTATTGTAAACCATTATATAATTACAGCACTCATCAAAACATATTAGCAATTCACTACGGAATCAATGCACCTTCGGAGATATAATATGCTAACAAAACATTAAATGATACAAAAAACAAACAAACCTGTTTTGCAAGACTGCAGGCGCGATCAGGTGAGTTGAGAATCTCATAATAGAACACTGAGAAGTTAAGTGCCAGTCCAAGCCTAATAGGATGGGTTGGAGGCAGCTCAGCCAAAGCAATGTCCTGATTGCACCACGAACCATATATTTTTCAGTAAACTATTTAATAGATGGTGAAGTGAAAAAACAACTTGAACCATGATGCTTGTCCAACAAAATTAACATTAATTAAGAAATGATTCAAAAAAATATTGACCTGAGCAGCCTTGTATGCCACCATGGTGTTCTCAGCAGCATCCTTTCTCTCAGCTCCAGTCTTGAACTCAGCAAGGTATCTAATCATCATAGTTGAATTAGTCAAATGAAAACACTGTACCATAAGTCATAATCTGTCATAATCTGGGTATGATATATTACCTGTAGTAGTCACCCTTCATCTTGAGGTAGAAGACCTTGGACTCAGGGGCAGTGGAAGAGGGCACAAGGTGGGACTCGAGCAGCTTGAGGATGCCATCGCAGATCTTGGTGAGCTCCGTCTCAATCTTGCCACGGTAGTCCTTGATGAGTGTCACACGGTCCTCATTGCCTCGGCCCTCTTCCTTCTGCTCAATGGAGGAGATGATGCGCCATGAGGCACGGCGGGCTCCAATGACATTCTTGTATGCCACGGACAGGAGGTTGCGCTCCTCCACAGTGAGCTCCTCCGAGTCCACAGTCTTGGCTACCTTCTCCATGAACTCAACCATCTCCTCGTACCTTTCGGCCTGCTCAGCGAGCTTGGCCATGTACACATTCTCCTCACGGGACAGCTCCGCTGATGCCATCTTACAGTTCAGTTTTCAGAACTTGCAGTATGCCAAATCTGCAGGGTCAGGAACCCAAGGTTAACAAACATCAATATATTGGACAACCCTTGATTAATATGTAGCAAGCATAGCTATTAGCTAGTCATATTCAGACGAGAAATTCCAAAAAGGAAACTATGTACAGCCCCTCCCATTCCCTCTCGAGGCTCAAACACTGAACAACACTTTGAATTATTACCATATAGTACAATTGCCAGCACAAAACAAGAAAAATCATGGCTAGATAACGGTAATTTAACTGTGAAATGAGTACTACGGCATCTGCAAGGTGAATTTTGCCTACAAATAAACCTCAACTAAACCTAGCTGCTCGTAGTAGTCAGTAACGGTAATTTTCGAAATCGTGTCTGTTCGACGTCCCCAAGCTTACAACACCCCCTCCAGTCTATAACCTTGAAAAGCTCCAGATCTGAGCACCTATGATCACGAACAAGTGGTGGGAAATACGAAATTCCAGCGGTGAAAACTGTCGCTTAACATGATGATACAGAATCAACTGGATCGACTCGAATACAGGCTTTGGTGGATCCGTACGCGTATCACGTCAGATCAAGCGGGCACGGATCACTATCCTCTCCTACTCGATCTAAAGGCACCCAACCACCAGCAAACGCGGCGCAAACCGGTGCGGAACCGAGCTGCTCTATGTGAAAAAAAAAATCCGCGCAACAACCATCAAAGCGTCACGGAAGGAGGGGAGTCCAAGCAGGCAATGATCCAACCGAGAGATGAGGGTGAGCCGGGGGATGGAGGAGAGGGGAGCCGGAGCGATAGAGCGATACCTCCGCGTGCGACTTCCTCGCGCTCCGGCGTTGGAATCGGGGGCGTGCGAGTGCGAGCGGGGCGGCGGCGGCTTCCGTCGGGCGCTACAAATGGGCGGCCTCCGAGTCCCGCGGCCCAATGAGATGGAGACGCGTGTCTACGCCAGCGTGGCAGCCCCGCCCGCGCGGCGCATGTGGTCATCTGGCCCCACCGGGCAGGCGGAGCCATCAACGATTCAAGGCCGCCACGACGTGTGGGGACACGACAGCCTGGTCCACATGTCAGGTGGCCCGCATGCGTCGTGCGAGGGCCTGCCGCTTGCGGTTCTGGTGGTGGGCCCGGCGGCGCCCTGGCGATAAGCTCGACGGCTCGTCGCCCTGGAAAAGGAAATCTTCTCGCACGCGCCACAAAGCTGCCTGAGCAACTGGCGCGTGGGCCCTCGTGCCTCGCTGTCCACGTGACGCCCCTCTCTGTTCGTCGGGTGCGGGTAAAAAGTGGCGTGCGGGGTGGATGATCTGGACCTGGACTGCGTCGTCCGGCGGCGGCCGGCCAGGCAAGAAGCCAGAAGCGGAGAAGGTGTGTCGATGAGGAGGCCGCGGGGCCCGCTCCCGCTCGAGCGTCACGCGACGTGCGGCGCGCGGCTGCGGGCGGAGGCGTCGCGGCGACGAGCGCACGACGGCTTCGAGCGGTGGGAATGGATCGAGGTGGGCGGCGACCAGCCGGCAGCCGCCCGTCTAAGCATCCCGTGGCGGCTGTTGACGCTTTTTTGCATGCCTTTTCTTCTTTTTGTTGAAACAGCCTCGGTAGTCGCTACTCTCTGTGTGCGTGCGTCAGCTCAAGTATTCTAGCTACAAATATGCTCATACGTTGGAAAATGTTTGTATTTGTATTTTATACTCCCTCCGTCCCAATTGTAAGTCATCAACATCTATATTAATATAGAGAAATAAAAAAAGAGTTAAAACATTTACAATTTGACACATATGGGCACTTATTTATACATACTCTGCCTCAAATTATTGTTTTCAAAATTAAAGAGAGAAACAGTTGCGTCTTATATTACAAAATTGGGGAGGATTAGAATAATAGAATCACGCAACTCTAAATATAGTGTAAAGTCCATATTATGACCTTTTACTCGTCATGATTGTCTATTTTGCAATCTAAAACTATAAAACTAGACAACGAACACATCATGCTATCTAAAATCGCACAAAATGCATTCCCGAGCAGTTTTGATGGTGGTTTTTCCTGACATGGCACAGTGGGTCCCACGTTGCCAACATGCTGTGAACTAGGGTCCCCCAGCACACTGGTAAAGTACTCCACATAGACCAGCAAGCAGTGTACCAAAGTTCAGGGAGGGGACCGGCTCTGGGATAGTTGCGGGGCGAGCAGACTGCTGGGTGTAAGTGCAACAAGGCTCCTTAGTGGTTTTGGTGTTTGAGTGACAATGCGATTAAAGATCTAATCTCTTTGTAAGATCATTTGACAGGTTTTTACAGGTATATATTGTCAAAGGACATCACTAGGGTTGCTTTATTAATGCACTTTGAGACACTTGACTTTCATGTTAAGAAAAGTGACTCTAAATTGTATCTCTTTCATTTGGATGTCACTAACTTACTTGGATTTCTCATATATAATAAGTGGCTGATCAGGAAGACACTATATTGCATATCAAAGCCAATAATGATCAAGACAAATTGAATGAATGGATAACGAGCAAATGTGCTCCATCTACCTATCGAAGATGTTTTCTAAATTGAAGTCCAACTATTTCGCTCAAAGAGAATTACTCACAAAGGAAGAAGCTCAGCTTCGCTATCTCCCTCTGTGGATATATTTCAAGACGGCATTATTCATCAAGACAAGACTCAAGTGGATTTCATCTAGATTCATATTCACCTTGAGCATAGGTATGCTGTACTATCAAGAGGGAAGCGAAGCTCGGAAGTCTCTAGTCAACATGTGCTCACAGCTAGTTCAGAGAGTGTCGAGCCAAAACACTCCTCGTGAGTTGTTATTGTGCTGAGGGTGGGTTCACCGGATTGTCCGGTAATCCTCACCGGACTATCCGGTGAAGGCTGAGCCCAGTATTGAGAGTGATCTCTCTGATCTTTTCCTTGTGCTCTCATCTCCTGGTTAGGTGTATCTCTAATGGAGACAACACCTACACTTTGCTCATCTGTTGACTCAGGCTCAGTGCCTTAGCCTCTGATCAGGGAACCCCTCACCGGACTATCCGGTGAGCTATACCGGACTGTCCGGTATAGGGGGTTTGAGCTCCAACGGCTAGTCCGCCTATACCGGACTATCCGGTAGGTACGCACCGGACTGTCCGGTGATGGTCTGACACAGGCCAACGGCTAGTTTTATGAGGGTGGGTATTTATACCCCTCACTCTCTTCCAGTTGCAGTTGTTGCTTCCCTCCACGTCCACATCCATCCAGAGGCTCTTAGTAACACCTCCCAACACTCTCTTTGTGAGATTGAGCTAAATTTGTGAGATTCTTGAGTTGGGAGAGGATTTGTGAGATTGTGTGAGCTACATTGTGAGCACCTAGCTTCTGAGCACAGTTGGCAAGCATTTTCGGGAAGCGTTTTTGTTACTCTTGGAGGTTTCCTCCTAGACGACGAGAGCAACCCGAAGGGCACCCGGCTTGTGGGTGCCACTTCTCTTGTAGGTGATTACCCGCTCTTCGGAGCATTTGCAGTGAGCACCTTCATAACCTTGGTGGTTGTAAAGGAGAGGCCGTGAGTTGAAATAGACTCAAGCTCTTGGTGGACGCCTCAACGGGGACGTACGGACACTTGCGGGTGTGCCCGAACCTCGGGACTAAAAATCCTTTGTTGTGTGTGCTGTGCCCCTGCTGGGAGACCCAAGCTTGGTGCTTGTGGTTGTTTTACTTGCTTGCATTTCATTATTGCTTCCGCTATTATTATTCGTGTGCAAGTTCTCTTTGTGAGTGCAGGAATAAAGTGTTGCCGAGATCATAATCAACATATAAAAACATTACACAGCTCCACATAGCTCGATAAGTATTTTCTCGTATATTTATCTTGGGGGTTTCGGTTTCTGTGTGACACCGGACTATCCGGTGTAGAGAACCGGACTATCCGGTTATACCGGACTGTCCGGTTGTACCCATCGGGCTATCCGGTGTGAGTGCTGACGGTGTGCTTCTAAGTGGTGTAAATTTTCAGTTACGCCTATTCACCCCCCCTCTAGGCGACATCTAGGTCCTTTCACTGGGCTCTGGAGCCCAGTACATGGCAAGTCTCCAGCCAGACCGTGAACGGGGTCCGGCTCTGCACCCCAAGCAGGGGGTCCAGGTCTAAGCTCGGGATGCTACAAGACACATCATAGGCACATATTGCATGCAGACGTAGAAGCTGGGCCGAGCCTTCTTGGGAAGCTAGGTCCTGAACCAGCACGTGGCAGGTCAGGTCCGGATCCGCCCAGCGCTCACATCACCAGCCTGCAGCTAGACCCGACTGACTAGCCAGACCCCTTCGGATCCGAGGCGGTCGTGTTGGTTCCCTTCGGATCCAAGGCGATAGGGCCAGTCCCTTCGAATCCGAAGGGTCGAGTCCGGTGAGGAGAGGCGTCACATATAAGCCACAATGATACGCAATGTGGATCCAGGCGCACATTAGAAGGAAGCTCCAGCATTAAATGCAAGGATACACTACAGTACGGGGGATTTCCCCGCCTGTGCTCGGTGTCAGGCGGCCCAATGGAGCGCTTGGGGCTGGGAGCATTTAATGCTCCTAGGCGCAACGGGACCAAACACAGAGCACAAGACAAGGCGAGGTAAGCATCGCAGGCCCTATGGCAGGGACGTACTCAAGTATGCTCAGAAGAAAATGTCACTTATGTAGCAGCATAAATCAAAAACTACTATTGTATAGCACCTATAGGTGCTGTTCCAGTAGGGCGCAATTGCTAATATGATTTTTCTCACTCTACAGTGCCTTAGCTGGGCATACATCTAGCTTATCCACCCTTATACTATAGAAGGAAAGGGACGTGCATTGTAATAGGGGCTGACACAAGCCCTAGGCGAAGCTCTCACAAGCTTGCATAGCTTGTATATACACAACACATAGAGGACATAGAATATTACGCTTCAGCGGTCCGACCCTCTCGAAACCTCTTGTCTTCTCGAGCTCCGGTTGCCTAGTTCATCGTAGTCTCCAGCTATACGTCGGCCCCACCGACTCACAAAGGGGACACTCGAAGTGACCCATCTATCATTCCACGAAACACGTGTCAGAGCTTATGCGTAGCTATGGGTTCCGCATGTCAGTGGTTTGGGGATAGTTTTCGCCGGAGAGAAGAGAGAAAGAGGAAAGACATGGAAAGAAAGAGGGAGTAAGAGAGGTGAGACCCACTCGCTAGTGCTTACATTTGAAACCTATTGTGTCACATCAGTAAAACCCACCCTCAAAGCATCCTAGGAGTGTATTTTATCCAATTTTAGATAGTTTGAGATGTCCGTTGCCCGGTATTATAGTTTTAGGTTCATATAATAAGTAAAAGGTGGCAAAATAAATTTTACCTTAAAAATATATAGGAGAGAAGCCAATGTAAATTTCTGTAAACCATTTGCTACTTATATAGAGATGATTAAAGTTATCAGGGGTGTTGTATCGTCATGTGTTACGAAAGAACAAGACATGGTGATCGCATCTTACAAGTGGAGAGGCCAATTCCTAAACGATCAACCAAGGAGGACAACAATTCATAGAGCAATATCAGCTCGGCGACCGCTCGCTCCAGCGATCGGTTGGCTGCGCCGCTTTGGCTCACGTGGTGGGCCAACGGACCAATAATGCTGTTTGTTTGTAGAAAGTAAGCCACACTTTCTTAGCTTGTGTCTCTTCTTTCTTCTATTTGATTTTCTCCCCAGTTTTTAATCTATCCAGTGTTATTTCTGTATGTTATAAATAAACTTTATGTCTATTATGGTTATATCTTTGTCCCACGAGTATTATACATAAGTAATATGCACATAAGTTAATTACCTATATATATATTTGAAAGTTGTGATAATAAGTTTATTTAAATAAGATTAATTATCAAAGTTATATGTCAAAGCTTAGGAGAATAAGTTTTATCAAAAAAAAAATATTATGCATAAGTCATCTTGTTTGGGATTCTCATCTTAAACTTAGTTCAAAAAAAAATAATGTGTCTAACTTTATATCAAAAATTTATTATCATTAGTTCTAGACATAAGTGATATTATTGTGAAAGCTATGTCTATAAACTTATTAGCATAAGTTATTATCATAAGTTATATTTGATAAAAGTTACTACCATAAGCTATATACATAAATCTTTGTTATTGTGCAAGCTGTGCCTATAAACTTGTCAGCATAGGTTATTATTATAAGCTATATTAATAAAAGTTGTTATCATATGTTATATACATAATTATATTTAGGTTACAACCTTTTGTTATATAACCCTTCTATATTATTTATTATTAATTTAACTTCTCTTCTGTTTGTGTATCTTTGTAAATACTTCTTAGATATTTAGTTGCAGCTATCTTCACACCGTAAGGTAGCAAATTGTATGTTCAACTTGGACTCGTTTGCTCCTAAGCAGAAAGTTGTGGAGACTAGCTGAATTCTAGTCATGGAACACATTCGTCTAATCGTCGGTCGTTGCAATGTTGCGTGGCCAAGCGCTCGCCAATTAGTGAGCCCCCAATTCAACCACGCGGCACCCGTTGAAGATATCCATTCGCCAACTATACGTTAAGGGACGTAGGATTTTTTGTAAAAACCTTACATAAATTGTAGAAAACATTTCAACTTTATAGAAAACGTAGAATTCAAAAATCCGCAATCAAAAGAACCCCAAAAGTAGAAATAGGTGTCCCTAGAACGTCGTGTTCCTGGGACCGTCTCTCTCCCTCACCCTGAAGCTACGAATGGTTGCCAATGCCATTGCCACCGTTTCATATTCAATGATTAATGGAAAGTCGCAATGTCCTTTCAATTCATTTCTACAGTAGTATTATATTGTGAAACATTTGTTGATGGTCAAGCCGACAACCCACACCGTCTATATTTACACAGCTCAATAATCAACAAAAGGAGTCCATTATTATGTTTCTATCAATTACAATCCCGCACAAGAAAGTGAACAACCGAGCTTTTCTGAACCGGACCTACACTGGTTTGAGACTCGGTGATGAATCCCATGTTTCTATCCATTACAATCCCGCACAAGAACAAGAAGCTACAAACAAGCTTTTCTGAACCGGGTCTACACCTGGTCTTTATGCTGAATCGTTAATTCCGTCTTTTTTTTTACTCCCTTGCATCCCTCACTATCACATATGCCACCGTTTTTCTTCCATTAGGTCACATACTCATATGCAGGGCGACTCAGTTTGGTGTAACAATGGCTAATACTTATCTCTTTCTTTTTTTTTTTTGTCAGTTGAGGCATCTATGTTTGATTGTCACGATAGTTTGAGTGAATTATCAATATCTTTAGTAAAACATGTTAAAACATCTATCAGACTGCTGCTAAATGTTACATTTGCAAATTGCAAGTCAGTATAGATTACCGCTATAGGTAGAATCCAAAGATGCTATTGAGACCAGAAATTAAACGGCTATAAAAAAGCTCGTTGGTTACCAATGACAAAGCTTATAATCAAAGACAGGTACTGCAGGTATAGGCGTGGGAAACAAACAAAGCTATCATTCAGCTATTCAGATTTTCCTAATAACCCATGTGAAACAAGAACCCATAATCACAAGCTACCAAACATGAAGAGAATAACCACCTAAGTTTGGATTCACCAGGAATTCAGGACCAAGAACCGCTGCTCTCATTCATATACCAAATTGTAAAGCATGCTAAAACCCTACTGCTCATGTTCAAACCCTATGGCTGACCTTGTAGCACACAACCGAACTCCAACATGACCTGATGAGCTTGATATCAAGAAGGGCACAGCCAATAAATACCAGCGCACAGAATAACTTCAAGTTAGTAAAATACCCAACAAACCAACAGGCCATGAATTGGAATAGGGAATACATCTAAACATATTGCCAGAAAGACAGATGCTCAAACACATGATAGCACCGACATGCACTAGAATGCTATGAAGCCCTTTCAAGATGTCATGGAGCTGATAAAACAAGCGAAAGAACTACCACGACTGGGCAGACAAGATAATGAACCTCTGATACCTGTCATTCCTAGATAAAATCAGTGAAGCCCAAATCCAGACAACCCTAGAGCATGCTCAGAACCCATTGCCAATCAAGTATGATGTAATACACATTCAAACATTAAATAAACCCGATGCAGCATCATATCAAGATGGGCCATTGGCATGTTCCATCACACTAGCAAACAGTCAAACACCAAATTAACCTGGTAGCAACCTCCTAAAGGAAGAGAATATGCATAGGCTCATCACCTCATCAAGGAACAGATTTCACAAGATAAGAATAGCTCATGAACTGCACAGCATAAGATAAACCTATAGCACAAGGAGTAAACAATCAACTGATGTGGCACCAACAAACGACGTTTAAATGTTGCGATAACCAATTTAAGATGACATGGTTGTATCGATCTAAGACCTAACTAGGGTGCGTGCTTTAGAACAAAGGCACTAAAAAGGGCATCATGCAAGGGTCAGATAACTAGAAGCTCAACAACACACTGCTAAGTTGAAGATATTTTTTAAAAGGTTGAAAACTAAACCACATAGGACCATAGGAGGATATTAACAAGCACAAATCATCATGCAAGAACAATATCAGAATCACAACAACAACAACAACATAGCCTTTTAGGTAGTGTTTGGATCCAAAGTGCAAAAGGGCAAAAGAGAAAAAAATTTGCCATTTGCCAAAAGTGGCAAAAGTTTTGCTATTAGGGGTGTTTGGATCCAAATGGCAAAAGTTTTGGCAAAAGCCCATTTAAACCCCATTTCTCCCTCTCCTATCCCCTTTCCCGCCACCTCTTTCCCGCCATTTCATATAGAGTGCATAAAATTGACAATCCAAAATTTATACAATCCAAACCAAAGTGCATACAGTTATTTATCCAAAGTTCATATAGTTCCATACAAAGTACACAAAATTGCATTTCTAAAGTGGGCGGTGGGCGTGAGGGAGAGGCGGAGGCGGGCGCTGGCAGCAGGGTCGACAGAGGCGGGCGCTGGCGGCGGGGTCGGGCGCTGGCGGAGGGGTCGGCAGAGGCGCCGGGCGGCGGGGTCGGGCGGAGCGTGCGGTAGGTGCGACGTGGATAGGGTTGGCCACTTTTTTCCCCTTCTATTTTGCTCTTTCCCTCTTGCCAAAGGGTGTTTGGGTCCAAATGGCAAAAAAAGGGCAAAATTTTTGCTATTTGCTCTTTTGCCAAAGGTTCCAAACAGGCCCTTAATCCCAAGCAAGTTGGGGTAGGCTAGAGTTGAAACCCAAACCAAACTGCTAGAAGGGGGGATTTTTTAAAAAAACTTTTTCAAGAGTTAAAGAACAATATCAGAATGCGACCAATAAATGTAAGGTTAGATATCGATGAAATTGAAAGGAGACTGCAATGCCAGGGGTAATTAGAATGCAACTCAACTACCAATTGTAGATATGCCGAGAATCCAGACCCAAGACTTATTTGTAGCTCAAGACTAACAGATTTAGTTCCAAGACAACCGAAACTTGACATATCAAAGTGTGGCATATATCATTGTCCTTCGAACCACCGTTTCAGTCATGCATAGCATTGCACACGCAGGCAGATGCTCAAGAAACAAGGCGTAATTAAAGCAGATGGTGAATCACCGGCCAAATCCGGCAGCATTGAGACCAAGCAGCATCTTGCCATTCTCCCCAGCAGGAATGTAGGCCACATTAGGCGAGCGAGCCAGCTCTGCTGGCGATCTCCTTGGCGGCCTCGATCCTCCTGAGCTCGATCAGCCCTGTCCCAGCCATCGCGGTGGCCTCCGAGATGAGGCGGGCGGACTCGCTCTCTCCCTCCGCGCGCACGATGGCGGCACGCCTCTCCTGCTCCGCCTTGGCGACGAGGAACTTGGATCGCTCGGCCTCTTGCTGCTGCGACCTGCTTCTTCTCGACGGCCTGGGAGAACTCGATGCCGTAGGAGAGGTGGGTGATGGCGACGTCGTCGAGGATGATGTTGAACTCGCGGGCGCGACGGATGAGCGCGTCGCGGACGAGGGCGGAGACGTGGGGGCGCTCGGTGAGGAGCTGGTCGGCGTTGAACTGCGCGACGACGGCCTTGAGCACCTCGTTGCCGATGGAGGGGAGCACCTTGTCGTCGTACTCGAGGCCGAGGGAGGTGAAGATGGTGGGGAGGTGCTGGACGTCGGGGCGGGAGAGGAGGCGGAGCGTGAGGTTGACCATCTGCAGGTCCTTGGTCCCCGAGTTGGAGGAGAAGTTGTGCGGCCGCGTGCGGATGTCGAAGATGAAGGGCTTCTGGAGCCACGGCACGAGGAAATGGGTGCCCTCGCCGACGGTCTCCGGCAGCACCCCGCGGAACCGGTCGAAGATGACGGCGCGCTCGCCGCCGTCGACGGTGTAGAGCGACGCGGACGCGAGGGACGCCGCGGCGCCGAGCCCCGCCGCCGCCTTCGCGATGTTGGTCAGGAACGACACCGCCGCGGGACCGCCGGCCATGGTGGTTTCAGGGTTGGGGGGATTCGGAAGCGCGGCGGCGCGGGGACGAAAACCCTAGAGAGGGAGCGGGGATTCGGTTTGGGGGGCGGCGGCGGCTGTCTCTGTGCGGATCTGAGAAAGTGGCCTCTGGTGGGTTTTGCGGGGGTTTATTGCGCGTTGGGTCCGTCCATTTCTTGCGAGATAAGAAGGTCCGAAGCGCCGCTCTGGGTCATGGCAGGTGGGCCCGGAGCCGGTTTTTGGATTGGGAAAGAAGAAAGAAAACTTGTCTGAGTTTTGCGGTGGTCTTTGGACGGTCTCTCGAGGAGTATGGGCCTCTATGGTGGGCTCGGCCTCGGAGCCGTCTGGATTAGTGGATTTTGGACTGTGACTGGGCGTTTGGACGTTTCCTTTGCAGAGAATGGGCCGCCGTGTGGCCTACGAGGGTGCCAAAGCCCGTGGCGTGCCGCCTGCGCTGCGCTAAATGGGCCTCAGACCCAAAAACTCTCCAGATTGCCCACGCGAGACAAGCCTGGCGGGCGCGCAGACTGCAAAGGGTACTCTTCCCCTGCAGCGCGGCGGTGCGCTCGCCCGCGCCGGCCCGGCCGGCCACCTAGGAACCAGGTGCGAGTGCGAGTGCGAGTGCGTGCGCGTGCGCTCCCGGCACCAGCACGACGGCCGCACGGCGTCGGTGCTAAACGTAGTTGGCGGGGCGCTGCTCCGGAGGGGGACACCCCTCGCTGCCCGTGCACGTGGTGGCGCGCACTTGCCAAGTGCAGCTGCTGAGGCTGGACGGGGCCGGCCAGCACCCGCGGTCCCGCACCCGCCCGTCCGGCCGTCCCAGGCTCCCGGCTCTCCCCACGACGGACGGGTGGCACTGGTGTCTTGTGCAAGTGCCAACCCGGCAGCAGCGGAAAAAGGGTCGAGGTCGAGTCGACCGATCTGCGGGCCGTGCGGCGCAGCCGCGCACCGTACCCCCGTGTTCCGACGCCGGCATCAGTCACTGCTCCGCACGACGCCTGCCCAGTGCCCACTGGTGCGGGTGTCCTGGTGGCCTTGCCCGTGCACACCAGTTCCTTGGACGCGTCGCGTCCTGTTCCTGTTCCTCCCAGCTCGTACACTGCTGCTAGCGCTGCCGCAGCCTCAGCACGCTGCACGCCTCATCGCATCAGGTCACGGAAGCCTGCTGGAAATAAAGCGAGCCGGGACGCGATGAACGAACACACAGACGGGGAACGGGACGGGCTGGTGGTGGCCGAGCAATAATGCAACGGCCGGCGAGCATGATTGCCGGGAGGGGAGATGGCCCACTGATTGGTGCGGACTCGTAGTGGGGAAGCGACGCGGCTCGATCGATCGAACGAACGATCCGGGTGGCCTTCTTTTAAAAAGCCAGACAACTAACATGGCAGCAGGCCATGGCAGCAGGACGTGATGCATGATCTATCTATCCAGCTCCGATCCTTCCCAGCATCCCACCCTGTTTTTGTATGTTTTTTTTTCTGCTTTCGGTCCCGTTCGGTTGTCTTCGTTTTAGAGGGAATTAGAAAAGATTCTGCTAATCAAATTTGAATATAAAAAGATTAAATCTCATCCCATCACTTGGATTTTTTCCTAAACCAACAAGGGTTCGAATGACGGAAGTCCAAGCTAGGATGCCCGGCGCGGCGCCACCGCCGGGGAGTTTGTGTCTGCATGTACGTACGCATCGACGCGACGGCGCTGCCGTGGAGCTGCACGCGGGGCTGCTCGTATCCTGAGGGCAGGCAGTCTGATGCGCTACCAACCAGCGAGCGGACATGATCGTGTTGCTTGCGCGGCAATCTCGCCCTCGTTTGATTTGCAGTGCAGAAACGCCAAGCGAGCATCACGTCAGTCCGTCGTCGTCCTCCGACTCGGTCGCCTTTTCAGGAACAAGTCGTCTGCGGCTGTGAGGATTTGCTTGCGGCGACGCCGTCACAGACTGCAGAGCCACAGCTTCAGATCCAAGACAGTTTACTTGGCCGATTTATCAATGCAGCGAGGAAGCGGTGGGGGGCAGCTCTGGGTTTCGTGGTGCAGGTGTTAGGTGACGAGACATGACACGCACGCACGATCTGGTATGAGATCAGCGGTGAGACGATGGCGCTAGGGACTCAACAAACCTAAACTATTTTCCCCCCATATTGCACATCAATCAGGAGCTAAAAGTAATTACACATTTGCATGATTGCATCATCAAGGCCTCTTCTACTAACACCGGTTTAACACCATCACAGCATCAGCACGCGCACACCGCTAAAACGAAAGAATTCGGGAGGAAGAAGCATCAAGACAGAGATTCATGAAACTTCGTCAAAGAATAAACAGCACGCGGCAACACCCTAAGTACAGGGCGCAAGAAGACAGAACAAAAAAGATCTCGCTTTCTCCTTCTCCGGAAGAGCTTCGCTACGCTGCGTACGGACTGACGAGAACGGACCTCATCATCAGCTCTGCCGGCGGATCGATCCGGTGGGCCTGAGCGGCCGGTCGTCGGCCTCGTCCATGGACGCGCCCCGGGCGGACCGCGCCGTGGACGCGGCGCCGCCGCCGAGCTCCTCGATGCGCGCCACGATCTCGGGCATCGCGGGCCGCTGGTCCGGGGCGGGCACGGTGCAGTCCAAGGCGAGCCGCAGCATCTCCACCATCTCGTCCTCGGCGCCCGGGTGCCTGAGCAGCTCCGTGTCGAACACCTCGGACGTCCACTCCTCCTTCACCACGGAGCGCGCCCACCGCGGGAGGTCCACGCCCTCGTCGTGCAGCACCGCGTGCGTGGGCTCCTTCCCCGTCAGCAGCTCCAGGAGCAGCACGCCGAAGCTGTACACGTCGCCCTTCTGCGAGCCGCGGCGCGGGTCGGCCACCACCTCGGGCGCGCGGTACCCGGCGACGCGGGTCGTCGGCGCGCCCGCGGGGCCGACGAGGTGCGCCAGGCCGTGGTCGGCCACGCGCGCGTCCACGGACCGGCTGAGGAGGATGTTGGACGACCTGACGTTGCCGTGCGTGACCATGGAGCCCGTGGCGTGGATGTACTCGAGGCCGCGCGCCGAGGCCAGCGCGATGCGCCTCCTCGACTCCCAGCTCAGCGGCGACCGGCCGGACCCCCGGTTGCCTGCATGCAGTTACCATTACCGACCCCGTCAAGGCGTCAGCAAAAAAAAGGAAATCGCATTCGATTCAATTCGATCATCCATCCATCGAAACAGAGTTCGTATCGTACCGTGTAGCATAGAGGAAAGGCTGCCCATGGCCACGAACTCGTACACCAAGAGCTTCTCGTCCTTGCTGAAGTAGTAGGCCTGCAGGGGCACGACGTTGGGGTGGTCGATCCCGCCGATGGCCGCCACCTTGTCCCGGAACTCGCGCTCTGGCAACGACGTCTCCTTGAGGCGCTTCACCGCCATGACCGGCCCGGACTCGATCGCGGCCTTGTACGTGGTGCCGTACGTTCCCTTTCCAAGAACCTCGGCGGACGCGCGCAGCAGGTCCTCGAGGTCGTAGGGCCGGGGTATCCGCCCGAAGAAGAACAGCTTCTTATTACGCCCCACGGCCGCGGCAGGCGGGACCGAAGCCGGCGGCGGCGGCCGCGCGTCCGAGACCCGCGGAGTGTAGCCGTTGGGGCTCATCGCCTCTTTGCTGTGCAGCGCGAGCTCCGCCGCGACTGCGTCGTGGCTGCGGTAGGTCGCCCTTGGCTTGCGCCGCAGCGCGCCGCACGCGAGGACGAGAACGGCCGCGACGAGCAAGAAGCCAAGCGCGCAGCCAATCACAATGCCGGCGATGGCGCCGCCGGCGAGGTGACGCCTGCCTCGCCCGCGGTTGCCAGCCGAGGCGGCCGGCGCTCCGGGTGCCAGCGCGGGAGGCTGCGACGACGGCGGCGGTGGCCCCGAGCTCGGCGCTCGGCACGGCGGCAGCGGCCTCCCGCACAACGGCATGCCGAGGAAAGACGCGGCCGGCATGGCGCCGAAGCCCCTGGGTATCTCACCGGTGAGGTTGTTGAAGGAGACGTTCAGGGCGGTGAGCGACGGCATGGTGACGTCCGGCAGCTCTCCCGTGAGGCGGTTGCCTTGCAGGAAGAGCAGCTGCAGGCGGCCGTTCTTGGCAATGGTCGGCGGTATCCGGCCCGAGAAGCGGTTCCCCGCGAGGTTGAGCTGCGTCAGCGCCGGCAGCGCCAGCACCGCGGCCGGGAGCTCGCCGGAGAGGAGGTTGGACTCCACGTTGATCACGCGGAGCTCGACGCAGGAGGCCAGGTCGGGCGGCAGCGGGCCGGAGAGCGCGTTGTACCGCAGCGAGAGCACGGCGAGCCTGGTGAGCCCGCCGAGCGCGCCGGCGGGGAGCGCGCCCCGGAGCCCGTCCCCCGGGAGGTGGATCCCCGTGACGCGGCCGGCCGTGCAGACGACGCCCGTCCAGGAGCAGGTCGGCTGGGACGAGTTCCACGACACGGTAGCGGACCCGAACGGCGCGATGAAGGCCTGAAGCGCCACGGTGTCCGAGGCCAGGTCGTCGGCGCCAACCCGGGCCGCCAGGGCCAGGGCCAGGGCCATCAGCAGCACGGCGGCGGCGCGCGGCGGGAGCATGGCTGGCTGGCTGTGTTGCGCCTTTTTCTCCTCTCCCCCGGGGGCCGAGCTGATCACACCATGCGGGGGGCAGGGCAAGGGCAGATGCCGCGGGAGGAAGGGGAGGGGAGGGGAGGGGCAGGGGAGAATGGGAACAAGAGGGGGGAATATTGGAAAGAAGCTTTCTTTCCGATGCTGCGTTGTTCGGCGGCAGCCCGCAGCTGGCAGTGGGGGAAGGAAAGAGGCGGGGACGCCGCAACGGTACGTACGTGTGTTGCACGGTGCAACGGTGAGATCTGGACGACGGGTTCTTCTTCTTCCACACCAGTAGCTTTTCATGACAAGACCTCAAGTCGTACTAGAAATTTTGGTTTTTCTGTCTGTATGTGCAGTGGGGCAACCCCTCCCAGTTTCGTAAAATGAAAATTGGTTTTCATTCACTGTGGACTCGTACGTGCTGATTGAGAAGAAGCTTTTGATGATCGCATCTCAGTTTAGAATCGTATTGAGCAACAGCAAGAAAACACTGTGTTAGGGCAATGTTTGGTATGAGAGACAACCAACGCAAATCATACATCGCTTTCCTATTGTGAAGAAATACGAACCTAACCCAGGTCGCTCGCGAATGGCATACAAACGCCTGGACGCACGTACACCGCGCGAGGCGCAGGCAGAGTGCCTGTTGGCACGGGCACGGACAAAGTAAACGGGCGCGAGCGCGACCGGGTCATGGAGCAGTAACCGTCGGAGAGGCCGCGCTGCACTGGTGGCCGGTGCTTAAATGCCATGATGGCGTAATCGTCGGGAAAGTTCTGCAATAATCACCGTCACGTCCTCCACGGACGAACCAAGAAAAAGCAGCCGGACGGACAGCCAGATGCTGACAAGAACAGAACATGAACATGAACATGAACATGAACATGAACATGAACATGAACATGAACATGAACATGGGAGCGCTAGATTTCGACATAGTCTACAGTTTGCACCCATCTGCATGCTGCATGCACTCTGCACGCATGGTTGATGGCTGTGTGATACTGTCCGGCTCCGGAGTCAACGTCAGTCGGCACTCGGTTTGCTGCTACTATTAGGAGTCGGTCGTCGAAGTGAAATTCCGCAGAGAAGAGAGCCAGCCAACCGTCAAATCGTCAATGCAAGCGGAGACCCCCGATTCGCCGTCCCCCGATCCCTCTGCGCCGCTTTCCGCTGGAGCACCGCGGCAGTAGGCCAGTAGCTTTCTGCTCGGCTGGGCTGGCGGCCTCGACGCGTATGGCCATGGCGGTGTGGACGCCATGAACGGCGCAGAGTGGCTGCCAGAGGGAGGGAATCCGCCGGGGCTTTTTAAACTTGTGAATACGGCCGCGGCCCGCGGCGGCGTTGACTTGTGCGTGCCAGCAGCGAACCGGCCTCGCTTTCTTTTTTTTTTCCCGTGCCAAACAGAAAGTGGTTCCGCTGCTGATGCCATGGCCAATTTGCCATGCCACCACCGCCACACCCTCCTCCCTCGTGTACGCGGTTTCGCGGCGTCAGCTGCCCGACGGTACATGTGCTCAGCTACGTTTGCTTCGCTTGATGTACAAGCAAGGGCTCCGCGTACGATGCTCACACTCATAACTAGGGATTAGAACAGACAGAATGGCACGTACTCCGTACGTAATACTAATACTGCTGCTTATAATCCGACGACGAAGACAGACGATCCAGCAGCACTGCAAAAAAAAAAAAAATCCCCTCTTTTGTAACTGGAGTAGATGCAGATGGAGCCACGAACCGTTCTGGAACGTGCGTGCGACGTACACTACGTGGCTACTGTCCTGCTCTGAGTACATGACTGAACGAAGACTCGTTTTCAGCTGTAACCATACGTATAGGCTGGGCCATCGCCATCATTCGGTGCTCATAAGCCCGGCAGATCCAACTAATCAGGTCTGGTTCGACACCACGGTAGATGCTATGCTTGCTATGGTCTTGGCATGCAATCAGGGTGAGGCATTGATTGGCAAATGAAATCCTAGCTGTGCTGGTGGCAAAAGGTATGTCCGGACGCCTCCCTTTTTACCCCCGGGATGCTTTTTAATGCTGGATCTTGGATCGGTGGATCACACGGGGCGGTTGCTGTACTTGGGAAAGCGACCGGGCTAGCCATGGTTGTTTACTACTCTACCCAAGGAGAAGAGGTGGTAGTAGGATTAGCAACTAAGGCAAGGCTTCCTATCACTATCGGTGGCCAGAACATGCATGCCCCCGTGCCGTAGAATGCCAGCCTCGGCGGAATTGAAGCCGCGCTGGTGCGGTGGCGAAGGACGGGCGCCGCGGCTGGTTGTGCATTGCATTTGCATTGCACGGGCGAGAGGCCGGCTCCGCCCTTGATCGCATGCGGCAGGAAACCGACCGGTGGGCGCCGCGGCGCGCGCGCGCCGGGGAGAGGCCCTGGGCCAGGAATCGTTAGTTTGGATGGAGTTGCTGCTACCGCGCGCGCGGACAGGACGCTCGGTTTTGTCGTTTGCGGCGCGAAGACAAGGTACCGGGTACCCGGATTGCGGGTTGCGGCCTTGCGGGCGCGCTGGCGACGGGACGTTGCGGAAGCGATGGCGACTGGCGAGCCTGGGGGAGTTTGATGTGGTGATCACCGTCAGCCTTGCAGGTCCTCGCTGTTTTGGCCCACGCCGGTGGTTCGGGGTGCCGGTCCAGTCCCCCACCGTCGGGAGGACACTTTTGGGACGCTTCTTGCTAGTGAGGTTTGTTTCGGGCCGCTTGGTTTGGTTTAGGATCGAAACCGAACTTTAGCCACGTTTGAATCTGTATTGAAATTTGGCCAAGCATCATGTCACAATGTTTAGCCATATATTATAAATAAGCAAATAAAAAAAAATCTGTGTTGTATGGTCAAACTGTCCAACTGTGACAAATTTTTAGCCTAGACACCTTTTGAACTCTAAACCAAACAGCCATGGAACCGCCCTTTGAGAACAGCCTAACAGCGCATACTTAGAGCAAGTATAATAACATGACATGGGCGGGCTGCGAGAGATGCCACATCAGATTTGCGGTGGCGTGGAGGAAAGAGAAATAGAGAGAGAAAGAAAAGTGGACTGCTCACTGCTAGCCAGCTCAAGATAATCTGCTTACGGATTCCAAAACGTTTTGTGAAAGGAAAAGGTGAGCCAACTATTAAATGTACAGCTTACACTAAGGAAACTATTATACTAGTTAGCTTTTAGTTGGCAATATGTAACGTGTCAACACCACAAAATCAACAGAGGCTTTATTATTAACCTTCTCTTAGCAGTTAGCCCTTAATGACACCCATAAATGACATGATTAATTGCTTGATGATAATTAGTCCGCGACTTCTATGGAAAATTCTTTTTGAATACATAAAAGGAAGGAGGAAACTTGGCTGTGGCATTCATGGACTTGCAGACCCCAAATGTGAAACCTTTCGAAACTATTTTGATATTACAGCGTCGAGTTTCATACCATTAGTATATTTAAAAAAAAAAAAAAGAAGATCGGCTGCGAGCTATACGCCTATACGGCGGTTTCAGATTCAGACTGTTGCTGCACTACTTCTATGGCCTATCTCACTAGCTATTGTAGATGTAGCTGCTGCGAAAAAAATTCCGATCAGGCCAATGGAGCTGGCTGGTTGGAATTCTCTAAACATCCTAGGATCAGGTAGCATGCTTCGCTGAGCTGCGTCGGTTTTGTGTGGTTGTGTGGACTGTGGTACATTTGATTCGTGTTGCTAATAGCTTCGTGCGATCGTTAGGCTGCAGAACAACCTTTGGAGTGAGCCTTTGCTTGTGTTTCACGTGCCATCATTCGTTGACCTTTAGGCTTCGTTTGGGTCAACGTGTATTGGTGTGGATTGAGGTTAATCCATGTGGTTTGTGGATTGTTTTTCACGGGAAAAAGCGGGAGTGCGGGACGCGGCGCTTAGGGACAGCGCGTGCAGCATGGATCAAAGCCCACGTGGACGAAATACGCAGGACGCCAAACAAAGCCTTAAGTGGCAGGTAAATTGGGACAATTTGGTATGGGTGATGTCGGCGTTGTGTTTGCTTGGCCTGTATTGGCAGGCCCAATTCCTGATGGTCGCAGACGATTGATGCTAGCCCATGTCATGAATAATAATGTGATAATATGGTGTGTATTTATACATGTAGAGCTGTCCGTCGAAAAAGCATGGCAGGCACGCGTGAATCAAAGAGTTGGTATGGAGCCGGATCGCACCACGACATTCTCAGCAGTAGCAGAAGACCTAGTGTGGCAATGTGTGGCAGCCGCGATACCTTACCATATAAAAGAGTGTACATTTCATTTAAAACCAAAAAAGGACTCTGGTGCAATGGTAGCTAGCTTCGTTTGTGATCAGTGCCTCTTAGGTTTGATTTTAGGTTTAGGCACTATTTTTTGCCTTTTATTTTCATTTTCCTTTTTTCAAGCACCATTTTGTTTTTTTCTTCGTCATACCTTCTTTTTTACCCGTCCTTCGCCACTATTCTCAGTAGCCCATCGCAACGATATCACGTAGGAACGAAGCTACCTCCAAATTGGAGTGGAGCCGCACATCGCATGCGACAGACACACGGAGAATGCAGGACAACAAAGAGGGCGTGGAATGAGTTGCAATTCTCCTAGCCATGTAAAAAAGGAAGAATACTAGTTTTCTTCCCAAATCGCGTGCCATACAAAATTTGGTGGCAAGAGGTCACAGATGCATAAATCAGGCCGTTTGGATCCTCCCATACCTTTCCTGTTTGTCTACGTATTTCCTATAGGTAGGAGTATATGTGTTCACGTCAGGTAGTATCGTCAGCTCCACATCACATACAGATGGGTCCCACATTAGTTTGACCCCATCTGTCATGCAGTATAAGACAAGGATCCGGCTCCTTTTCTCCGGCCCCACACGCAACGAACCCATACACCGACATGCCGGCCCACGTGAGATATCAGACCCACAGGCCAGCGACACCTCTCACAACTTATCCGCAAAGATCTCGTTCACTCCCTCCGCTCCCCCAAAAGGCCGCAAGCCCGCAACTGAACCCTATACGGCTGCTACTCCCCTAGCTCCCGAGCTCTTCGCCTCCGACTCCAATCCCCCCACGCCCACCCGAACCCGCGGCAATCTCCGAGTTTTCCTCCAGCTCCAACGAATTCGATCGGAGCCGCGGCACGGGCACCCAAAGCTCTCATATTTGCCTCTCTTTATTTCAAAATCTCGTGCGATTTTTGCCCAAATTTGGCCACAATGGGCGGCAAGAAGAACGACGTTTCCGGTGCCGGTTTGTTGAAGCCGCTCGGCGGCGTCTCCCCCGCCTGTGTGCGCGGCACCGGCGCCGTGTACTTCCTGGTCGGCTCCGCGCTCGGCGTCGTGGCGGTGCTCCACGCATCCGAGCTGGAGGAGGTCGGCGGCGAGTGGGCCTCCGCGGCGCGGTGGGCTGCCGAACTGGCCGGCTCGGTCAGGGCCCACCACCTGCTCGTCGCGGTCTCGCTTCTCCTCTTGGCCGTCAGTGTCTGGCGCCTCGCCAGGCGCTGCGCCGCCGTGGAGGGGCTCGTCGGCTGCGCGGACTCCGCGGTGCAGGGGTTGCCCGTGGGGGGCGTCGTGTGCGCCGTGTGCGGGTCGAAGATCCAGGCCCTGAAGCGAGGCCGCCGTGGCGTGGAGCGCGCCCGCTCGGACTCCGCGAGTGGCTGCCCTGACAAGCCGGTCTCGAGGTCGCTGGCTGCTGAATTCGAGCAGGCGGCTGCCAAGGAGGAAGAGGACGATGCAGGCGAGACCAGCGACTCGGAAGAAGGCAATGTGCAGTATCTGAGGAGGAGGCTCAAGGAGGAGAGGCTGCTGAAGGAGGTTGCGTTCGAGGAGCTGGAGAAGGAGCGGCAAGCTGCGGCGTCTGCAGCCGACGAGGCCATGGCCAAGATTGCGTGCCTGCGTAGCGAGAAGGCACTGGTGGAGAGGGAGGCGCGGCAATTCCAGGAAATGATGAAGCAGAAGCAGATGTATGACAAGCAGGTGATTGAGTCGCTTCAGTGGGTGATCATGAAGTCTGGGATGCAATGCTGGGAGCCGGAGGCCTCATCTGAACGAGCTATGTCGGAAACAGGCGAGGATGACAGAGACAGGAAGTAGCTGGCTCCCGCGGTCCTGAGCAGTTGTGTGGAGCAATGAGGAAGGCCCTGTGCTTGGGGAAGTCATTGCCTGACTGAGTTCTTGGCCCTCTGTTAAGCTTTTGCAGCCAAACAGGGCATGGCGCCCAAGTTTGGACAGCTCGGGAGGATCCTCTAGTATGCAAAACTAGTAAACTGTAATATCTGCCTGTAAATATACCATCTTTTGTAAGGTACTCAGCTACTTTAATTAAAAAACTACCAGTACCGGTACTAGATCGTTCTACCTCGCAGATGCCACTTGCAAAGTTATCGATTGCCTACTGTTCTTGTGAGCTCTGAGATTATTTTGCAGATTTTGATATAAGATGTTGGAATTAACACTAAGAAAATAACTGCAGTTGTGACTTGCTCCAAACGCCTGAGCATCAGAATATAATCATTACACTGATACTCCTGAATTCTTAGTTTCAGCACTAGATTGTCACAAAGTATCTGTCATAATGTCATACTACCTTGCTCGAGTAAACATATGAACCCACATATGTTGCAAAGAAAATTGCATAAACTGTATTAGCTATCAAAATGACATCCTGTTGAATACTAGCCAGAGTTTAATTTCCTCCATCTGGAGTAGTTCCCAAGCACCTCAGTGCGGTGTATAGTGCACATGATAGCGAAAACTCCTATCTTCAAAGTTCAGCAGTAATTACTGTGATCAATCCGTATCGTTTCTATTTGCATCCGTGTCGTTTTAACTTTTAAGAGGAAATGTATAAATGACTTCACCAAAACTTCTGCTCGCACGAGGGACAGAGCTTAGTTTGCAAAAGGTAACTGCCAATTTGTCATCTGTTCTTGAAAGCAAATACTAGTGTACAGTTCTTGCTAATTATTGTGAAATTACCATGTAGATTTAACAACTGAATTCCAATCTTCAGTGTGATTTCTGCCCCGTGGTGACATTGACATAGAACATCTTTAAACTTGGCGCTCTGCTGCCCACAGATCCGGTGATCACAGATTCACAATGCGCAGAGCCGTCCGCCCACGCCCCGTCCAGCGCCGGCCGCCGGCCGCTGAACCCCCGCCGTCTGTGTCTCCCCCATGGTACGCCGCACCGCGTTCGACGCTGCAACCCCCGCCACGGGTCGAGGCCGATCCCCTCCTCGTCGCGGCGTCCGAGGTCGCGCTCACCCTCCCCGTCCACCCCGCGCCGCTCCCGGCCGCCGCGCCTGCGCCCCTCCTCCGCCTCCTCCCGGCCTTCACCTCCGCGCACTTTCTCTCCCTCCTTGACCGCAATCCGCTCTCCGTCCCGCCGCTCCCGCTCCTCTCCCTCTTCCGCATCCTCCTCGCCTCCCCTCCGGGCCTCTTCCGGCACACCCCGGCGTCATTCCTCTCCATGTCCCACTTCCTCCTCGACCACCGCCTCCCCCACCTCGCGTTACCTCTTCTCCGCCTCCTCGCATCCCGCCTCGGCCGCGGCTCCCCACCGCGGCTCCTCCCGCTGATACTCTCCACGCAGGATCCGGTACCTCTAGTGTCCGAGATCGCCAAAGCATATGCCGACGAGGGCCTCCTGCCCGATGGCTGCTCTCTCCTCTCCCTCGCGCTCCGACGCGGCGTCCGCGTCCCGGTGCCCGCCTGGTCCGACCTTATGAGCCGGTTTCCCAATGCTCTCGAAGCCTACACCTTCTACCTGCAGCTGCTCGACGCGGGTGCGCCCCCGGATGCTAAGCTGTTTAACATGCTAATGCGCGACATGATTAGATCGGGCGAGCTTGCGAGCGCACGGAAAGTGTTCGATGAAATGCTGATGAGGGGTGTACGGCCGACGGTAGTCAGCTTCAACACGTTGATATCGGGGACATGCAAGGCGGCCGATCTGGACAGCGCAAACGCTCTGCGAGGGCTAATGGCGAAGACGGGTGTCGCACCAGATGTGTACACCTACGGCGCTTTGATGCAAGGGCTGTGTAGGGCAGGGAGGATCCGTGATGCCATGGAGATGTTTGAGGAAATGCGTGAGAGAGGTGTGAATCCCAACACAGTTGTGTTCACGACAATGATAGACGCACATTGCAAGGAGGGGGATGTTGCAGCTGGGTTGGAGTTGTACCAGGAGATGGAAATAAGGGGCGTCAAGACAGATTTGGTGGCATATAATGCTTTGGTGAATGGCCTTTGTCGAGTGCGAGATTTGAAGGGTGCCAAGGGCATCGTGGAGAAGATGAGGAACAACGGTCTCAAGCCTGATAAAGTGACCTATACCACCCTCATCGATGGCTTCTGCAAGGAAGGCCAGTTGAACACGGCAATGGAGGTGAAACAGGAGATGTTGGCGGAAGGGGTTGCATTGGATGAGGTTGCATACACTGCACTCATCTCGGGACTGAGCAAGGCAGGGCGTTCAGTTGACTCAGAAAGGGTTCTGTGTGAGATGGTGGAGGCTGGTTTGGAACCTGACAACACGACATACACAATGGTGATTGATGCCTTCTGTAAGAATAGTGATGTGAAGACAGGCTTTAAGCTACTGAAAGAGATGCAGAATAAGGGTCGAAAACCCGGAGTTGTGACATATAATGTGGTTATGAATGGGTTCTGCAGGCTGGGGCAGCTCAAGAATGCAGACATGCTTCTGAATGCTATGCTTAATGTTGGGGTGTCCCCAGATGACATAACATACAACATTCTTTTGGACGGACATTGCAAGTATGGAAAAGTTAGAGATGCTGAAAAACTGGAGAGTGCAAAAGGAATGGTTTCAGATTTTGGGGTTTATACTTCACTAATCAATGAAGTTACCAAGAAGTCAGCGAAGAGTTACCATGATAAGAATAGTTTTCCTGGGTAAAGATTAAATAATTTCTACTTCCCTAACTGTAACAACCTTAAGGTCTTGAAAATTCGACAATGCAATATGAATATGATTTGCATACTCAGATAGTCAGATTGATGAAAAATGTGAATGTACATCAGTGAGAAGTGAGGACAGATACTCCCTTTGAAAATTGCCATTAGTGAAAGGAAAAGACAAAGGTTCTGACAAATCAAGAACTAAATATGTTTCATGGTTCTCTGTTTACTCGATGTATGTTGATGAGAAATGTTTGCCTAGATTTGAGATGTCTTAGCAATTGGTCTATCTGGTGAATGGCCGTGGTTGAACCTGTTGGGGTTCAAACTACTAGTACTATTTTGCAGTCATGGCAAGTAAGCAGATTTATGGAAATCACAGATTCACAGCCAATTCTCACAGCTTAGTAAGATATTTGTGATTATTACAAGGCATCTCTTCTTAAAAGTATCAAGTAACCTATCTCTATCTAAACTTACTTGTGGCCATGATTTTTTATTCGTTCAGGAGCTAAGCTTGCACTACCACCATCCATCTTGTCTTGGATCATGCCCCATATGTGGTGGTAATTGCAATTAACTTGCTATAATGATTTACTTCACCGAAGGAAGGTGCAAAGGTATTCTGTTTATTGTATTTGTTATCTTCCTCAATATTTATTCACAGTTAAAAGGCAGAGTGGGCCAGCATTAGCTTTATCTGCAATTAGATAATGCGTAATGAGATGTTCCAAAGGAGAAGAATTACAAACTTTGTCTAATTTATTGCATCCTACTGAAACTTTGGTTACCAAATGCTTGAGGCCTCCAACAATTACGTAGCTTGGACGGCCTTTGCCATCCCATATGCTGCTGCTGAAGCAAGCGCTCCAATAATAGTAGTCTGGACAGCACTGATGAATGGGCGGTTCCCAGTAAAGCGACCCTTGATGTAGCCAAAGAAAAGTAGTGCAACCAATGTGACTCCAACAGATATGAGCATGGCATCCTGGGCTGTGGATATGAACATGTAGGGCAGGAGAGGGACCAATCCACCAATCACATAAGATAGTGCGATTGTAAAAGCACTCTGCAGGGCCCTTTTAGGATCTGGTTTCTCCAATCCCAGCTCAAACCTGAACACATTGCTCTGGTTAGTTGAACGACATTTGACATTATTTAATAATATTTTTAAGTTTGTTATCATCTTCCTAGGGTGGTTCTGACTCATAACAGTTTGTTTTTCATTCTCCACAGCTTTATAAACTATTGTGAAGCCATTGAACCAAAGCCTTTCGAATTAGTCCCCGCCAGGATTCATGGCCGTTAGCTTCCAAGTACAAAATGAGCGAGCAGGACTACTCAAAGTGAGAGCGGCTATAACAGCTGATCATACCTCATCATGAAGTCTAGCCAAGCTTGAGGGTTCCTCCTGAGGCCATTGATGACAGGGCCATACTCATGCGGTTCAAGCCCATACTGCGACATGATCTCTCCAATCTCAGCAGCCTCTGGATGATCAATCAAGGATTAAAAAACCAAAACACAAATTGTCAGGGTGCCAGTAATACACACAAGAATGTGCCAACAATGCTTATTGGACAACATTCACATACCTGTGTCTGGGACGGTGATGATCTCCTCCTGCTCCCTCTTCATCTCCCGGTTGTAATGGTCTGCCTCGCTCTGAGCCGCAAGGTACCTACCGCATGGCGCCGGGTGCGGATCAGAAATTCAGAATCATGAGTTAGTGGATACTTTTCCAGTTGAAAGCAGCGTGGTGTGTGTCTTGCCCTCACATAAAAAGATGAAATTATTGTTCTCCACCTTGCCGGGCCTAAAAGTTGTGATGACTACAAAGCGTGCTGAAGAGCATGTCAAAGAGGCCACACACTTGTCTGTCACGAGCTACCTTTTCTCCTAACTGTTTTCTTTATGCTGAACAATGCAAAGCTTACGGGCTGCTGGTTTTTCAGTTGAATGCTCGTATACTATGAATACCAATGCTATAATCTAATACTCATAGGCAGATATAGCACACGTCTCCAAACTCAAGCATCTTTCAGTTTGCAAAAAGAGGCAATCTATCAACCAAATCACCTCGCATTCAGCAAAGCTGTACCCTATCCACTCAACGTAAAAGACAATGAAAAAACGCTGGTAAATTACTTGTGACGAATGGAAGGGAAGCAAAGAAGAGAGAAGATAGAGTTTTGGTCGGTTACCCTCCGAGCCCCATGGAGATGGCGCCTGCGGCGACCTCGGCGAGGCCGGCGGTGAGGACGAGCGAGGATGGCGCGCTGGCGCCGGAGAGCCCCGCGGCGAGGGCGAAGGGCACGGTGAGGCCGTCGGACACGCCCATGATGACGTCGCGCACCACCTCCCCCGCCGTGAAGTGCCGCTCCTGGTGGCTCGGCCGCTTCTCCAGCATCGGCCGCCCCCCGCGCGGCGCCGTCGCCGTCCATCGTCGATCGCCCCGACGTGGTGGACGGCCTCTGCACGCTTGTTTGTTCGAGTTCGGGCGGAGCGCTGCGTGGAACTGAATAACCTCTCGTTCCCGAGTTCTGAATCTCCGCCCGTTATAAAGGAGGATTGTTCCAGAGGTGGGCCCTCGGTGTCATTGGGCCACAGGCAAGACAAGGCGTTTTCTACCGTGCATGATACAGCACGATGCATCTTGAACGAATCATACTCCTAGAAACGAATCGTGGTGTGAAATATTGAGGTTTACTGCTTTGGGTGATGGACCCGCAATGTGTGTGTCTCTCTGTCTTCGTTTGAACTCGGCTCGTACGTTTTGAACTGGATTCACCATTCAAGAGAAGCCAACAGCTCTTGCAACTGTGCATCCTATCCATTCGGCAACTACTCCCTCCGTTAGCTAATGGTTCGTCGCTTTGGAGAGCATTGTTGGAGTACTGGAAATAGACTGAGAATATTTTTGGTCCTAGCACGTCATTTGAAAACGAACGGAGGAATGGAGTCCTGCGCAGGAACACATGCAGTGGTGCACAATCGTGAACCATGATGATGATGCGCACCGCTTAGGTGCATCGTTCGTCTCGACTCGCGAGATAGAATACGCTCGTGGTCGTGGGCGTGGGCAGCCTTGACTTATTTATCACACGCTGGTGTCCTCAAGCGTGGTGTGCCTCTCGGCGCACACGCCGTTTTCCAATGGAACACCCGACGCCGCCGGCAATTCCGGCTGCGGACGATGGCGATCGTTGCCGTGGTGAAGAGAATGTTGACAGTGCGGCACCAGCGGTCCAGCACCGGCGCTTATTTGATCAGACGAATTTTATTCACAAGCTCGGTGCACACGGATTATGCTACCACGAATACAAAGAATGACGAAAGGAAAGCCGTTTCCTAGTTAAAATAAAATTCACCGCCAGCCCGAAACTGCGCGGCTTGAGCGCCTTTTCTCTTCTGCTGCTGCTGCCTGATCTATGAAGCCACCATTGGTGGCGTCCACACGTCTCCCCCTACGAACGCTGCTTCTCTAGTTCTTCGATGAATCTGACGAAGTTGAGGATGATTTTCTTGCCCTCAGGGGTGATGATGCTCTCCGGGTGGAATTGGACACCCTGAAACCGGTTGCAGTTAGCAGTCACTACACAACGCCAAGTCCGGAAGTCCAAGGAGAGAATCTTCGGCTTGACTCAAAAGGTCAGCATAGGCATCGAATGGCATGGGCACAAAACGTTGGGTGACAGGAATACCTGTATGTGCTTGTACTTCTTGTGGCGAGCAGCCATGACAAGTCCATCTTCAGTCCATGCAGTGGCCTCTAGAGCATCGTGTGGGAAGGTTTCTTTCTCAATGACCAAGCTGTGGTATCTCGCGGCAGTAAAAGGGCTGTCCATGGAAGCAAAAGGGTTGGTACAACTCGAAGGCAGGCTTACTGAATTAAGAAACTAGCATCGATTTTCTAATAAAAATGCTACTTATTATCAATACCAAGTGAAGTTGTATGTATAACTATCTCCTTCAACATCTCTTAAGAAAGAAAACATAAAAAATTGTCATAAACTTCTCATACATAGCTGGATGACTTGCCAATTAAAACTTAAAAGCAGAATGGCCAACAAGATGTTAGTAGTAGCTAGTAACTTTTGTAGAGCAGTATTAATTGCATGTCATATCATTATAAAATGAAAGAATTCTTAGTGAGTAAGCTATGGGAATTTGTAATCATGGACACTATACTGATCTTTTTCTTTGCCATGAATGAATACTATAATAATCTACGGGGAACCAGTAAGAAAATGCACATAAAAAAGTAATAAAACTTGGCTGACTCCATGGTTCAGAAATCAGATCATACTTTGGCAAGCCGTCAAATAAGGCCTTCCCTAATTCCTCGTCATAAAAAACTGGAGAGCTTTTTCCATGCATCACTCCAGAAGGAGCACGGATAATCTTTCCTGCATATTCATGTACATAAATGTTTGAGAGACAAGAACGGAGGTCATTAAAAACTAATGAACTGGTACAGAGATAAATCTAACCTCCAAAGGCCTCCCCAATGCACTGCAAACCATGCAAACTCCGAAAAATTGGGATTGTTGGGCCTAATTCAAGAACAGTCTGCAATGATATACCTGAATCTTGTGGTTCACCTACACAACAAATATGAAAATATTTTATTATGCTCAGACTCAGAAGCTTCAACTTTTGTGATATTCAATAAGATAAAGCTTACCAGGCCCTGGAGAAATAAGTATCCCTCTTGGGTTCTTCCTATAATAAAAGAAAAAGAGAACATGTTCATCGAGCTGCATTTAGTTGAAACACTAACGGTGAGGGGGGATAGAATTGTATTCAGAGAACAATGTCTACCTCTTTATATCCTCTATGGTCAGTTCATCATTGCGATACACTTCAAAGTTTAATCCAAGCTCCCCCATATACTTCATCATTAAACACATAATGTTAGCAATATAAAGTGCAATACAAAACAGGAGTTTCAAAAGAGGAATAAATTGATGCCACATATGAGATACAATAGATATGCACAGTAGTTGGCCTAATTGTTATCAATAACGACATCGCCAAAAGTTTTCACAAAGCAGTATGCCATCCTACCTCTACCTCCAGTATAATCATTTGAAAATTGCAAAGTCAAGTTGGTTTTGTCAAGTGAACTTTTTAGTATTAGCAAAGTCAACATTCCAAATCATGTCATGTAGCCTGGCAAGATACTTTTTTTTGACCTGAACCCTGGCAAGTTGCTTAACAAAATAATAAGGAAACTTTATAAAGGATCCAACGGTTACTGTCTGTCTCATAAAAACACTTCTGAACAAAGATCAAATTTCAAACGCTGTACCTTTCTATATAGCTTAATTACGACGGAGTATGCCAATAGACCATTATTCAAAATTGACCACTGTTTTAAAAGGGTATCTAACTGGGTGCCAACCTCCCACCTAGTTCATCGCCACCTATGCATATGGTTAATCCTGATTAAGCACTAGGAGATACTCCACTAGCCACCAAAAGCCTAATCCTTTTGATATATTGTGATAGATGTAAAATAAGTTCTGGTGCAATTTTTCCTAACAAGATTTTTTTATTTAAATTAGCATTCTACAGCAAAAAAGAGAGAGAGAGAAAATTATGTGACTCTGTTTACACTTATTAGTAGCTCTTGTTGGGTTTCAACTCCAGCCTACCCCAACTTGTGTGGGACTAAAGATGTTGTTTACACTTACCAGAAAGTAACAACATTAGTTGTTTAGACTATAGTGTGAGTGTGTGACAGATGGGCATTCCCTCCCAAATATGGATGCATACTTAGCAGATACAGACACAAATTCCTTAAAAGGGTTTGTCTTTGTCTTGTATAACAGCATCCAGAATACATTCGGGCTTCCTTGTGATTACAGATTCCATCAGTTGATCTTTGTACAAGTAAACTGGGGAAACTAGGACAGTCTATTACAAAATGCCAATAAAAATTTATAACACTTCGACAAACAAAAAAGAGTTAAATGTATGGGCGGCCCTTAAACTTGTGAGGTAGTGTCAGATAGGTCCATGAACTCTAAATCGTACAATTGGCACTCTAAAGTTGTTTAAATGTACCATTTAGGTTCACGAACTTTAAAAATCATATCCTGAACTTATTTAAGTATACCATTTAGGTCCATGAACTCCCAAATCATACCTTATACGTGTTTAATTATGCCATTTAGGTCCATAAACTCTCAAACCATATCATGAATGTGTTTAAATGTTCCATTTAGGTCTATACTGGTTCAAGAGCAGCTCCCAGCCCACATGATTATCGATGTGGCGCTCTGACTGGGAGCTCGTGTGGACCTGGTTTGTTGGCCCACTATCAGCCTCATCTATCGCCTCCATTCCCTATCTCACCAATTTACATCTGTCTTCTTCCCCGCCGCCATTAGCACTCGGCTTCGCTTCGCAGCAAGCTGGGTGGCGTGCCGATGTCATGCCTGCCCATGTCTTACCTCGCTAACTAACCACCGCCAAGTCACCGCATGTGGCCACCTCGTTGTCTCCGTAGCATATCGTCTCACTTGCTGTTGGTGCTATTGCTTGTGAGCAGTATGCTTGCCGCTAGCGTCGATCTGCACAACCGCATGTTGCGCGGCAACGCTGCAACACTTGAGCGTTGTGCCGTCGACGTGCCAAGCAAGCTCAAACTCATATCGCCGCACAATGGAGAGAACAAGCGCTATGGTATCGCCGCCACCCTATCACTCCTTTCCAGTTGCACCATTGTCACCGCACACATTGCCATCGGGCTAACATGTGGGCCCCACATGTCAGGTCCATGCGAGCACACAATCAGCATGCCACACGCGTGCCCCATCGACAACCATCTAGGTAGGAGCTACTCCTGAACAACCACAAGTATAGACCTAAATGGCATATTTAAACAAGTTTATGGTACGATTTAAGTGTGCATGGATGTAAATAGCATATTTAAACAAGTTTAGGTATGATATTAGGAGTTCATGGTCCTAAATGACATACTTAAACAAGTTTAGGGGTATGATTTTAAAGTTCATGGACCTATCCGGCACCACCTCACAAGTTTAAGGGCCGCCTATGCATTTAACTTAACAAAAAATTATTCAAACCACTGATACAAAAATCATATAAACATAAATAAATCTTATTCTAGAACTAACATCACGAGAAAACATAAAGACACTGTTCCACATGTGCATAGCATTCCATTTTGCAAATAGGCAAAAAAAATATTCATCTTGATTGAAGTCAATGCGAAAATGCTTAAAACTTCAAATAATTATCCATAGATCCATAAAAAAACAATCTGCCGCAACTGCAACCAGCGGCATGAGAGGCCGCGTCCATGGGAGGGAGCAAAAAATGGCATGCGCGAATTATGAGCCCACCAGCATCTCGCAAATTCGCCGGCACTCATCTCCACTAGGAGGATACAGCACGCACAGATCACGTAATCAAATCAAACAATTCGAAAGGGAACACAACATGAAGCGGCATATACCTGGCAGAGGTTGTAGGTAAAGCTGTCGTAGTTATCGATGACGATGATGGGCTGCTTCTCCGTGGCCGGGCTGCCATCGAGGTCCGCCACCGGCGCGGGCGCGGCCGGCCCCGCGGCAACGGCCACGGGGGACGCCGCCCTCCCGCCCCTAACCGACAGCCCACCGCTACTAGCGAAACCTGCGGGGGCCGCGAAGCAGATACGACCGATCGGTCAGCAATGCGCCGAATCAAGGATATGAAGGGGGGCGGAGAAGGCGAAACCGGCTAGGGCGATTCGTACGGGGCGTCGACAGCGGGAGGCGCACGAGGGTGGCAGCTGGGGAATGCGCCGGAGAACGCACCGCTGCGGCGGCGGAGGAAGAGGCGGCGGTGGCGAGGTTGGAGCACGCCATCTCGGCCTGATGGAGAGTGGGGGCGCGGGGGTGAGGAGGTGGTGGATGCGAAGCGCCGCGCGGCCGGCCGGTGTCACGTGCTGGCGGAGTGCCGGGACTGCTTTGGTAACCTTGGTTATATAGAAACGGTGTTTTGTTTTTAGGAAAAAAAGAAATTGTTGAGTGTTTTCTCTTACTGTAAAAAATAAGGAAACCTATTTTTGGTTGGGTTGCAATTGCAGCAGTGGATAATGCTGTGGTACTGATCTGCCGGGTGTGGGCGTGTGGGGCATGCTTGGATGATTACCCAAATTGCCCTGCTAAATTTTGGCCGGCCCAACTTTGGCGGCCGATTTTGCATCGACCAAAAATTAGCACACAAATGAACTCTGAAACAGTATGCTGGCCAAAGTCTGGCCAAACTTTAGACAGCATCCAAATATGCATATTGCCAATAGTCAACGACCAAATTTTGGGATGGCAGTCGTTGACAGCTATCCAAACATGCTCGTGGTCTTCCCCTCCCATCGGCCATCGGCCATCGCCGCCCCTCGTGGTCTTTTTCGACTGATCGGCACTCCTCCGTCCTCTATGACTGGGACGCCGTCCGCGCCGAGGATGAGCGGCGCCGCGCTTCTCCCGTTCTCCCTCACGCGACACATGTAGAAAGTATTGAATTTGACGGAAGTTAACATATATATAAAAGTGAAACCCAGTGTCTATTTATCTCGACGTGCAAACAAGCCACATCATCTATGGTCCACTAAAGTAGAGTCATGTCATCATCCACTAAGACTCAATATTTATGTCTTCTATCGATTTTTTGTCAAATAATATTCATGTATGCAATCTATTCACATCAGTTATGTGTGTATTAAATTAGAAATCATATCACATTCTACTAGGACTATATATCATGCTTCCATCGATTTTCTATGACTAACAATATTCATGCAACTATTAGTCTTTGCGAGTACCACACTACTACTATCGATTTTCTTTGCCATGCATGCAATATATTCACATTA